>CM047428.1:28583702-29183702 GCA_026168455.1 Theocolax elegans
CATTAAGTGCACAACTTCTCCGGCTACCAAGCCCATGTAACCACTTTTTTTCATGATTTGATATGCAAAAACGTCAGGTGCTGTTGCTGCAATGCTTAATGCATTTGATATAACTCTTCTTTCCAATTCGCATTTTTGCAAAATTAAATTGCGATATAATGTTTTTAATTGTCCTTTAATATGTTTTTCTACGTAAACGAATTTAGAGTTTACGTATGCAAAAATGTCGAGATTTTCTATTGACGGATTTCTTACGGCTTGGAAGGTTTCTGTTATTGGTTTTTCTAGGAAAAATAATTTTGGGTGCTATGTTCTAATTAATATTAACAAGGTGTATCGGTTGGCCAGAGTGGATGATGAATTCAGCTTGCATCGAATATCGCTAAATCTAACGCTACGAGTAACCAACCTAAATGTATCTCGGTATTATCGTTATCTTGACAGGTTAAGCAAGTATACGCAGAGTAGTGAAATAGTCCTGTATGCTGAAAAATTGCGGTTAACTTTCGATCAGTTATTACGTCCTTCATAATTTTACAGGCTTTGACGGTCCATCGATGCGGTTTATCACTTTTTGGTAATATGTTTGAAAGTCCACATAGTATGACTCTCGAGGCTAGCAGCATGAAACGATCTTCCAAGTCATAGATCCCATTTTCTACTACGTCTTGGGTAAGTTCGATACTATCTCCAGTGTCTACCGATTTAAAGCGTTCAATGACGTCATCCGTGATATATCGCCCCCATTTACCGTTTACCTTTATAGCTATAAACTGACTTCGCTGAAAAAATAATATTAATAAATTATTAAATTATTAAATTAATTTTCATTATCATTGTTTAAATTTTTTTGTATACTTACATAAAGTCAACTGCGATGTTAATTAGATAGCGAGAGAAAGTATAAGCTGATTCTATAAATTGTTAATTTTTTGTTTAACCGAAATTACATGCTTATTTAACTCTCCTTAATCCTTTCCAAGTGTTTATTACTTTTTCGATTTAAATTTACCTAAATATTTATCAGCGACAAATTTTAATTTTCATATTTTATATTTATTAAACTTTTTATAAATTAAAAACTAACTTTTTATGCTAGGAAATATACGATTTGTAATTATAAGGAAATAAAGATTATCGATGTTGATAAACAAACGATTGTTTGTTTATTAACGTTTGGATATATTCTCGAATCATCAGCCATTTTTTTAAGTAGAATAATATTAATTAATTAATAAAATTAATGTATCATTTTCGTACAACTTAAAAATACACCCCCATATACTTACCAATTCGTTAGTTATTTTAATTAAAAATAAAATTATAGAATTTCTGACGCGTCGTTTTATAATTAAAAAGAAGGGTAAACAAAATTATTAAATTGCACGAAGTTTAAGATCATGTAAATATTTACCTTTGTTCTTTGGAGCACACATTAATATGCAATTTTAATACGAACTTCTATAATTATAAAGTGAATCCCATTTAATTAGGATCTTTATTGTCCTTTTTTCAGATCATCCTATTTTCTATTAAATACTGTTTTAATATACAATGCAACTATAATAAGCAATTATAGCTTTAAAACAATCACTAGCTAGCTTCCAGTAGCTAGTCTCTCTCAATAAAAATTATTGAAATAATCTTTATTGAAATTCTTTAATATAATATTATTATTAGATTTTCTAGAAAATAATAATAATAAATTAGAGTTGGTAATATTGTATCCTAGTGCCGTGGCGATATATTATCAACAAATCTCACTAGTCAATTACAACGGTGTCATTGTCTCGAAACAAATTTAAAATCAATAGAAAGCCATATTTAATTCGTTAGAAAGGTTCCGGTACGAAAAAAATTTGAATTATCCCAATAATAAAGTGCGGAGGTTCCGTAGAAAAAAGCAATTGCCATGATTAACTGGCCGGGACCACCAGAGAAGACCGTCATATAAAAGAACAAGCGAGAGTCATTGCAGGAGAGGCAGGAGAGAAAAAACCGCGAAACACAAGGGACGGAAAAAAAATTGGCGGTAAAAGTGGTATTGCGAACGCACGGATTAATGCCAAGCTGTGTTAGTTCGCATGAAGAAAAACATAGAGAGAGAGAGAGAGACGGAAAGAGATAAGAAAAGTCACGTCGCACCTTTGAGATTCGAGGAACGTCCTCGCAGTTTTCTCCGTAGAAAGTTTTATACATCTCGAAGATGACCCACGAGCGCGCTCGTAAGATACAAATCGCGATGTTGCATCCTTCCTCGTTATGTTGGTTCATTCGTTTTCGCGCGCGTCTATATAGCCGCGTGGAAATTGGATATTAAGGCCATAGGCAAGGAGATATATACTCGCGGCACGTGCGCACGCGAATCGTCGCCGGCTCCACGGAGAAAGTCAATAGCGCGCGCGCGCAGTGTGTCAAGTGCACCGCGCGAACGCCTCTTTTTTCCGTCCGGTGCAGCTGTGATGCCGGCGCCGCTTTTTCTCTCTTCCTACACACAGAGGCACGAATACCCTACACAAATATCTATACGTACGTGCAGTACACACATCCGCACGTACGGACCGGAAAGTAAGAGGAGTGGCATTGTGCTGCAGCTACTCCCAACGAAGGACGCGAGTATCGAGAGGGAATAGAGAGAAAAAAGTGTAAGAGAGTGAGATGGAGAAAAAGAATGATTTGCCCCGAGGACCTTTGCGCGTTTACACTCGACTCTATTTCTATCGAAATCGTATTCACTGCGACCACCACCACCTATTTCTCGCGCTATTTCCAATTTTGAGGTTTCGTTCGTCCCGGTAATGTGTTTGCTTCCAGTTCTCCTTTTCCCGCGAATACTTTCAAAGTGTCAAACCCATTTTATCGCTTATCCTGGACTTTTACATTTCTTCGTAATGTTTTATTGTTAAACCCAACTAAATACTCAACTGGTTTTATCTACTTTTTAATAGCCTTAACCTAGTTAAGAGAATTTTGATTTATGCGCATTTGCTACCGTGCTCGCTAAAAAATATCAAAGTGAAAAGAAACCGCGCAATTCCAGTCTTTCCATATTTGACTTTTTCCAATGATTGTGTATATACGAATATACGAATAGCCCTCTCGTGCAGAGTTGCCTTTCCGCAAATCATTTATGCATTTCATGTTTGTACATATATTTTTCGAGTGCATAATATGTTTATAATAAAATTTTAATAAAAGACATATTACGTCGTAATAACGCGGCTTCTTTTTCAAAATAATTATTTTCTATTTATTACTCACAGTTTCAGTATGCTTATACCAGTTACGTTTGGTATTACATAATTGATGCACTATATTATTTAGTATTGCACGTAATATTATATACAATTATGAAGTAAACATTGTCCTTTCTGATGCATTTATTTAAATAGCTATTAGAGATTACCCGTAATTGCTTGAACTGCAACCATTATGTTTAGTCGATTAATGAGATTTTGAAAAATTGCACTTGATCTTTTCATTAAAATAAATAGTGTATTAATTATACTTTTAAATAATCTGTACGCCCATCATCACTTTGCGTTTTAGATTACAAAGTTATTCAAGTTTAATTGTGACCAAAATAAAGAAATTTGTAACAATTTATGTATGTGTGTATAGAAAGAATGTATCAGGTATTTAGAATACAAATTCCCACGAGTAATGTAATTAATATTTGGAAAATGCGTATAGAATGTACTTTCGAGTCGCGGACAAATCGATCAATCAAGCAGTAGAATATCTCTGGATGATTTAACCAGTACGTCATATCACCTAGCTTAAAGTGGAAAGTTTACGGAAAAGTCAAACGCATAAAAAAAAGTCGTAGACGTATTCAAGTGCAGTATACTAAATTAATAGTTTTTAGAAAGTTTGATGTATTCCTTCTTTTCGTTTAAAACTCATCCATCTCCTCATTGCGCATTCGAACTTTCGAACTTGATTATGATAGTTTGAATGTTTTATTTACCATAGAAGCATATACAGCGGTATAGAAATTAAGAAGATTCGAGGCTGTGTAGACACATTAGATACGTAATAAAACGGGCTGCGCGAACCCAGAAATTGTAGGTTAAACAAGACGAATAAAAGGTTGAATGAAGATTTACAAGGTTCATTCAGGCGAATGGGAACGTTCGTCCGGTCCAGTGTACGTATATCCACTTATATCTGTATATATATATATATATATACACATTACAATACAGAGAACGAAGTAGAATGAACGTATATACCTAAGACACCCAATTATCCGAGGTTCCCACTCTGCACGCGTATATCTGAGATGACCCTTTCGCCTCGGGTAAGACAAACTTTCCTCAAAACGGTCATTCGGGAAATAAAAAATCAGAGAGTCCTTAATAACAGCGGTAAACTTTCGCCCCCGAATGAACGAATCCTCGTGCCGTCTCTTAAAATCCCGTGCTCTTCCGTATACACTCGGAGTCGTAGTCGTAGTCGAAGTCGTTGTCGTTGTCGTCGCGTACACAGTGATATGGAGGAAGACCAAGAAAGAGAGAAGGAGAGAAAGATAGATAGATAGAGAAAGAGAGAAGGAGAGGAGAAAAAGAAAGCGGGAAGGTCGTGCCGGCAGCAAAGAGAAGAAGCGGCCCGGTAACGGTACCGCAGTCTTTGAACTTGTTAACCACCAAAGTGGCCGAGGGCACTTCCAAGGCGAGACCAAAGAAACTCGACTCGCGAGCGATGAGCCCAAGCAAGACCGAGCGAGCGCATATATTCATCCGGTGCTCCTTGGAAACTGGAATACCGCGCGCGAACGTTCAAGGGAGAAAGAGAAGAATGGACGCAGGAGCATAATGTACTTCGAGTATACGCGCGCGCCCGCGAGAGAGAAAGAGAGACCGCGAGACAGCGCACTACAATGCACGTGCAAAAATACTTAACCGTGAGCCACCAAAAAATCGAGCCACGCTCGCTCACGACTTTGACGGATTATTCGCTTGGAATTCAGGAAGTGCGCTTTTTATTCGGTTAACCAATTTTTTGGCTGACACGTTCTTGTAATATTATTCTGATAATTCGAATGACTGCATATTACTTATACGATGGACTTTTAATGAAATCGAGTTAATCGGGAAAGGTTTTTCTTTTTACTTTATAACTCAATTTTAGTCGTATGTTATTGTACATTTTATAATTTTCAAAACAAATTTTCGCATATTTATATATTAAAGTTTTACAAAATGTCATAATACGGAGTATTGAAAAAAAAATTGAAAATATAAATTAGAAAAGAGCACAATGACTAGTAAAATTATTACAATTTCAAAGTGAGAGAAATATTTTGTTTCTAAAATATGTTTTGTGTAATTCATACATATACGTATATGGTAGTAAAATTAACATTTTATTAAGTACGTGTAAAACGAAGCTTGAGAATTTAATCATCGCCAATAATTAAACTTTATGAAAATGCGTGTCTTGTTTTCCTTTCGCGTAAATTCATGTGACAAATTAATATGTTTACAGTGTTTACAATCAACTTTTTGTCAGTTAATTAAATACGCCTAACTGTACGATCAGCATAAGCATTTAATAGTCAATGATAATAGAAAAATTATAAAACGGCCTAGCGGGATAGAATTTACATAATATTAATGTAGAGAAAGATAAAATAAATTAAAATAAATTAAACAAAATTGTTTCGACGTCGAGGAAATGAAAATATAATTATTTCTGGAGTAATAAATAGTTTAGGTAGAAGTAAAAGCATTGCACGATTTTGCGTTTAAGAGGGAAAACGTGGGCGATTCCGTAGAAAAAGTAGCAAGAAACTTAGTGAGGTAAAATAGGCGTCACTACGAGAAAGTGAGCTTAATAGGTAAAAAGCATCGACTGGGTGAATGAATCGGGAAAGTGTTCGGGCGTCGGGTGTAGCGAGTGCACGCGCACGTTAGGTTATATAAGCGAATTGGATCCTCTTTATTACACGCTAGGGTTTGCGCTCGCGCGGACCGATATAATTACTGTTATATGCCGATGGGCTCGTTCATTTCGTTTGCTCGAAAAATATAGACGGCGGGGATGCTCGTTACGGTTTACGAGCGAGCGAATCGTCGCAAATATTTACCAGAGAGGAATTAAAAATCTTTGCGCGCGTGCGAACGAGAAAGAGTACGTACGTGTGTGCGTTTTCTACACGCGAGTACGGAATATATAGCGAGCCGAGAAAAAAGGCCGCACCGGCGCCGAGTATTTGCATCTCTGCGGCGGGATGTTATTGAAAACGGCCGGTTCTACCAGTACCCTGCGCGAGCTTTTGCGTAGCTTGCGAGCCCCGACGACCGGATAATTTGCCAACAATGTAAAACTTAATTGCGAGTAACTAGAGTGTTATTAGGCGCGAGCTTGCGGAAGAAAAACTCTGGACCGCAAAGACCGCAGCGGCATTGCAACAATGATTCTAGGTCATTACAGTAAGCGATAAAGAAATTAAATAATACCGAGGCCGCCCGAGTCAGTAAGAGGAGAAAAAAGAACAAATGAAATAACTTTCCTGATAGGATATTCTTATTTTTCTTACCCAAAAGTAATATTTATAACTGTAGATGATAATCTAGAAAGCCCGAGCATGCGGCTCTTTTACATGGTATTATATTGCATACTTTTTATAAGCCTAACTTGTACACACACACACACACACACATCGATATTTAATTCACATTACATGATTTACAACTGCTAAATGCGTTTTGCCTAACATTTTGACTAACTTATTTCAAAAGTTTTATTACAAATAGAGAAATCGTACTCACGAACCATATAGTCACATATATTGTACCTAATTATTATATTGTTGCGTAGTCGAATGAGATTAAGTTAGATATATAATAAAAATGTTGAGTTTATAGTATACGGCATTTTTCAAATGGGGTGATACTTATATTAAACGAATATTATTTAACAAAATTAATTTTCCACAACATTCGTAAAATGATGTCACTGCAATTATATACTATTTCTAATGAAATGATTTGTCATTCCATTAACGTGTACGTACATGAATTTATCAACGTATTGATCTGTCAATAATCGAAATACACGTTGTAATCACCATTTGTCAATCACAAAAACATATTCCTCTATTAGCATTAACTACGAATGTTGTTCGATCTATAACAATATACGTTTCTTTTTACAGATGAATGGGTATGAAAATCAATTTTCTTTAACAAATGCTTGTTTAATAGTATCGCGAAGCAAGCGTTAAATGTTACCAGTCAACAATAATGATCACGGAATTTGAATAATCAATGCACGAAACAACAATATTTTTAGAGATATTAATGATCAAATACCAGGTTTTGCGTATTTACAACGAATAATATCCTTTGAAATCCAATGGAAATTATTCGCCGATAAGAGTGACGGAAGAAAAGGAATTCATTAATCTACTCTGTGCTGTATTATATTACATCGTTTCGCGTACTATAGTAATCCAAAAAGTCTACGTTGAACGCACCGATATTATCCAAACGCCACGACTGTTCTGCTTAGTGAAAATTTGCTATTTGCTTTTTAACATTGTCAACTAAATAAAAGTGTGACAAGAGAAAAAAGTGAATCACCTTTAATAGCTAAAGGAAATGATAAGTCTGATTAACGAGACTATATAAATTGGAATTGTGAAACTAAATTTATTAATTTCAAGGCTTACTTAAGTTTAATGAGACAAAACCTTATTAAATTAAATATCACGTCAGTTGCATATGAGGTAATAAATACAGAAATCATTCATCGTTAATCATACATTTGACACAAAAATTTGGTATAAATTTATTATAGTATTTGGGTTATTATTGTTGTAATTATTATATTAAAGTAAAAATAGAGATAATTTCAATTTTACATCATAATGAAATGCTTACTATGACAGTAGAAGGCCCTATAGTAGAAGTCAAAGGATTTGCAAACGTTTTTTGGCCAAAAACTAGCTGTTTAATAAAAAATGGCCAATAAATCAGTAATTAATGGCCAAAATATGGTTTTAACCAACCTTAAAATGCTCAACTTCAACTAAGGCATGAATAATAAAATATATTTGCTTAGAAAAGTTAAATAAAATTCGCGTTTTAAAAATGTATTCAACTTTTTACTTTGAATAATTTTCCGATCGTAATAGTAACACGAGCATTAATATATATATATATATATATACAATATAATTTATTAAAAGATCGTGCGACGCGCAAGAACTTGACCGGTTACTGCTTTACTCTTATGCTCTTATGCACTTCGGAGTAACCGAAAAATTACGATCAAAACCTGAGTTCGCACTTTTGTGCTCGTCAATTTTACTTGTACTCTTGCGTACTGTAAAACCTTTTTTTGTTTTCAGACTCGAACAACACAAGCCTTCTTTTAGACATTTTTGTCAAGTTGTTTGCATAACTTATACGTTATTAAATAACAAATTGAATAATGTTGTATGTATCATAATCACTCTCCATGGTGTTAATCTTGAAAAACTTTTATACGATCTGACGGAGGCAAAGGAAAAAATCTTAAAAAGACAGATTTTTCGTAAAAAAGCAACGTTTCGTTGGCGTGGTCTGCCAACCTCTTCAGGCTATTTATTAGACACAAAAAAACTGAATTACAATTGAGAACGCACACATGAAAAATATACTGACAATGAAAGATTTAATTTTGTACCTTTAATCGGATTATCGATGCGTCAAGTGAATACAAATAATATATTAAATTATGTGTACATCCTCGTGTTTATATATGTAGCGAGTGTAAACACAGGAAACGTTAAACGGTTGTCAATTAGGCGTTTAAATTTCTAAGAACTGGCAAATAAGTAATATTCAAAAATTTTAAATCCTCTTTCTTATATTGATATTATTATTGTCAATTTTTATATGTATCATTTCGGAAATCAAACGATTGCTGTAATTACACTTACTATCTACAATTTTTACGCCATCCCAGTCAAATGCATGTTTAAAAAGAGATACATGTTGATTAATCACTGAATTTGGATTTTTATTATTTCTATGTTCCTTCATCCTAGTTTTTAAAGAACGCTTCGTTTCAACAACATAAGAGGCAGGGCAATTTTTGCATTTAAATTTATAGACAACATTTGGTCTATAAATTTAAATTTATATAGTTTATATAGGCTAGTATTTAGTACAGTCTTTGCCTAATTTAATTATCTTTTATTGTCAATATATTTTTCATGTGTGCGTTCTCAATTGTAATTTAGTTTTTTTGTGTCTAATAAATAGCCCGAAGAGGTTGGCAGACCACGCCAACAAAACGTTGCTTTTTTACGAAAAATCTGTCTTTTCAAGATTTTTTCCTTTGCCTCCGTCAGATCGTATAAAAGTTTTTCAAGATTAACAAATTGAATAGTCAATTATCAAATTTTAATAACAATAAATTAACAATAAAACATACTTGTGGGTGTGAGTGTGTGTGTGTGTGTGTGTGTATGCGTGTGTTCAACAATTATTGTTATTAAAATTTGATAATTGACTATTCAATTTTTTATTTAATAACTTATACGTTATGCAAACATATCCTTGTAAAAATGAATTTTGTACTTGTAACAACTTGACAAAAATGTCTGAACAACGAACGAAACAGTCCAGTACAAAAAAATTAATGATTTACGTGTGTATACTTTATACAGTTAACTTAAAAGAAGGCCTGTATTGTTCGAGTCTGAAAACAAGAAAAGGTTTTACAGTACGCAAGAGTAGAAGTGTAATTGACGAGCACAAAAGTGCGAACTCGGGTTTTGATCGTAATTTTTCGGTCATTCCGAAGTACATAAGAGTGAAGCAGTAACCGGTCAAGTTCGTGCGCGTCGCTCGATTTTTTGCAGGCTGCGCGGAGCTGGTGCAGTTTGCACGGTTCGTTGGGATTTTCGATCTATTAAGCTCGCAATCGCAGTCGAGCATCTTTGCGTGTAGCGCGCACACACACATATATATGTATGAGGAACAGCCGGTCGGCATAATTTAATACAAAAGTCGCGGGCAGGGTCGCCTCGGCGAAGCGTATCTATATTAAAATCTGTATACGCGCTCATCGTATAACCGCGACTAAAGTGCATTTTTCTTACTTCGTTACGTAACACTATGTTTCTTAAGGTCGAGAGGAAAGAAGAATGAAGAACTCGTTTGTCCAGTGAGAGAGTTGAAGTCGAGGGAAAGTTGACTCGAACAATGGCATCAGGCTTTTCTGCCTTTTTGCGAGAATCGTTCTACTGGAACGACATTTTTGTTTTTTCAACGTAAGTATACAACTGTCTCCACGATGCAGTTATTGGCTCTGTATTTGTTCAATGAATCATATTAACAATAATTGGGCTTTTAAATTATACGCTACTCGTTTCTCGTTTCATTCGATCGATTCCAATTAATATTTTAATTGAAACTAATATTGCATCTTTGGAAGTGTGGGAATCACGAAATTCATCTATAAACCTATCTGTCTACGCATATGCGCATATACGTGTGCAGGACTAATTTTCTTGTCACTGGTGATCCAGATTAGTGGTTTAATATTAAACAGTCAACCGAAAGAAAAGTCTCGCGTGTTTTTACCTATCGAAAGAGATTTTCGTTATATAAAACTAGAGAGTGTGCTATACAAGGCTTTGATAATAGGTTTTGAATGTAATATTCAAAGCACGAAGCTTCTTGTACGATGAAAGCTTAGAAATAAGCCACACTAACCAAATAAGGAGAACAACTAGTAAGCTGCAATGCAGTTTCCAATCTAATTATCTTTTTTTGCACAACTTAGTGCTCTTATCGAAACAAGTTCGAATCACATCCAAACTTTATACTAAACCTATAAATGTAAATAAATATAAATACCAAGGTCACGTTAATTATTGACGACCGTTACACGTTCTCTATGTAGCTGTAAACATTAAATTGCATCTTTTTCGATCTTCTTTTTATATGCAAGGAAACAGTTTAATAATCATTACTATATCACTTGTGCTAATTCATGCGTGTTCTAGATGACTTTCGCGTTTCGCTTCAATATAACAGTCATGATAAGTAAATGTTATTCAATGCTGTACAATGCACCGAATCAAGTATACTTTGATGCTTGTTAAGATTAACACTTTTATACTAATTACAGAGCATAAAGAGATATGTGAATTTGTCACTAGAACATCATCATCACCGAGATAAAATAAATGTTAAAATCGTGGCTTGCAGTTCTTCTGCAGAGTAACTATATAAGTATGTGTATATGTGTGTTCAGTACTATAATTTACCACACATTGCCTTTTTTTCTATGTAGTTTATACAAAACAATAAATTTATAAGAATTTTTAATACTTTTTATTTTAATATTTTCTTGAAGCACACGTTGCAATTTTGATAAAAATCATTCAATGTCGAACTGTATAATGTACTTACTTTTGCTTATCCGAAATTGCTTACAAGCTTGGAAACTTATTACGTTATATTAGAGCTTAAGCGATTCACAATTTAATCATTAAATTTTTTATTAATCGACCTCTATTAACTTTATGCGTATACCGTTGAATAAATAATAATATGCTGTCACAAGTATCAAATACTGCAGTAATTTTTTAACTCTTTAAATAATAATTTTTAATACATATTTTACAAGAACCTTTCACTTTAAATAACTCTCACAGTTATAGACTCGTGCACGTACATGATGAACAATAGAAAATTTGCAATTACGGTAAAAAAATTATTCATTTTTTTTCAGTCAGGAAGTTCAATGTTAGAGATTAAATCGATCGGCACGAAAACACAAAAACTATAAAGATCTTTGAAAACGATTCCGATGCAGTTCGAGTTTGAAGTATCAGAGAGATAAAAAAAAATCAACGCAAGTTATTATGCAATTAAAACGAAGAAAAATAAATGAAAGAATGTACAGAAGGATAAAACGTAAATATCCGGGTAAAAATGGTAAGAGGATCCGGGCACATCGATTGACGATGCGGTTCGCAAGGATCGAAACAAAGTCACAAAAGGCATATCATTTTTAGCAGGTAGTGATTTAGTGCGTTTAAAGGAAGAGTCGAGGAAAGTAGCGATTCACCGAAGATACCGAGAAGTACAAGAGATAAAGGTTACTTCGGGCGCGCAAGCGAGCGCTAAGGGGAGCCCGGTATGTCGTGAGTATAAGAGGGGCGGGAAACCGCAAGAAAAAAAGCCAACTCTGCGATATATATACTGCGCACGCTTTTCGCTCCCTTGTATATATACTCTTCTTCCGCTTCGCGGAGAATGAGCAAATATAAAGGAGGCAGAGGAGGAGGACAGGGGGAGAGGCTCTTAATTAACACAGAAGAGGATTGAAAGCTCGGAATCGACGTCTCTTCTCTATCCCTGTATCTTTAAAGCGATCGCGTCTCTGGACTGTCTCTTCTCTGGTCTCTGTGGTACTCTACGCGCATGTCTTTTACCAATAAGAGCCGAGCCCTGATGTCTCTATAAATTGCACGTCAATCCGAAATATCGAACGGCACCAATCAAACGGTATCAATATTTATATGGGTATACGCCATTCTCTTGCAAGTTATTGCCCTTTTAATTGGATAAAATCCCTGCATGTTTTATGACTTTTTTTAATTGTTTTCTTCGTTCATGTATATAATATACTCTATTGCGCTTTAATATATTACGTTACCTAAAGTTTATAACAACGAACTAAAGTTTAATTTTAATTTTCTATTTATAATATGTATTTTAATTTTCTATTTATAATATATTATGTAACCAAAACGTTTAGGATACTATTTCTATTTGTATCAGTATGTCCTCTTATTTAGCAACAAATAGTTTTTATTAATGATAAAAATTAATCAGCGTATATTAGATAAAACAACTTATTCTTACGTATTTAGATTGCTTAGATTTTTATAATCTTGTATTTCTTTTAAAAATACAAATTACAAAATTAATTGAAAAACTATTTAAAAACGCTTGCGGTATAGCTAATAGATATCCAAATGCGTTGCAAATTATCGATTTGATAAAATGCGGCTTGTAGATACAGACTAAAATAATTTTTTAAAACGTTATATTTTATTTATCATCATCTAAATAGCTTATTGATAAAACTAATTACTTTTCCAAATTTGCTTCATACCATTTTAATTGACCGGATTATACACTACCATGGAAAAATAAGCTGCTCTAACAAATAAAATCTTATTTACGTTTATTTTGACATAAAATATTATTGTTTAAATTCACTTTTACTATCCAAAATTCTCTAATTTTCATTTAGCTACAATAATTTCTCTGATACTGATTTACTTTTACGATTTATTTTTTTAAGGTACTTACATATATTTATATTTTAAAATTAGTTAGAAAAATTGAGATACCTTAAACAAATCGTTCACTTTGTACTATGATAGTGTAACTCCATAATTCTTATGATTATGTAAAATTTACACAGTAGTGTAAGGAAGATTGGAACAAAGAGAGCCTCGAGGTAAAGTTAAGTTTTGGTAATAAAATAAAATCAGAACAATATGTGCCAGATTCTCGCCAATAAAGATGGTTATTACATTAGATAATAAAAACATTTTTAGTGACTGAACCATAATAATTACAAACATAAAAATGGTAAAAAAGCAACCTTTGATATTGAGACTGTCGGTGTAAAACTACATAGCATATCATGCGAGAATCTTCAAACAATACCTAATAATGAATTGCACGCATTAACTGCTGTACTAGTTTACGACAATAAAATCTATAATTTTGAAGCTTATAATACTAGTCATCTAAAGTTTAAATGAACTATAGTTTGACCATTTTACAAATAGTATTCATTACTTTCAAATAAATGTACTTTGAAAGATAGCAATATAACATTAGTTTGTTTGAAATTTTGTATTAACCAAACATTCTGTGAGTTTTGACTACTTTTTCCGTAAAATAGAATTTTTAATAAATTTACAGGTTGTACATTATAAATTTCAATATTTACTTTCTACTTAAAGAACAGTTATCTACTTTTGCGTAATAAGATATTGCAAACGACTTAAATTTGTTTGCCAGTAAAATTAATATACGAATATTAGTGTGTACTTAAATGAGTTTTTTTCGTAATGTCATTTACTTTATAACTTTGGAGGTTTGTTTAATATTATAATAACATATTTATATAATAGTAATCGAAGAGGAAAACAAATAGCACAACATTTTATACAGAAGTTTTCTACAGTCGGGATGTTTTAAAGTTTTATTAGCGTTGCAGTACGCATACTCAAGCTGCTGAGGAATTATATAGAAAACTTTCTCAAAGATTAATTAAAATCTCGAGCATGAGAAACATGCAGTGAAAATATGTTTCATTTTAAAAATGTGGATCCGTATTTTATATTTGTACATCGCAAAGTGCAAATTTTCGAAACCCCGGCGAGATATTAAACTCGCGCTTTTGCAGTTGGCCGTAGCAAGTATACCATATAAATATTTACTCCGGACATCGGAAATGCGTAAAACATGATTTATTTCGAGTTTGATACGAAATAAATTTATACATTAATTGCGAATAAGACGAGGTGGTACACTGAACATATGTATATATATATATGAAAACGTGTATGTATACACATAAGTTTAGTATTAATGGTGAGTATCGCGTGCCTTTAAAATTTTATGTAAAATGACGCATAAACATGACAACCAGTGGCCTACATTATTTTAGATTACTGAATTCTTGTATACATAATCATAAATTTTCTACGATTTTTTTTATTTGAATCGCCGTGAAATTATTATTTTATAGGACGTAAGCCGTGTTTCTGTCTATTTAGATTCATTGGTAGATTATCATGCAGTTTGTATGGAGCGGGCAATGGTTAAGATGCAACGTAAATCAAAGTTGTTAACAAACTACTCGGTTTACCTCTCGTACTCGTAAAGAAAAAAGAAATTTTATACGGTTTAACGATCTTGCAACCGACTACACATTCTTTTGACAATGGAACTACGGGATGTGTATGCGCACCTTTTCCTTTCTATTATCTTAATAGGAATGTAATTCAAACGTTTTAATATGGCTCGAAGCGTGAAAAAAACAATTTATTACTAGTTTACGTGTATCATCAGTCCTTTCACCAAGTATATCAGCGATGATTAATAAAACATTATATTAACTTAGGGTGCTGTTATACGGAATAATACCTATAAGTTATTAGATTTTTATCTAACCAATGCACTAGATACTTGACATTGGCACTGCCATCGTGATTTAGTGAAAACCGAGCGTCTAGTGTACAGCTTCAGCTTGGTTTTGCAGATTTACAAACATTCTTTTAACGGTGTGCAAATCAAGAAATGCTATTGACTGTAAGTGGGAGAGTAGAAGAGAGAGAGAGAGAGAGTCGAAGAAACGACAACTCGCTTGTTATATATTCCCCTCGGTGAGCTTCGAGGCGCGTTGAGCCTCAAATGATGTATGCAACGCCCGGCTGTATATATCCGTATAAAAGTGTTTCTCGCGTTTCCAGGCAGTTAAACCGAAATCGCTCGGATTGCAATTGGATGCTTGGCCTGGGTCAAATATCGGGAAAAATGTAGAACCGGATGCGTTTCTAAACGGTCGACGATACCGCGCCGTTAAATTTTAAGCCGTCTCGGTCTCTTAAAGCTTTATGCGCGAGGCGTCGATTACGCAATGGAAGAATAGATATCCAAAGCAATGATCGGTAGAATAGGCTTAAAGCTCGTTATACTCGTTTATACGAGTGAGGATTGTACGCGAGAAAATCGGTGGCTCGCGCACGAACGTGCGGGCGCGTTTAAATTGGGGACGGCTATCGCAATTACCGTTTTACGCTCACCTGCGGTTGACCAGTCATTTTCTCGTAAATAACCCGCCGAGCCCAAATTAATCGCGTCGCGAATCGGAGCATCGGAGATTTGTCTTTTTTACACGCGAGATGCGCTAACGACCAGATCTACGGCCAGTTTCCGTATGAGTTACGAGGAACGACTCGACGACGTTTAACGATCATTAGATATAATCGGATTGCTAAAACTCGACTATTTTCTATTTTAACATTTTTTCTTCGCCTTTATTTTTCATCACAATCAGCCACGAATCGGGTCATCGCGATTTTAATTATTTATCTTGCTACCGTTTAACTTTAATTGATCGTCTTTTATTTATATATACCTATACATACATCTATGCAGCTATACAGCTATACAGCTATACAGCTATACAGATGCACTGATCTTCAACAAAATGTCCGATATATTTCATTTTGAATTCTGTAATACTCGTGGGAAGTTTTGTTAATTCGTGGATAAAATTATCGTTGAATCTTCATTGGGAGAGTTTTCGTGTATACTAAATGCGCCAATGATTTATTTCCTTCCATTTTAGAATTTATAATATTGTAGCAAAAATATACATACTATATTTTATCTGTATATTGATTAGTCAATTATGTTTATATTTATAATATTATTTCACAATATTTTCTTCCAGATGTTTTAATCGATATGCGTATATTTTAAATCCTAAATTGATAATATAAATATCAACTTTGTTACTGAGTGTTATATATATATATATATTCCCTTGTTCACATGTTATCTAGTAGCCCTTTCAATATAATAATATTAATAATTTCTAACAATAATTATTATTATTATCTACATAAATTAAATAAATTATTAATAGCAGTATGTTTGATTAGGGTACTAAATAATAAGTGCAGTTATTGGATAATTAATAAAGCAATATATGAACTGGACTAATATCAATTTCAAAAAGAAATGGTAAAAATCCTTTCTTTTAGTCAATATATTGACTACTACAAGATGTTTTATCCTTAAACTTCTTGTTTTTCAAGTGCCAGTGATAGATCAAATTACACTTTTAAAAATTTTCTCATTGCAATTAAACCAAACAAACTGGGAAACGCAAAGCATGACATTAAATAAAATAGATATACTTTTGATTTTCTCAATATTTTTGATCAACTATATTGCTTTCATAAAATATGTAACGTATTTCCGGTATGTTTTGTTTAATTAATATTAGATTTAATAATCCGAGAATTTACAGAATGCGAAAATAGAAAACAATATTGGAGATAAAATGTTTTGATGTTTGGGTAAAGGTTTATCGACACGATTTTTATGTATAGTATCTTAATTTGACTTTCGAAAAAATTCCATATATGTATATATATTATGCATATTACTTGTTTACCATTCACGTTTCGCATCGAGTAATTTAAACGCATAATTGGAGGTTTATACATTTAATCATCGATAATTTATATTACACTGTTCATAGATGTACAGAATTTAAACACCTACAGTGTGTATCGATCGCACCGAGGTATAAGCAAGTTTATAAATTTCGGAATTTTACAATCAGCGACCTTCTTAAACATCGCAAGGGAAACCTATTGACTCGGTATAAACACGAGAGGTCGTAGAGATTTAACGAATTGCCGATACGGCGCACTCGAATCGTATACTTATGTACACATGCATAGGTACATACACGTGAATGTATATATGCATGTATCTTTGGCAACGCGTACGATGAAACCATTTAGAAATTGATAAAATAGTCAAGGGAAAGTCAAGTTTGCCCGGAGGCACCCTCGTGCAAGGCGATGCAGATGCAGTAGCGGCGGTGGCGTCGATGGGAACTAGAGCAATTTCATGCTCGATACATTTTTAGTTGCCCGACTGAGCAGGCAAGTGTTTTCCGCATCCCGCCCCCACCTCTTGGATCTCTATTCAATTCTCCGTTCACGCGCGTACCTTTTCCGCATCGATCGGCACGTGGACGCGGAGACCCGTGGAGGAGACGACAAATGGCGCACGATAATGTTATCGATCGTCCCGCCAAGATCGAAATGATCTCTCTCAATTTTTTCTTTACCTTTTTTTTCGGAGCGTGTGCGTGCGAAACGATGTTACTTTTCTATACGTACACGCGTTCCATTAAGACAGATTCTAAGAGATTCGAGGCAATTATATGTTAACTTCCTATAAGTATGTGATTTTTTTTAGGATAACTATATTATCTGGGTCAACCTCGTATATGCGTATTTGTTGCGTTTGTCTAACCGATAGTATCACTTTGCCTCAACGACGTGCGACTTTTCATTTTAATGACCCTCCATTGATTGAAATGTATCGACATCTATTGGTTCGATAGTTATTGCACATATATGAGCGTCGGTATATTTATTAATTTTTTCGAATCAGCTAGTATTTTTTCATTTACCGTATGCACATTTCATTGGACAATTGACTGGATGACCGATTACACTTCTCATTTTCTAATTGTTGTCGGAAGTTATTACTTAATAATTAATTGCGAATTGCGATTATCGTAATACTAATCGAATTGAATATGTAAATTTTATAATTAATGATGTAATTGCAAAGATAAAAAGCAATTTTAAAAAATTACTTTCCTCTAATTGGTTTTTAAATGCACTTTAATAAAGATATATTATAAACTCTCATCGTTATTGTATCATCGCGAGGAAAAATTAATTATTCATGACAGTTGACTGTATGATTCATTCGAAGTTTTTATACATATTCCGGTTATGCGTATGAATATTTTGTATTATTTCAAGTGCATGAAAATAAATTGTCGTTAAGCATTAAAAAATTGCATATACATATTTTAATGAATTATTTTCCTTTACAACAGGCACGATCAAATCGAAATGTTAAATTTTTTACTTTGCATTTTCGTTAATATTAACGATAAATGTCTGAAGCTTGCATTTAATTAATTCGGTATTCCATTAAAGTATAATTTAAAGAATAACGTTATTCTCTTTATAATTCAGTAATTTAAATGAAAATATACAAATACGTATTTTTTTGCTGAACAATATATGGAATTACAAACAAAGTGTAAAATAATGGTTGTACAAATGAACATATATTTTATTCGATCTTTACAATTATTAATTTAAATATTTGAAATATGTCTTACTTCAGCACATTACAATATAATTTCACGTTAAATCGCATTGCTATAGCATATAATTATTGTAAGTATAACGTAGTAATAAACGTAAAGTAAAATTTATATTCCTAAAAAACAATCAATTATATCGCGCATATTTAATATTCTCTTTATTACAGTAAGAAAGTTGATACATTAAACATTTGTATCTTTAAGTAGATAAATTCCAAATTTAGTCAGACACTAACTGCACTACCATTATAGCTAAACCAGTTGTGTTAAATAAATTGTACAACTGAACTCAATTTGTAATGGCAGGAAGTACCAGTAGTTGAAATCAGATAAATGATTTTAACTATGGAAGGATTTTAAATAAACTTTGATATATGCTTTTTCATTCAGAAAAATGTAAAAAAATCAAGGCACTCTCCTTTTTGTGGTCGGTTTAACATCTACATATTCGAATAATACAGTTAAGTAAGAATAATTAACTGTTACGGATTACTTTTTTCTTTTATATTTTAAAGTTTTAGTATAATATAGTAACTAATATTGCAATTATAGAAGAACTGTAGTTTGATAACTATATCAAACTTGATATTAAATAATATTTAATGTCCTACAAATTTTTTTTAAACAATATACTTACTTTAAAAATATTTATTCCCGGAGTATTCAGAGCATAGTACGCGATATTTATATCGAGGATATATCTTTCCATCAATTTTATTAAAATATATTATTACAACGATAAACAAGTTTATGGTAACAGAAAGTGTTGCCTGGGTTTTTTTTTATGAACTGGCACGTAAAAACAATTCCAAAGTATAAATGAATTCAGTGACCTGGAAGTCTTATACGCAATTATTTTACAGTAAATTCTAAATCATTATTTATAAAGAATATTATTAAATAAAAGTATGATGAAATACGTTACAACTAATTGAATGCTTCCACGTAAATAATACCTACGAACAAACGCGATTCAATTTTCATTACTTTGTGTAACAATCGATTCCGAGGGAAGTATACAGTTTGAATAATAGACTCGAGAAGACGAAGGTAGGAAGAAGTAGAAAAAAAAGTCTGAACGAAAAGATAAATTCTAATTTCCCTGGGAGATATAACGAGCAAGTTAAGCAGAAAGTAAGGTACACCGAGATCAAGTGACGCGAGTGATGCTCGGTCGTGCATCCTTAGCGGGCGGGAGGTTAATTGTAAGATTTTTTGCTGATCATCACGGAAGGCGACAAAAACCCAATGCGAGAAAAACGAAGAGACGAAGAGGTAAGGCGGAGGCTAAGGGAATGATCGAAAGAAGTAGCAAAGTTACCGCGAATCCTTGGTACCTCTCTCTCTCTCTCTCTCTCTCTCTCTCTCTCTCTCTCTGCTTTTCTCCGTCCTTTTCTGCATTGCTCGGACGACATTTATGACCAGCTGATGATACGCTTATCGTAGAAATCGCGGCGTCGCTGCCAGGTACATCTTCTCGTCGGGAGGGCTCGTAAAACGCTCGAGCAATTTTCTCGGCGGTCGCACGCTCGTTGGTCAGTTCTCGCGATTCTCGACCTCTCCCCCGCAAAAAGCTTTAATGTCTCGAAAATGGGAATGAAGCCGTGATCGTGAGCTAAAATAGTGGACGAAGGAGCACTGCAAGCTCTTCCTCTCTATGCGGAAATATTCGGTTACTCTTCACTGCGCTAAAATCTCCTACTAAAATTACACCGATGAGATAAGATAAAGGGAAACCCTACTATGAGAAACCAAATGCAAAGACAAAGAAAAAGTTTCTTGGTAAAGAAGAAAAAGTGTCGCGATTGCGTGATTCTCCACGGTGTTAACGAGATCATCCTCAGCTGCACGAATACAAAATTGGTATGAGAAAGCGCGTTATTAAAAAACCAAGGGAAACAAAGAGCTCGAAGGGTCGGGCCCTTTGCTCGTTAGCCTCGGTAATTAGCCGGCGCTTTGGAGAAGCGCGAGGATGCGCTTGCGGGTTGGGGGGAAGGGGAGGAGGGGGAGGGGGGAGGGCGAGAATCGGGAAGAGACGGAGAGAGACTCGGAAAAAGAGAAAGACTGGGTTCGGAGAGAGAAAGGGGAGAGCGAGAGAGAGAGAGAGAGAGAGAGAGAGAGAGAGAGAGAGAGAGAGAGAGAGAGGGAGAGAGCGGGATTGGCGGAGATGCCGCCTAGGAATCCCCGGTAGTCTCGCTTTCTGGTTGGTCCGTAAGTGGGACTAGCGGGGACTCATAGGCAGGACCCCTCCTACGAGAGCCCGCAGTCGGACTCCAACACCGAACCCAACACGCGTCGAGCCTCGCTAGCAGCGCTTCACCGCCTTTGCAGCCTTCGACGAGCGACGGTTTTGAGTGTGCCACGAGTCCCCGAAAAACTGGTGCACGAGTCCCCTCGTCCATATATCGATAATCTCTCGTGGCTCGTCGGTGTTCCACGATACAAGTATATCGGTAGAACGTTACACCTATTTCGTTTTTACCTCTACGGACTCTATCTCTGTGTTCATTATTAACGAGGAATCAGTGTGCAATATATCGCAGACCACAACCGCTTGACTCTCGACCAACGGTCGCTCCGAAAAGGACTGACAGTGTTTATGCAGGTACGAATCATATACCACATCGGGCACTCGTTCTAAACTCGCACTCTCTCTCTCTCCCTCTCTGCACACGTGTGTGCTCTCGACAGTGATATTTCGCGCGAATGCTCGAGTGCACGATCGAGAGAGACCATACCAAAAGGGAGAGAGAATACTCGAGTGACGGGGCCCGACACGTGATACCTACCCGGCGCGCACGCGACCTTTTTCCAAAATTGCATGCTTCGATTCACTAATTACAAGATACGTGGAATCGGATGAAAACGCTCTTCACCTGAATTTTCCGAGTACAATCCTGATTATATTACGAGGGAGGAGCATTTCTTTTGGACTCCACATCTTACCCTCATTAAAATTATCAAAGAGCCTTTTCCTTTTTTTATACTTCGGCTAATTGATTTAATGATATAGTCACAAGTCACCTAGAATCGCACATTTTTCTTGTCAATCATACTACTAGCGTAGAAATTATATGAAAAAACAATATGCAATTTATAGGTATATAATAAATATTGTTTATTCACTTATATTTTATACAACTGAAACTTTTAATTGTTATAAATTTCAATAAAATTATTGTTGAATGCTAAGTTTAGTTTATAAATTGTTACAAAAGAAAGTATGCAATTATGAACGAATAATTATTTTTCTATTATATTTAATACTAATATTTTACGTATAAAATTTAAAAAATGTATTAAATTACTATATTTATCATGTTTCTTCACATAGTTGATTTAAAAGTTTTACAATAAATTTTTCTAACCAACATCCATACAATCAATTTTCTATAATTTTATAAAATAACTTACAATATTGAAATATTTATCCAATATTGAATTATTTATTACTGTCTAGAATATACATTAGTGTTGCACATTTATAAAGAAAACGTTGGTATTTAGATTAAAACAGTTGAACAAATATTATTCTATTTTGTAAATAATATATGAATCAAATGTATAGGTAAAACAATAATTTTTTGTATACTCATTAGATATTTGTAATTAGATTTGAGTATATACGTAGATCAAATCGAGAAAGACGCAAAGAATAGCACACATTATTTATGTTAAAGCAAATGTTTAACTTGTAAAATTGCACGTGGAAAAGGAAATAAATATATCAAGTAATCGTACGCGCCGGTAAGCTCGCATTATCGTTTGACGATCTTTGTCTACTCACGACAGTCGTTTCAGCAGAATAATGTCACGTCAACACCTTAAGAAATTCTCGTGCGTAAGGTAAAACATTACCTCCTGCGAAAAGTATAAGCGAAATGAGCAGTACGTTATTGCACCAGCGCTCGTGTATAAAGGGACAGGTGTTGGCATTTTGAAGCGGTCGCTCGCACGCGTTTGTCACAAGCTAACAAGTGGAGAGCAGGCGCATGCAGTCAGACTCTCTCTCTCTCTCTCTCTCTCTCTCTCTCTCTCTTACTCTCTCCCTCGGTCTTTCCCTCTGTGCAGTTTGCAGTTGACTCAACGTCCGCGCGCGGGTACATTATCGCGTATCGCCGGTGTATCGGCGCGGCCCTACCGATAAAGCGATTACGCCTCGAGTAAGCGGTAAAACCGCAGGATCATAGCTCGTACTCGCAGCGGGACGCGATATCGTCCGAGCTCCTCGCAAATTGCGTTGGAAACTGCCACAAGACTGGGAAAGAGCCGATTCACTCACGACCCCGGTAGCATGAAAAATGTTATATAAATGTTCGCCAACACTCATTTGTCACGACAGGGAAAATAAAAATACATATATATGTATATATATGTACACATAGATAGAGAGAGAGAGAGTGAGAGAGAGGGGGGTGGGGGCAAGGGGGATTCAAGCAGAGTAGGGGGTAGCAGTTGGCGCGTTGTAAAAAAAGCCCCGCTGACCGCGGGATGAGAAGAAACTTTATGTCGGCTGGGTCGTTTAACGCCGAGGACGCCCCGGCGCGTTAACGTTCTTTCCGCTCGCGCTCGTAGTTAATGCCCCCCTTCTGAACAAGCGCAAGTGCGAGAAGAGACTTCGCTTTGGATTTTAACAGTCAATAACATTAATCTTCGCGAGGGTAATTTCGTGCAACATCCGCTAATAAACCGTGAAATATTTTCCATTCTGTTACGCTTCCGAGACCGAGATCTTCTCTCTTCGACTGTCCATCTACCCTTTTCTCTCATTCCTCTCCTTATCTTATACATTTTTTGGAGTCAGCTTGGAAAAACCGATTTTAAGTAAATCCGATCCGAACATCGAGATGTTTAGCTCTAGTTTTTGTTGAATTAGAAATGTTTGGCATGAGTCTACTTATCGAATTATCGACTTTTACAATTATTACTTTTGGGGGTTCTACTATTATTCGTTATGTTTATTTTATTACATTATAAACTTTTAACAATTAAAGTATTTTATTTGTTTGATACACCCCAGAATGTATTTACATTACTGTAAATGGTAAACAATTAAATAACCGTTTGACATTAATAAGTCAAAGAAATATTATAAATATATCTTACTTAGATTTAATTAAAAATAATTAAAATAGTTAAAGAAAAAATAAGCTATTAAACGAAGTATATAGCAAATGATTTTATTGGCATAGGAATAGAAGATGAAACATCGGTAACGCATACTTTTGCACCGCTTAATTTCAAGTGAAAGGGATTAAAAGATTAAGTGAAATGTTAAACTGGGAGATTATCATATTTCAAAACGTCTGCAAGTTTTTTTTTAAATTGAGAGCTAATAAAATATGTGATAATAATTATTACACTGTCAATACTATTAATTTGTTCTACAGAGTTTTTACTAAAGAATAACAACTGTGTAACCATTTTTTACGTAAAAGTCAAGGTTATCTAAAAAGTATAACATTTTATAAAGTAATGAAATTGTTCGATTTAATATTTATTTTATTAATATACATGTGACTATATTGATCATGGATAATATATATGCATAGATGAAATACTATATGAAACAATGAGTAATATTGTATAGTAAATTGAATTAAAATCTATAATTTATTTTCAAAAACTGAAGTAACGTAATAATTTGTTTTCAAAAATTTTGGAATTTGTTTTATAGTTATTTGTTTTGTTGGTGAATAATTATCATTTAAATACGTGGCATTCCAGCATTCTATTGTATTATATATGTATATTAAAGAAATTAGAAGATAGCGGAAACTCGTAAAAACGTCCATTTCATACGGTATCTGTTATGAAAGCGTGAAATGCATAGAAATTCATTACCTTTTTTATGTATTATATGACTAAGATTTTTAAATATAAGATATTATGTGCTCTCAAAGAAAAAAATATGTCATATACATGTTTTGTTCGCAGTTTTTTAGAGCGTCTATTTTTTGATTTCATCTGTTTGTAAAATTAATAGGCTTGACCCTATTTTGTATGTATACACGTAATAGCTTCCGCAAACCAGTCCTGATATAATTTATTGTGTTCGGAATGCATACATGTCGATATAGTTAAAGGAAGTAGTGTTGACAAATAAATTAATATATTTAAATAAAATAATCTGAAATACATAAAATGTTTATATTTTATATATTTTTTGCAACTTTAAATTGTTGAATTATCTTTTGAAAGAATTTGTAATTGCGTTAAAATAATAAAAATTAACGAAATAAATGTCACGGATAATTAAAACATTAAGGAATCGACCTAAGATTAACTATTAAGTTGAGTTAAATAGCTTTTTAATAGATAAAGTGTATTATATATACTTATTCAAATGTAATAAATATAATTTACGGCCTCTTTTTAAAAAATTAATCTAGATAATTAAAAAGAAGGATGCCACGCGTATATCCTCGGATATTCGAAATTCCCCGCAATTGTGTTCGATTTATCTTATCTAAAAAGATATGAACTTAAATGAGCGCAAAATTTAAAAAGTTTAAGATAAGCTCGATCCTTTCGAGACTTAAAAACATTTGAAAAGAGGAGCGAGGCGTGGTAGGTGCAGAATTGTATTAAAGCATACAGTCTTAACTGTGCATAATAAGTAGAAAGAGCGCAGAAAATAGTCAGACCAAGAGCTACTTAAAATATATTTTTAATTTCTCGAGTATACGCTTTGTCATAAATTCTTAAAGAAAAGTTTGTAAGAAATTTTCACTCGTCCGTACTCCGTACTGAGAAAAGTACTGGAGCTATTTGCATTGTATACTGGTGAACGTATGAGTAACACTGGTAGTCTAGCGAATATGGGAAAATATGTAACGTTTCATTTTTTGTTTTCATATAATTGCTACATTTATTTTTATTAGGGAGAACGTTAAGGTCGATGCAACGCGTTGACGAATAAACTATAATATTAATTGTGTCTCGAGATAACGATAATTTTTTATTGATACTTTTTAATAGCAGTTTAATAATCAAATACGATGAGCTTTTAAAGTTATTAAAGGAGTTGCAGGTAATCTTTTAAAATATCGTGATAAATATTTCGCCAATTAAAACTAAATTTATATTTATATAAATTTCTCAATTGATATGTAAAACGGATGAACGCAAATATATTATTGTTTACATTATCACTAGATAATTGATAATAAACTTGGTTGAGCGAAGAATTTACATAAATTAAATGTACCAATAAAACTGAAGTAAAATATTACAATATTGGCCGTAAACGAAATATCCTGAACGGTTGAAGAGAAATGTCTGATCAGTAAGATAAAATTAATATCATTCATTATAAATATTTATAGAACATCATTATAATAAATGAACCGATAGCTACAGTTTTAAATAAATAACTGGTAAGATGCTATGGAAAAAATAGAGTGGCAAACCGGCCAGTTTGACACAAATAATTAACGACACCAGGGTTCTCGCGATGAAAAAAAACGCAAAATAAAATAAAATAAAAAATGCAACATAAACCGGAAAATTGTAGTCGAATGAGTGAATCACTGCGTGACTTATATAACGACCGTTAATCGAAAGTATCCAACTCAATTATAGCGGAGTGCGGTAAAGTCGATTAACAGAAAGAGACGCGCGAGAGAGCGCAAAATACCTGAGTAATAGGAAGACGTCGAAAAATTCGGTACGACTCAGATCGGAATCCAAGTCGGTGCTCGAGGCGACGGAAGAAGTAAGGAGCCGAGCATGCCAAATGACACGTGCGGTCTCGCGAGAGGTAGAGAGAGTCACGTGCGGACCGCGGAGAGCGAGCTCCTTTGTGCCCGTTATCGTGCAACCAGATCGACAATCTCTCTCCCTCTCTCTCTCTCTCTCTCTCTCCGTTTCAGTCCTGTTGCTCCCTTACATCGTAGCGACTGCTCGAATTTCCCGCGGAGTCCGAGAGGGCTCCGTACCGTCTTTCTCTCTTTCGCAGTAGGTAGGAAAAATACGGAAATACCGTTAAGGAAGCTCCGAGGCTTATCCCTACTACCACCGAGTAGCACTGACAACCACACCTACGATTCCTGATAGCATATAGAAGGAGCACGACGAGCCTCCGCCAGGGGCAATTAATTCGCGACTTTTCTTCTCCTTCACCGGATGCTTGTGAGCGTTTTCCGCCCGCGAGAAAATTAACTGCGCGATCCCCTGGCTTCTTCTTTTCCATTACTTTTTTCTTCGGTTGCTTATACTCTTTTTTCCTTTTCCATAGCCTGCCCGAATACACTTTTTTTTTTATTCAGCTTGCTTTGTTTTCATTTTGCCGAGGCATTTTAAATGCTCGCGCACCGCTTTCTATCCTGCAGCTCGTCCGCGTGTTTATGGTTTTGTTGGCCAACTGGCGATGAATGCCGACGATGCATTGTTCGCGCCCGCGATGATCGATAGGGATAACCCAGGCCGAGCGCTCGAAACTAGTACTGCGACGTACTTTTACCGAATCATATACCAAGGAACGTGCATACATCACTAACTGCGATTTCTTCTGCTTCGTTTTTTTTCTTTTTTTTTTTTCTTTTTTTTTCATTACCTTTGCACCACGAACCAGACATTTATTTATCAACATTCGGCTTCCTTTAATTAATCGACGCGTTCGTCTTCTTCGCGCGCGTATTTGTTTACGTGATTTATCGGTCGGTGGGTTTTTCCGAGCAATGCTCGGTGTACCATTGCAAAATCATGATAGGGAGTCATTTGTTTCCGGAGTCGTGGACATGGGAGAACTTGCATTTTTTCTTCCTCTCCTCTCTCCCTTCTCTTAACCTATGATGGAATACGTGAATCGGCTTTAACTTAACTTACTACTGGTCTCCACTTACAATAGGCACTAAATTTTAATTTGCACATTGTTACTTTTATCTTAACGCGGCAAACGCATTACCGTGAAAACGGGTACCTTTACGAATATATTTTCGTTTTAAATCCTCAGTGGTAATTATAATGTCCCGGGCGTTTTATAACGCTAACCGTAATAATTGCTTTAAATATAATCAAGTACTACACACGCACGCACATACACACACACACGCACGCGCGCGGACAGACATACATATGTATGCCAACTTTGGAGGAAACCAATTATACACCCGCGTCACATAATAATTTCTATTCGAAACACGCAGGCCGATTACAACGCGCGAAACGTTTAACGCACGAGCGTGATACACGTATTTTCACTCTGACGAAGCAGCTGCTAATTGATAAAGAACAATAATTCTTGGGGACGATGAAAAATTCCGAAAGGTATCCTTTTTCACGACTAATTACGCGTGATGTGCACGAAAGTTGTAAAAGCTAGATAGAAATCGAAAAATCCGCGACAGTCGTATCATCAATCTGTGCATAGTAAATTTCTTCACGCGCCCGATGGCTCCTTTGATAACCATAATGAATCATTAGCTCGAAATTAATTGCACTTTTACGACTTGACTGGCGCGCGCTAGTACTAAGTGCAATTTCTCTCTTTGGGTGGAAAAAATTAGGTACGAAATAAAATAAAACTCGGTATAAAGAATATAACGTATAGATCGTTCTACAATTTAATTTAGAATTTAAATGACATTTTACGGGTTGACGTAAGTGAATTTCACATCGGGACCTATATGCGCATGGCCACCTTTTATTTATTACGGTGATGCAAATTGCCCGGACATTTTATATTTTTGGCCGTGAAAGATAAATGTATAGCGAAAAAAATGTAAAAATATTGAATAAAAGATATGTATGTGTAAGACAAAATAAAGAGGAGAAATTTGGTCGGGTCCCACAAATTTTTTGGTTAACCGTGTTTGAAGAGGCATTGAGACGCGTGCCACATAGTAAAGTAATATAACGATGCGGTAAAACATAAGCGAGTCAACGAGACGTTACTTGATTTGCTAACCACGAGTGTCCGAAAGGATGAATATCCCGCGTGCGTCGATTAGTAGGGGTACGCGTGTATGTACACGTGTGTGTACGTGTAAACGCTACACTAATCTCGGCGTGTGCGGCTAGTTTCGCGATGAAATTGGAACGAGTGGCTGTGCGTCCAAGTGGTACACGTCCGAGGCGCGACGAAAAAACTCGGACCGCGAGGCCGACGCAAAAAGGAGAGGGAAGCCTAGAGAAAAATGTGTAAGGAGAACGCGAGTGGCCTATGATGTAACGCGCAACGGTTTGCATGCACCGCGCGATATCTTATATACGCTAGAGCTCTCGGATGTGCGCGAGCGAAAGAAAGAGAGAAAGAGCGAGGCGAAACGGTACCTCGGCCATAAACGTTCTCTGCGTGTGTCGTCCCGCGCGCACAGTCAGAAGAACCGAACGCGCCCGCGCCGACGCATACGAGAAAACGCGTCCGATCCTCGCGCCTACGATCCTCGATTAACGTCCGTGCTGATAAAACCTGCAGCTGCGAACGCCTTCTCCTCTTACCTTCGCCGGGAGCTTTTGTGCGATTGATAGGCGTCACGATAATTACCTCGCGCGTAAATTCCTTCTCATCTTTTCTTTCCTTGATCTTTAAGCGCGGCATCTTTGCACGCTCGTCCCTCTTTCATCAAACAAAGTTCTTTTAATCTGAACAGTCGAGTTAAACATTTTTTAACAACAATTATTACAAATATTTAGTGCTATTCTTGAAGGGTTATCTAATATTATTTATTTTTTGTTTTAATGTATATATTGATGCGCGTTTGATTAGCAATAGAGCACACTAAGGTTATTAGGTTCATTATAATTTATATTATTTATATTTATAAACATTTGTAGCTTATACTTTTCATATATTTCTGTATAAAGCTTACATGTTTTATAGGAAGTAGATCGTTTTTTCAATAAACGATAACAATTTTGAAAGCATGCATGCTAAATGTAATGAAAAGTTTTTCAATATTCGTAAAAGATGTAATTTTGTTAAAAAGTTATGTTATGTAAAACAATGTATTAAGTTTCAGTCACTCCGCACACGGTAATAATTAACATTTTTTAATTTTACGTCTATCGTATAAAAGAAAAATAAATCTCTATAATGCTATTTAGCTCATACAGATGTAATTAATGATGCGAAATTGGAGTAAAAAAAAGTAAGCGACATTATTACAAGGTCAGTTCGTATCCTGATTTTTTAACACATCTGAGCCATAAAAGTTATTAGCGTGAATAAATGTCAAAATTAGCATTAACACACTTAAAATAAACGAATGCTTTCTCTGAGTAATCGCAGATTGTACAAACTGACAGTAAAGGATGGGTATTTTATTTTTTTTTTAATTCATTAACACACAAATACATTTACTTAATAAAGTAAAGTACAATAAATATAAAGGATACACATATGAATCTGAGAAATTATTAGAGTTCAAAGTAAATATCACGTTAACACTCTCATAGTGTTATAACACCGCGAAAAACAAGAATGACAAGGAACAAAACTTTAATTACGATTGATATCAATCAGGAAAAGCAGAGGTATACTTCACGTTGACGGATTTAAATGTGAACTTTTTTTCTTTAACAAGAATTGGAACTTGTTACTTCCATAATATGCACGCGCACACACTTTAATTATTGTTTAATTACAATAAATTATCTTTTTGTAACAAGGAATATAATTAATCAGTGTCACTATATTAAATCTTTTAAAGAGGAAATTGCCAATAACTTGTTGTTGTGATTCGCTCGTCATGTAAATTTTGTTGCGTTATGAGTTTAATTAAATTTGATTAAATTGCCATTTATTGATACATAAAGTACACGTGTAACTTTATCAATACTTTCATTCGATATATTTAGTTTAGATATATTTACTCTATACTTATATACTCGACTCGTTTAAAGATTATCAAATAACATTAAAGAAAAAAAGAGTGCGTTTTATAGTTCATTTACGGGACCTTGTTCTACTAACATAGTAATCTTGTTATTATAACGTGTTATTAAGATGTTGCTTCGGAATTCCAATGTATTTTTACGAATTACTTAAGATTCTCTTGCATAATTTTAATAAAATACTTCGGTTTGTAATGTATATTTCGTTCTAATTTACATAGATACACTTATGACTAAAAGTAGTATAAAACTTTTTTCCTTTTATTTGCAAACGTACGGTATGCTTGTCTATATAAATCAATAATGTTATGATTCCGATAACTTTTCGTGTACCAAATAGTTTTTTTTACGAGTCAGGTCAATGTCACTTAATTATATTATTTTCAAGTTCACGACTCACTCATTCAATTGAAAGGTTTTATTAATTCATCGTCTGATTTGTATTATTACGATAATCCGACGGAATAACCATTCGTATAATGCTTACATGTACAATATCATTATGGACATCGAAATAACAGGATATTGACGTTTGTAGATAGTTCATAACTTTCACCAATTATTGTAATTGTTAAAAATTCAATTGTTCTAAAAAGGTAGTATCATGAGAGATAATAACTCATAATGGTTAGATTTATTTAGATCCCATTTACAGTTCTTTTTATGTTATCAAATGTTAATTAAATTAAAAATGTCTCATAATTAATTAAATGGTACGTTATAATTTATAATAATTATCTTGAAATAATAATATATAATTTTAAGAAAATATTAAATCTAGGTTTTACTTGTGAATATGTGTCATTGAACCATCGATTATTCTAACTATCCAGGAGAATATCTATTCTGTATAAGAAACGGGTTTTGAGGAGGCTTTAGGAGATGCTTCCTGATACGTAAACATGAAATCCAGTTTCCGCAGTTCGATCTCGTATGCTCTTAAATATAAAGATGCAGGCTAAAGTCTTAAAATTGTAGGTTTATACTAAAAATATCCGTTCAGGTATTTTATATATTGACTCTGATATTAAAACGAAAGTAAACGTTTTACAGCTTACCTAAATAAGTGGTAAATTTATATAGATGTATATATATATATATGCAGATGCTCTTTTTGGTATATCTAGAAATAATTATTTTTCAAATATTTTACTTTTCTATTTAAAACGGATATTTATTCAACTACTTTTATAATTAATAAAAAGTTCATTGATGCACTTTTTTATACATATAATTTAAAATGACGAATATTAACATTTTATTGGTACGATTTTTAAAATTAATGACGATAATTTAAATCTGACGAATTTTATCTGGTCGAAAATAGTTATATTACTTTTTTTTGAACATCTAAACATATAGTTTATATTTAAGCAAAATTTATATTATATCTCAATAAATGAAGACATATACAAAAATGTATTAATTAGTAAAGAAAATAAAAAATTATAATGAAAGATAATACTATTACATAGACTTGTATTGAATGCTCAATTATATTGAATTGCAAGATGTAATAATATTATCTGAAAGATTATTCAGTGTAAGTAAATAAGGAACTAAAAGAGTAGTTATAATATAAAAATAATTAAAGCATCACAACGAGTTCAAAAGTATTGGATGGGTATCCAATATGAAATGTAATGAGTTGTATAGAGATCATTGACTCGTGTTTATTTCACTCGTCCAATTTTTTATGTAGTTAATCTAATATGATTAGAAGGAAAACACGATCAGAAGGATAGCTTCCATTCTCAACGTTTTATCTTTTTTCTCTTTCAATTGTGATAAATGTTCGGAGTGAACAGGTTGCATCTGGAGAATAAGATCGTACGAAGATCGAAATATAGATTCTACTGGCCGTATCATGTTAGGGTATCAAAAAGCATCTCTCACCGGCCGATTAAAATCCGTTAGCCAAAGGCGAGATACTCGGAATGAATACATAACTCGACGATAACGCATACACAAGTAAAAAAAGAAAAAAAAGCGAGGTGATCTTTCTCTCTGGTTTCAGAGAGCGAAGAAGACGAGAGGGGTAGCGGAAGAGTCGCGAACTGCGGAGTACTAGTCCCTTGAACGAGGCCCGAAAATGTTGCGGGCTAGTTGTCTGGTGGTGATCATCCTGCTGCTCGGGAACTGCGTGGCAGCGATAACCCCGAACACAAGTTCGAGTCCAAGCCCGAGCACGAGCAAGCCCTTAGCTGTGAAAAAAACGAGCCTCGCGAGCAGCCCCAGCACCGTGAGCAGTCCCAGCAGCCCGAGCAGCACTACCACTACCGTAGGACCGAGCAGTAGCGCGAGCAGCATCACCCCCGGTACTACCGGATCGAGCAGTACTCTCGGGACGACGGCGACACCTTCACGGAACGTCTCGATCGAGCCAAGGGTCAAAAGCACTACGAGCGCAGGCTCACCGGCGACGACGAAGCGGCTCGCGACGAGCACCCCACCGAGCAGCCGAGAGCCCGGGAGCTCCACGACCTCCGCGACCTCGGCCAAGGAAACCCGCGAGTCGCCCGGGAAAATACGACCGCAAATCAAGCTTACCACCAATTACACCAGCGCCAGCGAGGTAAGTGCCGCCACCGCGGGAATCCTCTCCCTCCTTCGCCTCTCTCTCTCTCATCCTCTTTATTTCCATCGTCTAAGTCTTTCATCGGGTATCTCGGGGAATATACAGTACACAGCTACAGTACTACAACTTTTCTCGGTACAATCGCTTTTTCTCACCGATTACTCCTTCGAGCATTGGCCTTTTTTTCTTTTTCATCGTTTGTCGAACAAGAAATCTATAACTTTCGATTCTTTGCTTCCCTCAAGTTTCTTCTTATTTCTTATTTCTTGGGTCAACTCGTTATTATAGTCATTTGCTGTATTATCAAAAAAGTTGAGAAGAATCGGAATTATTTGTTGCTTCAACTTTTGTACAAACTATAAGGAATTTCAAATTCTTTGAATCGTCTTTCTTATAAAATTTCCACACTCTCCAAAAGTTATATGCAAGATTTATCACCATTTACTTAATCCACACTTTATTTAATCCAAACCAAATAATATATTAGAAGTATTTATTTTTAGACCTCTTCAGGCAGTAAAACTGATTATTAAATACGAATAATAAATAAGTTACAATTTTGATAAAAAACAATTTTTTCACAAATTAATAGTTACTTCTTATATATAAGCGATGTGTACATTTACCAGATATAATTTGTTAATTAATATATGTGCAGTGACTACGGTATTAATTTGGATTATAATTCCTTTACATAGCTGATTCTGCGTTTTAGGCAACGTTTATTCTAATATAAATTGTTGGGCATTGTTTATAAATGAATTTGTAAATATTCTCGTTATATCCCAAATTAAAAAAAAAGTATGTTTGCTTGTAATCAGTGATTGACAAGTACTCAACCCCATTTTTTGTACGAATATACTTTTTTGAATTATGTGTGAAACGATTAAATGTAAAAAAAGCGATATACAAGTGAATGATCGATGTCTAAGTAAGATTAATTATTTTTTTAAAGTACTCGAATAAAGTATTTGTTGAATTTTATCGAATACTGTTATCGAAATATATATATATTTAATAAAACAATTAAAAAAATAAATAAAATTGAAAAGCATTCGAAAAGTAGCATTCAGCGAATACTTTTTAAAAATGCTTTTATCTTACTAAGGCATCGATTATTCACTTGTATATGTCTTGTTATTTTTAATCGTTCTACCTATACACGAATGCAAAAAAAGTTTCGTACAAAAAATGGGATCGAATATTTGCCGATCTCTGCTTGCGATAGCGAAAAATACAGTGGCACTATATAAGCTGGTGTAAGCATCCGTTATTGACATAATCATACTATAAATTTAAGTTGATTTATTTAATTTTACACATGAATATGCCTACTTTTTTCATTATTTGTAACTTAAAAGTGAAACTATTTTTAAAATTTTGGTTTATGCAGGGTCACTGCATTACATCTTCCATCTTTTATTACTTTATCTTAATGTAATAAATGTATTATAAAATTTATACAATTGCACGAAGAACAAAAATATTTCTATTAAACGATTGATAAAAAAAGGTTAAAAAAAAATGCATTTTATAAATAAGCGGTAAATACGATAATTAATTGTCCTATAAAATAAAGTTTGTAACATTGAGTAAAACTTTAATGTTGTATCAGTAAAGTTATGTATCCGTATATTAAAATCACTATTTAAACTGTCAAACTAATGCAAATCAGTAAAAGTATACGGACATATATTATACCGTACAAATATTTACGTAGAATCGTCTAAAAGTTAGCGATCATGAATGCTATCGAATAAAATAAAAATACATATTTGAGCGTATTTCACAATTAATATAAAATGAATGTACGTGTCAGTAACAAGGATGAATATAAAAATAAGCTTATCTTTATTAAAGGAATTAGCCTTGATTCGAAACTCGAGGGAGTCTTGTTTATGTGTGCATACCATTTCTAATCAAAGTTCCGAATGAATTAAAGAAAAAGTTTATGGAGCGGTTCGGATATAACTAAGCTAAAGGCGGTCTACCGTGTCGTACGAACATCGTCGTACTTGAGCGTTCGTCATTTTCCCGGTGACACATTTGCAGATTTATGCGAGTAGTACCAAATTGCCCGTAAAGAAAAATTATTTTTTCACCTCTCGAAGTGAAATTCACAGTTTGCGTCCGAAGTCGTTGATATACAATACAAACCCTGGATTCGCGTTCGTACGCAAGTTATTAAACTTTTTATTACTTCGGCAGCACCACTATACTGTATTGCGGATTTCTCCGAATGGAATTTTACTACGTAATTTAGTGTCTGAATAAACTTAGACAAGATAATGCTCGACAACAAAGAAATAACGTAATGCGAAAATCGGATAAAACCAGTTTTTCTTTTCCCCTGGAGCATCCAAGTGTACTGTTACCTATTTTACGTTCTTCAGAGGCGCAGTAAAATATATATAAATATATACAAACTCTCATCGATGAAGCTGATATCGCGCGAAATGATTAATTCAAATATATTATTTGCCCGTTCACTCGGCAAGTGAAACAATAAATTTGAACTAAATCCTTTGGTCATTTTTCACTAATATATTTATATACTTTTTCAACGGGTCCAGCAACGGTGAAACGCGTCATCTACATCTACCATTTAATGCCAGTGTCGAGTCGAGTCGCGAAATAACCTTAAAATTGAACGATCCATCGCGAGGTAGGACACGTGAATGTGATAGAAACGCATTTACCAATAGCACAATCGAATCGTTCATCAAGCGTCGTTACAAGAGGTTAATAATTTTGAGCCTCGGCGTATATAGACAGTCGATCCATCGATTATTAAAATATACTGCACTCACGGTATACTTTTCATGAATATATGCATAACCGAGCGGCGATAAAGAAGCGCCCTTTTGCAAATGCTCGACTGGGTAAAGAAGGATAAAGATACAAACAACGGGTCGAAAAATGAAGTACCAAGTATGCGTAAGTATGCGTAAGAAGTTTGAACGAGAAATCCCGTAGGTAGAAAAGTACAATGGGGAGGTTGCTCGAGAAAGAGGACGAAAAGGGTCGCTTTATTAAAATGCAGTTTTTGCAGGTTGCACCTAGTTGAGTTTACGGCCCCTCGAACGAATATAATCCTTATAGGCGTGTCCACGGTGGGGCTCGCAAGACTTTTGTCGAGTAGTGTACAACGGATCAGTTTGGTGTAAACTCGGAGGGATTTTTTTTTAGCTTTCTTGCGGAGACGCGCGATCGGGTTATAGTTATTACGTTATTAGAGCTCGAATAATGCCACTTCCGACGAGGCGCGCATTCCATCGAGCCGATGGAAGAAGCAGTCGCGCGCCGTTTCCCGTAATTGCGGCCTTAACCCCCCTCTGCCCACAGCCTTACGTCCCGGTTTTTTTTGCCTCGTTCGTTATTCGATTGTTGTACACGGAGAGACCTTTTCACTCTAAAAATGAGTGTTTAAAAACAGTGCACTATAAAATAAAGTGATGGCACTGGTAATATCGATGACGACACCATTATTTACGGTGATCACCTGGCATCAAAATTTTGACGATTGTTCATTGCGAAATTCGTTGACGAACACTGAAAAACTCAGTGACTGTTTGAGTAATCACCGAGTTTTTCGGTGTTCGACACCGAAGAAAACTACGCGCATGCGAAGTCGAGCACAGAATAACGTATGAATTATGAATATATAGATATATTGTGCTAAAAAATCTCTGCTACACATATATTTTAATGTAATAATCACAATAGAAACGATATTCTATTTATATATATTTACATTTCTTTTTGACGAATTTCTGCCATAACCTAAAAAGCACACGTAGAATTTCGTTTAAATTCTTGACATGCCAATTGTGAACAATATTTTCTTCGAACTCAACAGATTTCGAAAACAAATAACGAAGCTGCAAATTTTAGGTTAGAGTGCTATACAATATTTGTATAACATTAATGCATAATGTTTTTGTTTGATACATTGTTCATTCTAAAATTATTTATATCGCTACATAATAACAATTATTTGTATTAATTATAAACTACATAAGTTATTATCATAAGTGAATTTTAATCATATTTCTAGTATGGTGCCTAATTTCTCATGTATGCGAACATATTAAAAATCGATGAACGGTCACTGTTTTACGAAGTGACGCGCATGCATTTTATCGATGAATTCAGCCCCGCGTGAACAGTGTTTGCTCTACACTGTCTTTTACGATGAAGAGCACGTTATTTCTCAGTGCAAGCGAACACCGTAAAAATCGGTGATCGGACACTGGTTTACAAAGTGACGCGCATGCGTTTTAACGATGAATTAAGTCACGCGTATACGGTGTTCTCTCGACACTGTCTTTGACGGTGAAAAGGTCTCTCCGTGTACGGGTTGCCGGAATGAATTCAAACGGTACCGGTGGCCTCTCGAGTTCAACCAGTTTACTCTTTCTTTTTTACTTTTTTCGGTACGGCCACGAGTGTCCTAAGCGCGCACTTTCGCATCTGCAACTTCGATTGCCGTTCGTAGGCGCCTCGAGTACTTTAACTCGGCAAATAGTGACTCGGACGATTCACATTAGCACCGAGGATCTGAGCCGAAGGCCCTTTCCTAGTTTACCAAATTATGCACAATGGGAGTTTCATCCGTGGGAGTTACATTATTTATTTGATGATTCTCGGTCACTTCCGGAAAATAACAATTTAGACTTTATAATTTATAATCATCACACTGGGTAGAAGCTGAGAGAGTATTTTTTATTAAATGTGGAATTTCAGTCTATTATTCCGTCGCGAGTCAACATAATTCTGTACTTCCGGGTTTCCATGGATTTCAATACAAATATAATTATTTCGACAATTTAAACATATTGGCAACATCAATATTCTATATATAAATTCCAATCGTATAAAACAAAAAGAAAGAAACAGTACAATAGCGCAGAGTGCATTAAAATGTAATTGAAATAGAACGAAAAATGTGTTGCTCATCCGAAGCGCTTTGATAATGACAAGTCTAGGAAGCAGTTCGCTCGTTGTAAAAATACATTCAATCGAAATAGTTGAATAATGAGAAGCGTGCACAGGGTGCATATATATACATATATACACACACATTCATTGAAATGAATTTTTGAAAAGCATATCGAATCAGATGGTAGGTTGATACAAAGCGCGAGAAGGTTAGAGAGAAATCCAAACCACAAACCGATACGTGACCACTCCGTGCAGTAGATCCTAAAGAGGGAGGAAGAGTAACCGAAAGAGAAAGGAAAATACGCGAGATGGAGAATTTACGTATCGAGCTCGCATCGTGTGCATGTACCGGCTCTTGCGCCTGGATGATAGAAAGAAAGAGGAAATGAGAATGAGGGAGGGCGAGAGCGAGAGAGAGAGAGAGAGAGAGAGAGAGAGAGCGAGAGGAATAGACCAAGAGAATGAGATTGGCAGAAAAAGACAGGAGAGTAGCACAGAGAGGAGCCTAGATCCGCTCGATATTGAGGAGCCCGGCAATCGAGAAGCTCTCGAGGTTCTTGCTTCAAATGCCACTGGAAATCATTCTCTCAATGCCTTCTCTATTATCGATACTCCCGTGAGAATAACACTTAGAGGTACTAACAAAAATTATGCTTTTCATATTCCACCCGATAATATGAACGTCTTATATCTTATCCGTAACTTTATCCTGAATATTATTACAGTTGCAAGAACGACAAAAATATACAACTATCAATAATATAATAGCAATATCAATAAAATTAATTGATGTTTGTTAGACAACTATTTAAGTTGCCATTTAACATTATTGACGTTGCGATCAATTTTTTAATTTGTTCTATGTGCGTATTAAATTAAATTATTATAATATGCACAAAAATGTAATTTTAAATGAATATCATTAAACGTATGGGCGAACGTAGAATATCCTTTTGCCAAATTTGCTCTCGAACAAAGTATATTGTGTAGAAATAGTTGAAAGTTCGCAACTCAATATATATGTATATATATATTTGTTTGCATAAGTTTTAGGATAGACCACTAATTTCATATTTTTAGAAATCATGTTTAGCAATTGTTTTGTATCTTGTAACTAAAGTTGGTTAAACACACAGAAAGATAATATGATCGATGCAAACACAAAGCTGAATTCAATTTATTGTATTGAAAGCTGTACCAGTGCAATTCAAACAACTCACAATCAGACTTGTATTTACTTAATACAAGAAATTGAAAATGGATAAAAGTTAAATAACATTTAAATTAATTTCCATTAAATTCATGTCCTTGGAATAATATTGCAATATTATTAATATTATTTGCTTGCAATATTTGGTAAAACGACAGCATGGCGGTCCTTATTATTTTATCTCTATGGGAGTCAAGAACAATGTTGTACGTTTATAACAAAGTTAAGGAATGCATTTTATACTGAAAATGTGCATTTCACTTTTTCACTTTTATTAAATAATAGGAGTATAGTAAAGTAGACGCCGATGCGTGAAACAATTTATCGAAGTCATTTTAACTGGTATTCTGCGATCATTTTCTTCTCCGAATTATTTTTTCATTGAAATATTAACAATTCGGTGTATTTGTCCCCAAAACGTCGCGTTCAGTGTTATTATAGGTATTATCATTTGAAAAGCGATATTTCAAATTCCTGGTGCGCTATGTGTGTCTCACGATTTCATAACATAAATAACCGTGCCATATGGTCACCACAGGACATGTTCTTTCCAAGATGGTAAAAATAAACAACACGTACACAAATCACATAGTTCGCCGTTCAAACAAGTTCACGACCGACTAGACAGCACATTATAGTATATATTAGTGTAAAAAGAGTTATCTTCATTCTGGTTGTCTCGATATATCTGAAAATGTAAACGAAAGGATGCGTATCGCGAAAGCACATAAAGCGAGAGAGAAAGAGAGAGGCAGGGTTTATCACGTTGCCGCGTGTTTCCTAAGCAATGGCTTTACCATCGACTCGACGACTTGTTACATCCTTGTCACAATTGCGCGTTCGCGTACATCGTTTATCCATAATACGCGTGTTATACGACCTCGGTGTTGTTCCTCGGACACGATGGTGGCACAGTAACGTTCACAATGAACTTCGGTAAATGCCATTGAAATTTATCTCTTATAATTTACGACAATACGCTCTTCCGTAATTTTGTATTATTTGGCGTAACTAATTAAATTTAACATGATTTTATTTTGTGCGAACTAAGTGAACTCGATAGAAAAAAGATAATAATAACGATTAACGATGAGTAATAATAAATTATAACGTGTACGTTTTTATTTAATTTTAAAATATATTCGGTAAATATATGCTACTGGTCAGTATGTATATACATATATTAACTTATTTATACAAACAACTCGCGAATTATTAATCTTGTTCAATTTCCAATCCGTCCGGGATCCCAATTGATTATTTTCCTCATGCGCGGTCTCATCTAACGGATATCTATATTCAATAGCGAATAATTCTGTTGTTTTACAATAAGGACTAAATATTCATTCAATCGTTGGTATCAGGAAATAAATCCAACGCGGGTATGCTCATATTATCGTTATTAAACATTTAACGAGCAACATTTTGTTAAGGTAATATATACGAGCGCGTAGTGGAGATGGTATCACGAGCAACTTGTCCGAAACTTCATCTCGCACGAAATAAATTGCAGGCAAGAACTTTTTTCCACGGTTGGTATTTACCGAGCGTAATGCACTCGTGTATTCAGGGGCATTCCCCTTTTAAGCATAACCCCATTAAAGAGATAAGGAAAAAAAATGTAGAGTGACGATTCAAGCGTAAGGACGCAATAAAAGAGACGCAAATAAAAGAGAGACATTAGTTGGTTAACGCTCAAGTGAAAACGGTGCATCGGAGGAGAAAGAGAACTGCCACGATGATACGGACTTATTACCGTCGCGTCTCTCCTTTTGGTGGATTCCGCAAATTTTTCTCTCGACGAGTACGGTGGTAGCGTTGCGATAAGAAGCGCGTCGTCGCCGTCGCGCGCTTTTCTAGGACAACGCGGAGGAACAGTAAAACGATTTTACGGCCGAGCGGCTAGCGGGAAGATGAACGGACTGATAATCGGAGATCGAGCCTCGGCGAAAAACTCGGCCGACTCGTACATGCACGCCCCCAACCCCAATTTTTCTCTCTCCCACTCTCTCAATCTCTCTCTCTCTCTCTCTCCCTCTCTCTCACACACACACTGTTTGAAGAATATTATTCATACGTCATTACGAATGCATACACGCCGATTATACGGCTCGAGGATCATTTTTCACGAGCAACTCCACTTTAAACCTCTTTTTCCGCTGTTTTTAACCCCGACTATTTGTTGCTCCCGGGACGCGGAGAAATTTCACGCGAGCGAGTGCTCTTAACACGAGCATGTGTGAATAATGCACAACTTTTTTCACGATACACGCGAGCTTTGTTGACGGTTTGAATAATGTGCTTGGTTTTAATGACTAATAATACATCTCCTATTTTAATATTATATACGTATGTTAATATAAACAACTGCCACTTATCTATCTGTGTGTGTTTCGAATAATTTGTTGTGCCTAAATAAATAATAATGCCTGTTGTGTACACTCGGAAAATAATATCGTGTTGCTGCTGGTGCTCCCGCCGATAGCTTAAACTGTATATATGCGAACGTCTGCACTCTTCGCAATTTAAAGAGAAAAATTGCTTTCGATATGAAACTCGTAAAAGGAATAAAAAAATACAAAAATAAAAAAATATAACGCACCGCTTTACGTGCTTTTTAATACATTTAAAATTTTTATTTTCCTATATATCTATACAAAACTCTTGTTTAATTTTATACCACAATTTCTTTTTTTCCATTTATTTTCTATATCTCTGCAATGTACTACTTCACGCGTTACACATTTAAATTCCTGAATTGTTACAATTAATCGCGCTGCAAATAAAATATCTAACAAATGCAATAAACGAAATAAATTTAAAAATAATAATCTATACCCTCAGATGCTCATACAGAGATAAACATAAAATGTAGTTTTATTGCGATATAAATATTTGACGTTGAATAGAAAATAGAGGCACTGGTTTACAAAAAGTATAAGAAGTTTGTGGAATTTTAATAACAAACTATTTCTCGGTATAAAACGGAAAAGATCGTTAGGCACAAAAATATTTACAGTGATCTGCTTCACGGTTGTATAAAAAAAATGTCGCGGTCGGAACTTAAGAAAAGAGACTTCACTTTAAACGCTTATAACTTCTGACCTATCTAATATTGACATTCAACCAAGTTTACTGAAAAGCTGAGATAAAATAGATACATTTTAAAAAAAAGTACGTTCAAATCCGTTAAAATGAAGCAGAGTTATAACCAAATTAAGAATTAGAAGCAATTTTAAACAAAAATTGAGCAGTACAAATTTTATTGATTTTTTTAAGCTAAATTTCTTTAAATTCTTAATTCGGCTATAACTCTGCTCCATTTTAACGGATTTGAACGTACTTTTTTTTAAAATCTATCTATTTTATCTCAGCTTTTCAGTAAACTTTGGTTTGAATGTCAATATTAGATAGGTCAGAAGTTATAAGCGTTTAAAGTGAAGTCCCTTTTCTTTGGAAATTTTGCTTTAACAGCGTATAACTTTTGTAAAAACGATTGTTAGAGTCTGCGGCTCTGGCTTTTTTCATATTTTTATATTAGAAAACATATACTACAAGCTGGGCACGATTCGTTTCCCAAACATATGAGGTCTCCTTGTTAGTAAAGAATTGGACTCATCGATTCAATTTGAATTTAAAACGCGTTAGATTGGCACTGACGGAGAGTATTTTTCGAATGCTTTCTCTCGACATTTTTTTTCAATATATTGGCAAGAACTATTTTTTATAAATATATATTTTTTATTGCAAAATGTCGACTTTATGGATTACATTTTGTACAAATAATATTGTTGATATAGTTCGAAAATACTGCGAAAATTAATTCTTTTTCATATATAGGCATATACGGCCGAGCGGCTAGCGGGAAGATGAACGGACTGATAATCGGAGATCGAGCCTCGGCGAAAAACTCGGCCGACTCGTACATGCACGCCCCCAACCCCAATTTTTCTCTCTCCCACTCTCTCAATCTCTCTCTCTCTCTCTCTCTCTCTCTCACACACACACTGTTTGAAGAATATTATTCATACGTCATTACGAATGCATACACGCCGATTATACGGCTCGAGGATCATTTTTCACGAGCAACTCCACTTTAAACCTCTTTTTCCGCTGTTTTTAACCCCGACTATTTGTTGCTCCCGGGACGCGGAGAAATTTCACGCGAGCGAGTGCTCTTAACACGAGCATGTGTGAATAATGCACAACTTTTTTCACGATACACGCGAGCTTTGTTGACGGTTTGAATAATGTGCTTGGTTTTAATGACTAATAATACATCTCCTATTTTAATATTATATACGTATGTTAATATAAACAACTGCCACTTATCTATCTGTGTGTGTTTCGAATAATTTGTTGTGCCTAATAAATAATAATGCCTGTTGTGTACACTCGGAAAATAATATCGTGTTGCTGCTGGTGCTCCCGCCGATAGCTTAAACTGTATATATGCGAACGTCTGCACTCTTCGCAATTTAAAGAGAAAAATTGCTTTCGATATGAAACTCGTAAAAGGAATAAAAAAATACAAAAATAAAAAAATATAACGCACCGCTTTACGTGCTTTTTAATACATTTAAAATTTTTATTTTCCTATATATCTATACAAAACTCTTGTTTAATTTTATACCACAATTTCTTTTTTTCCATTTATTTTCTATATCTCTGCAATGTACTACTTCACGCGTTACACATTTAAATTCCTGAATTGTTACAATTAATCGCGCTGCAAATAAAATATCTAACAAATGCAATAAACGAAATAAATTTAAAAATAATAATCTATACCCTCAGATGCTCATACAGAGATAAACATAAAATGTAGTTTTATTGCGATATAAATATTTGACGTTGAATAGAAAATAGAGGCACTGGTTTACAAAAAGTATAAGAAGTTTGTGGAATTTTAATAACAAACTATTTCTCGGTATAAAACGGAAAAGATCGTTAGGCACAAAAATATTTACAGTGATCTGCTTCACGGTTGTATAAAAAAAATGTCGCGGTCGATAGTATATGTTTTCTAATATAAAAATATGAAAAAAGCCAGAGCCGCAGAATCTAACAATCGTTTTTACAAAAGTTATACGCTGTTAAAACAAAATTTCCAAAGAAAAGAGACTTCACTTTAAACGCTTATAACTTCTGACCTATCTAATATTGACATTCAACCAAGTTTACTGAAAAGCTGAGATAAAATAGATACATTTTAAAAAAAAGTACGTTCAAATCCGTTAAAATGAAGCAGAGTTATAACCAAATTAAGAATTAGAAGCAATTTTAAACAAAAATTGAGCAGTACAAATTTTATTGATTTTTTTAAGCTAAATTTCTTTAAATTCTTAATTCGGCTATAACTCTGCTCCATTTTAACGGATTTGAACGTACTTTTTTTTAAAATCTATCTATTTTATCTCAGCTTTTCAGTAAACTTTGGTTTGAATGTCAATATTAGATAGGTCAGAAGTTATAAGCGTTTAAAGTGAAGTCCCTTTTCTTTGGAAATTTTGCTAGTAAAGAATTGGACTCATCGATTCAATTTGAATTTAAAACGCGTTAGATTGGCACTGACGGAGAGTATTTTTCGAATGCTTTCTCTCGACATTTTTTTTCAATATATTGGCAAGAACTATTTTTTATAAATATATATTTTTTATTGCAAAATGTCGACTTTATGGATTACATTTTGTACAAATAATATTGTTGATATAGTTCGAAAATACTGCGAAAATTAATTCTTTTTCATATATAGGCATATACTGGTTTTATGTGTAACGATTCTCCGAATTCTTCACTTCTCTCGAGATTAAACTAAAAAATGTAGGCTAGCAAAAATATTTTCGCGTCAAAAAATTTCAAGTCTAAACAAGTTCACCTGTTATTACGATAAAACGTTTTTCAGCGCTATTTGAGTATTTAATAGAGCAGAAATAGTTATAAAGTATCGCGTTCTTAGCTAGTTCAGTCAAAGTAAAAAATGTTTAACTGTATTAAAAATTTTATCATTTTTATATGGTGTGGAAGTAAGAAGAAAGAGTGAACGAATACGAAATGTCATTTTTTGATATTATTTGTTTATGAAGCAGAAAGCGATAAAAAATGTATTATACAATATTTAGGCCGAGACGTTTAAACTCGGTTTATTTGTTTCATTTACGGCCACAGTGATACAGTACTATGCATCAGTAAAGTTCTCTTTTGCTTGAATTTAATTAGATAAAGGTATTTATTTTTGTTTTCCAAGTAGTTGTAGAAAATATTTGAATCACGCGTAAAAACATGCGTTTGTACATTTTTAATTAAATATCTAGGAATAACTTTGTGTGGAAAAAGCTCGCGGTTCTCTAATTCAAAATAACTTAACGCCTCTCATCCGAAAATAAATGGCGAAAGGGAAACCCAGGTATTCATTCTCGATGTAGAACAAAATTAATCTGTAAGCTCTCGTGCATTATTATGCGCAATAAATTTATCCAGAAGTCTGAGGAAATAGTTAACGCTTTGCACGAAAGTAACCACGGAACCATGTATCTATCGAACGAACCCGTTTACCCAGAACAGAGAAGCGAAGGTGAAATTTTTCTTGACTCGGCTCGGCGACAAGAATAAAAATGAGCGTGCTCACCTCACCTCACATGGACGCCTAAATAACAGTGAATGTCCAGAGTTAAAAGCAGTGATTTCGCGTAAAACTCTCTCACGGGATTGATTGGCTCGGGGCTTCGGAAAGGGACTGTCGAGTAGGAGAGAAACGATTTGTAGGTCGGTGGATTGGCCCGCGCGTCCTCTCTTTCTCTCTAGGTGGAAAAATAGAAGAAATGACGGGGTGCTCGTTAATTTTACTCGAGCCACGGTATCCACGCGCCATTAGCCGAGTCGCTTCGGGCCTCGGACGATTCTCGTCGCTTTGGGTGTCCAGTGTAGTAAATGCGCGAGGCGAGAGGCGAGAGGTAAAGAAACTACATATTCACCGAACCGGGTACTTTGATTTCTTTGACACCCGAACTTATTACTAGACTTTAATTGGAATACTCGAACCTTTCATTAGAATACGGTACTTTAATATAAACCTTCGGTATACATTATTTAATCAGTTGTCGAATACCCATTGGTGTCGCAGGATTTTAATTACGCTGTTCACGCGTGTATTTAATGAATTTCATATTTGAGGTGAGACGGCAAAGAGAATACCTTGTACTATAACACGGACTTTATAACATTTGTCCGTCATTCGTTTGAAGCGAAATTTCGCGAATATATTTTATCCTGAAAATATGGAACGCGAGAATGGTGAGTACAATGGAAAAGACATTTCGTGAAAAAACTTTTGACTACATGCGCAGTATTGGCTTTGTTTCACAAGGACATTTGCATGTGCGTTGCATAAAAATCATGTTATAGAATTATTGACCGATTCCATCTAGCATCCGAGTGTTTTATACACAGTTGGAGTTTTACTTAATTGAAAGCTGCGAACGCTCCACGCAGTTCTTTTCGCAGTTAAACGGAAACGTGTAAGTCAAGCGCGTCCAGTGCGTCCCGGTGCGTCCAGATAATGTCAAAGTTCGTTGGGAAAAATGGCACAGTATTGTAAGAATTTCTATAAATTCAATTGGATGATCAGTCGTATTTTCGACATATACCTATATATATGTATATCTATAGAAAAGGGGTTTTAGATAGATTATTCGAATTATTCGAGTCGTATCCTTTGACCCAAAAGATCCGTTGGAAAATGTAGAAAATTCACGGTCGAGCGAGTTACCGACAGTAGAAAGACTTAAGCTAGTCGGTTTGACGCAAACAAAGCCGACGAATCTTTGCAGGCGATAAAATTGCGCGATACCGCGTACACGCCAGGTCGTTCCGGGGCGCTTAACGTGGCGAGTAGTTTCCTGCGGGTATATCAAAATTCACGCACCGCCCCGACAATCCCGAGTATTTGCGAGTGACTCGAGAACGCGGCCAAGTATTCGTGGTGAGCGCTAGTTCATAATGAAGTTTTGCGTGTAACGCTACGAAGCTCTGGGAATTTCGTATTCAACAAGCTTACCCTGCGACGAGAGACGCGCACTCGCCAAAGACTCTCTTTCCCTTTGATGTTAAGCCGACTTGTCTACGCGGATCGAGGATAATGGCTGAGATTTTTCGCGCGTTCGTGCATGTCCTTTAAAACTACTAATTTTTCTTACCTTTGTTTTTACTTTTACTATTTAAACTCCTCCTATCTCATTCGTAAATAATTTACCTTTTCACTATGTACGAATATTATACGTAAGAGGTAGATATATCCGAATGTTATTATACGTTTGATGCAAAAGCGGAAGATGAAACTTGTTTCTACAGTAATTTTAAAGTTTATTTAAGTTTAATTAAACATGATAGGAAGTTAACTATATTACAAATTATTTAAGTATATTTATGTATAAAATGTAACTAACAACTTCGTTGAGAAAGCTGGTTTTACATCTTTGACCTTTACGACGTACTTACGGAATTCGGTCACGTTAAATTTCAAAATTATCATTCATATATACACAAACAAATTGAGCTACTGCAGTGAAAATTTAGGTTTTCTAAAGTAAAATTGAATTATTTGTTACGCGTGTAACGTGTAAAATATTAAAATAAAATTCGAACTAAATGTCGAATTGTGCGAATATAATTATTTTGCTTCAAGTACCCTTTATTCATGCACGAATCTATATACTTTTTATTATTTCATAATTCCTTTCAGATATTCCTTCATATTATTTCTTCCTTATACTTTAATATTCTTTTATTAATCTGTATTACTGAGTCAGTAAATAAAACGTTAATTTAACTTACTCTGAAATATTTAAATTTAACGATTACTTAAAATAAATTTTCTTTGCAGATTAAATGATACACTAAAAACCTAATTTGATAAAGATATTTGTTTTGTAAACATGTATCAATCATTACGTGCACAGCTACTATATACAACTTTTTAATATTAATTAATTTTCAATAACAATATTTTTGAAAATAATAATTAAATTTTATTTAATTAAACAGTAATCTTTTCAGTAGTGTACATTTAAATTGATTATGTTTATCTACGCAATAAGTTGCCAAGACAAGCATATACCATAAGTATAGAATATTTGTTTTAAAATGAAGTTGATCAGTAAAATTGATAATGCAATTAATCGCAGAAAAATGCATAGAAAATTGGCATAGACACACATGTTAGGATCTTTGTTAAGTACATACATCTTGTAATTCCGTGACAGTGTCTTGTTAGTGTAAAATATTATCTAAACTGTATGCATATTTTGAAAGAAAACAAGCGGCTATAGTTGCGAGCGGTAACGGACATGCTAATAATCGAATAATACATATGCTAAGGTTAATTTTTACGACATGTCAAAATCATCTCGTCATCCATCATTCAATTTTTTTTTGTTCAAATACTTGTCTGAATAAATATTTTGTACTATTCAATTGACGGTAAAAATAAGTAAAACTGTATTCATACATAAATCGGCTAGAAATAAACATAGAAACAGATATACACACAGTTTTCGAAAACAAAAAACGAAACGTTTCTATATCGGGTAAGCAATTCGGTATCTGTAACAAGATTTTTTCTCGTTGCAAAGCAATAATACAGTAACCTAGATTTCGAGAAATAGCAGTTTGACAAAAAAGAGTTTTATCGACTTGAATTTTTAAGCGCGCTCCTTTAATTTCATCAATGGCATTTATTGCAAACTTGTGCTTCGGCACGTGTATATATAACGGATAGAATAAAAATAATGGCTCGAGCGATAGGTCTGTTTTTTATTTTGAAAAAAGTCTTGACAACCGAGAAAAAAATTTGTTCATCGACTCGGATGCTTTCTCTTCTCTTCGTGAAAGCAGGAGGAGTGCATTTTCGAGTCGAGAGCATAGAAGCGCGTATACCATCCTCGATGGCCCTTTCCATTTCCCATTTCTCATCGTCAACGCATACGGAAAGAGAAAGACCGTTGCGCTCTCCCCGGCAATTTATCTAAGATTTATGACGAGGCGCGCATCGGCGAGCACCGCTAATAAAGCCGCGTGTCTCTTACGTATTCGCAAGAGGATAGACTACCGTGTGCCGGAGGGGCAGAAAAAATAAAGACACCGAGAAGAGAGGTTACGGACCGACGCAATTCGCGTCATTAGACGAACGGGGCCAGCCCGCGGGAGCGCGGGCCATTTTTTCGCAATTACATCGAGAGAACCCGAGATAAGCTCCAATTGACTTGCAACAAGCGAGACTCTTTTTCTCCCTCCCCATGCGACGTCATGTCGCGAACCGAAGAAAGGGCGTAAAGAGAGAGAGAGAGAGAGGAAGAGAGAGGAAGAGAGAGAGGGAGAGAGGGCGGGGGGAGGAAGAGGCGCGTGGCTCTGAAACCGCGATGTTGAATTACGTGCAGACCGCAGGGGGGACTCTCGGACTCTCGAATTATTATTTTCTCAAGATTAAAGGGACTGCAGGAACAGAAAGAGACAGAGAAATACGGGTGGATGGATATGAATATCCGTCGCGCACGTGTCCCGGTTGCGGAAAGTGCGCGTGTAAATCGAAATTTTGTATCTCTCCAAATCAGGCTTTCCACTTTGTCATCCTTCTTTTCCCTCGCTTGTACGCTTGACAATAATTTACTTGATGCGCATCTTCACCATTACTTTAACTTCGTAATTATCTAACGATTCGATGGTTTTCTTTATTCCTGATTAGTACTTTGCGCGGATATTCAAGCCTACCTTGATCTTTATTAATAATGGTAATTTTATTCGCCGTTGTAGAAAGACTTTTTAATGCTTCTTTGGCCTTAGAGTTGATTTCATACTTTTAATGGTACCGGTCATCAGTTTTTACTTACAAGAATATCTTGTAACATTTAGTTATTCCTTTATAATTTCAGCTTATGTTAAACGTATACATTTTAATATATATTATTTATTGCGGAATACACTGTGTAGCTTTTTTGGTAATAATATAGTCAGAATATGTATCGCGTTACATGAAATAATTATCGAATAAGCTTTGTACTGATATATGAATGTATAAAAATTTAATATACGAATGTAACGTAATTTAAAAGTCCACTTAATAATACCGAATTTATAAATTAAAATTTTATTTATTTCTGTTATTTGAAATGTTTGAAATAGAAAAGATAATGGTACAAAGTTATTTATTAATATAAGCTGTAATGAAGTCAGGACTCGTGATAAAAAACAACTTTTTGGGAGGATAACGTTTGAGAAAAAAAAGTTATTTATATTGAAACACTATGATATTGCTTTTAACTAGTGAACATTGAATAGATTAAAAACTATCTAAAAGTTTAATACATATTTAAATCCTGGTGATACGTGTGCGAGGCAGTTTTTTCGCAACGATGTATTATGTTAAATTTTTATTTGAATATGCGGATCCTTTGAGGGTGGGCAAACATTAAAAGTTTAAAAATTTAGAAACTAACAAAACAAAAATGTATCTTTTTTGAAAATTCTGTCTAGTTATGAGAATAAAATTAAGAGAACCTGAATGTGATTTGTATAAAACTATCAAGTGTTGAATACGTAATGATAAAAAACAGATTATTTAATTTGAGTTACGCTATTATAGTCTGTAAAGCATGAAAATTTAGTTAAGCACTCCGATTATAAAACAGTAAACCGTATATTTTCTTGAAGTCATCTGTCAAGCATAATAAGGCGATACAACCGTAAATTCATCAGGATCGTATAAAACATTTCTCGGTCGTATTCATTAGTTTTTATTAGATTCCCTCTTGCGGGTAGTCGAGGGATTAATAATAAAACGTTTACGAGGAGTTAAGCGTCGCTACGAGTACAGGCAGCAATGCGCTCTTATAGGAAAGTTGAAGAGATGCAGAGGAAGAGAGGAGATCGACGTAACCACAGGCTTGTTGTCGTAGTGGCTGACGAACGAGTCTCCGGCCTAACGAGTTCTCCAATCTCCAGAAGGATCCCGCTGGACATTAAGCAGTCCAACGCCCACCGGGATTCGATCGAAGTCCCCCGAAACTCACGCGTTTTTCTTTCGGGGTAACGGTCGAGCTCTCGCGCCTCGCAACTCAAATTACAGGATCGTTTTCCCGGCGCAATTGGAATTTCAGAGATTCTTTAATAAGCGCCTCCGACTTACTAGCTGCAGTTTCTTTTATTCGAGGGCGATTAGCGTTTCGTTTGTGTGACTGCGCGGTGCCGTCGACGCGAGTCCTTACTCGTTCGAAACGATTACCGGGCAATGAACTTACTCGCGAACAGCTCGCACAATGGAATGTTTCGACATTTAAAATTCATAACTTTCCCAAGGGAGCCGCCGACGATTGAGTCGTCCCGTCGTCTTACTACTCCAGGATAGTACGCAACAAGGAAGGATATATACCTGTATCTCGGTTATAAATTATAAATAAACTTGTCAAAATGAGGACTCGGTTATGATCACCCTACCGTAATTCAATCAAATGTATGCCTATTTATGCATACTTATGATAATATGCTTCCTCGAGCAAAAAAAGGATCATGGGTTAAACGTTAGGGACCTGCAGCAAGAACCTGTGCATTCTCACTTTCGTCCAAAGTAAAAAAGAGACGGATAGCCCATCAACGTCACACCCGATCGAGTAAATATTCCGTCAAACTTTCACGGTAGCGCACAGCTGCCGACGAAAAGAGGCGGAGACAAAACCGAGACTACCGAGGAAAAACGAGGAGACTAACGGGAAGCAAACGGATGGATGAAAAATTTGATCGTCGCGTAGCAGCGGCAGCAGCAGCGGCAGCATCAACGGCGGCAACAGCAGAATCAGAAGCAGAAGCAGAAGCACCGGCAAAAGCGATCATCCGATTTTCTCTCCGCGCGAGTTTTCGTGCTTCCGACAAACCACTCGGAACGAAGCGATTCTCGGATGCATGGATAATACCCGTATATACTCGAATTCCTATGCAGATGCGTTAGATGCGAAAACTCGTCCGATATTCTCGGGAAATTCAATTATTTGTTAGCAACCTTCGGATGATATACCGTTCAGTTAAAGTCGATTCGACAGCTGCGGTAATACCGAAGACGATCGTTTTTCATTTTTTTATCGTGGTAGTACCCGTTATTTTTTTTGAACATACCGACTGTCCGATAGTTTTCTACATACTTTTGTTTGTGTGATATATATATATATATATATATATATAAGTCGACGTCCGAGGCGCAAACACAATTAACGGACGCGCGTGGGCTTTCCCTCGCAAAATTCTTTCATCCTATCGGCCGCGCGGATAGGAAAAAAACGACGCGCAGAAAACAAAGCACCTCGATCGGCGGAGGCGCAGTCTCGTTAAAATATCCAATTTGTTCTCGGAAGCGAGCGGCTAGCTCAAAGGTATAGGCGGACCGATCCCGTGGCTAGAGAGACGATCGTACCGCAGCTATACGGTGCAACTCCTCTCGGTTTCCTCCAACTGTCGCGATACACTTTGATATTCAACCACAGGAAATGATTGCGGGGAAAAGCTTTCTATGTCACCGAGGCGTTCGATTCGTCACGGTAACCCGCGCTGCCGCTCGAGATGAAAGCCCGTAGCTCCCAAGTTTTAATAAACTGACATTGGCGGCACTCTCTCACGGAGGTCGGAATTCTCTCGACAAATTGGAATATGCGTTAATGTGCATCTCGCATGAATATAAAAAGAGGTATTTACCCTTTTATAAGCTCGATAAACGTCGAGCGGTGCAACCAGTTTTATTAGATTTATTGTGCAGTTGACAGGTTGAAGGAGTATTTTACGATAACCCGTGAGAATAATTTAACTTTGAAATTTTCACTAAAATACATTTCAATACGAATTTTGGTGTACGTGAGAAAATTAATGAGAATCCTCTTTTAAACGGTCAGGTCAATAGAATACTGGCTTATTTGATATTTTATTTATGTGGTATTCTTTACATTGGAAAAAGAGCATCTAATTTTCATATTATAACGTCGTTGTAACATTATCAAAACGTATTAACCATTCCAAGTAAATAAAACAAATAATATATATTAAATTAGTAAAGTCTCTATATATATACCTTGCTCGCGTTATCGTTAATTTATCAGTGCCAATATTCAATTACGTAGAAACATTAAACAAACATGTAAATGTCGAAAATACTACTACGCGTTACTTTTTTTTATCGAAATATATGGTTGCGCGTACCACAATTACTCTTATATATTATTTTCCATGCAATTTAGTTTCAACTGGTTCGATCAAAACGCTTACTAGTGTTTTATAGATTAAACATTATTTTATTTTACATAATAATACGTTGCAGTACGTTGCAAGAGTAACGCGTTTCTTATTACACGTTTGTAATGTATAATTTCCATTATTTTCCGAATTCCTCGACATTCTTATAGATCATGGAATACCTTAACGCCAAATAATAAAAAAGGAGGTAAGATAATCTAAACGGCATGTGCGTATAACGTCAAGTATTACAGAGTTGAAGATTAGAATAAAAAAGTCGGACGTTAATTGGAAAATAATGATCAACTAGTGTCGAGAGAGATTTATTAACAATCAATGAAGATAGATTCAAAAGAGTGAAGGACTCGAGAGGAGAGCAAATAATAGCTTCTCTTTTTTTCTCTCAAAAGAGAAGAATGATGTATGTTAACAGTTAACAGGTATGTTAACCTGAAATAAATCGTTCCCTCGGCGGATCTCGGCACAGAAGCGGCGGCGGTGGCGGCGTTTTACGAGCTTACGCTCCGGAGAGCCCAGGGACCGCCGACGAAACCGCTAGCGTCGCGCCCGGCTCGACGTAAAAAGCCGCGCTCACCTCGGCGTGACACGAAGCGGATCAGCCGGTACTAATACTTGAGCCGAGCGCCGCTTACCTCTCGAGGAAGAGGAAGGAAAAAGCTCGCGCTCGCCGCTACGGACAATTTAGCACCGACTCATTCGTTACTTTTAATCGATTCGACCGATCCGATCCCGAGCGCGCGGGTGCCCCTCTTACGGAATGCGGCTAAAAAGCCCAAAGCCAAGGGAGATTTTATTGTTACGTGCCCGCGAGGCCGTTTCTCCCGGATTCCGGACCTATCCATTCCACCCGATTTCGGCATTACCGGTAATTGTTATGGGCCAACGCGGCAAGCTCACTCGTTCTTAGGGTTACTTTGCCTCATCCTCCTCATCCTCCTCATCCTCCTCCTCCTCTTTCTGCTTTTCTTCCTCCCATCACCCCCTCTCGGTTCAATACCTCATTTTTTATCAATTTTACCGTTCGTTTTTCTTAAAATCTCGGAGGTATACACGCTAGGATAATGTTAATTTACTACCAGGAAACTGAGTAACAACCATTTCCGAGCATCGTTCAATCTGTCTTCGCTTCTTCGGCAAAACACTCGGGTTTTTCGCATTTTCTATATTCTGGACGCCCGGTCAAGGTATTGTGCTTTTCAGAAGAAGCTGCTTGCTTTTTCTTTCCAACACTCTCGAGATGAGTTTAGATGTGAAATTTGTTTAAACTCGGCTTATAATTCTTTTCTTTCCTTTTCCTATTATTCGTAGAGCGTGTCGAGTCTATTTTTACAATCACTAATAATTTTAGTTTTTTTAACGCTTTTACAACTGCTACAGATTTATGGATTACGAGATGCAAGCATTTTCATTATATGCGTTACTAGGAAAACAGTAATTTTAAGCATGACGAAACTCATTTGCAGTAACCCATATACTTTTAGTATCTTTATCAAAAACTATACATATTTTCGTAATTTAGGCACACAATTCGTTGTAAAAAAGTAATTCAGAACCTTCAATGAAATTTCATTGATATTTTTATCTCTGCTTGTGTTTGAGGTTGTTATAATTATAAAGTATATACGTTGTTGTAGAAACATTTCGTTCACGTATAATATGTAGTTGAACGAGCAGAGTAAGAGTGTATAAAAATGAAAATTAAACAGAGTGACATAGAGATTAATAAAATATCTTTAGCTTTACTTGTCATAATAATCATGATTGCACTCCATGTAAAGTATAAGCTATTAGTTAATTTACACGATTGGTTATTGAATTGCGTTGATACAAGCTTTAACAAGTTCGTAAAAAAGGATGACTATAATGTATACGACAAGATTAAATTAAGAAATTAACAGGTTTTGCACTTTTAATTCTTAACAAATAGTTACGCTTAGAACCAAAATCAGAAAAAGAGGACTTCATATTCATAAAATCATAAATATTTATTAAAACATAGAATTTTCAAGTTATCATTTTTAACCTGATTTTCAATTAGTGAGTAGATTTAACTAACAAGTTTTTGAATTAGAGAATTAACGTGCTTGAATACATTTTTTTCTTTTTACAACGTTCCAAAATAATCAGGTTTATCACTAACAGTTTGCAAGGGATGTGATCAAATAAGGTACCATTGATGTGTAACTAATTATTGATATTTAGTATAATTAGAATTATTACTGCTATTAACATTTAATAGAATATTAAATATGTATTCAAAAAAACTTTTAGAGATGTCTGTTAAACTTTTTGTTAGTATCGTATTTGTTACATGATAAAATATAATTAATCATTTCCCTTTATTGGCCTTATAACGATACAAACTTTCTTATAATTAGTTATACCTCCATGCGGAATAATAATTATATAGAATTTAAAAATATTAATTTGCATAACATTATTTATTTGAAATAGTATATGATTATGTAGATTTAGAAATGATGTATAACATAATAATACGAGCTAAGTATCAATATATGACTATGAATATAATTAATAATTATAATAATATTATGCATTAAACAAAAAATGCTAGACTCAATAAGTTCGGGATATAAAAATTCAATTATCATTATATAAATATATAAAAATGATAGAAAATATACGTGAAAAGCGTAAAATGTAGCTATTTAAAATAAATGTAAAAATGCTTAACGCGAAGCAGATTGATTATATACGATCTTTGAAAGGAAATATTCCATTCTCCAATTAGCAGCTAATAATTCTAACTTATCCTTTGGTGAATAAGGATTGTAATCGGATCGCAAAACCACTACAAAGCGGGAAAAAAATTGATACGCTGAGTTGGAATAGCTTTCTAACCCCGTATGCATCATTCTCGTGATACAGCAAAACGTCAGGGAAAAAAGGATGAGGATAGGTATACAGAGACGTGAAAGACGAGAGAGATAGAATACCGGGACCTAGTTTAAGCGCGGTCTTGCCGCGAGGGAAAAGCCCGAGAGCGAATTCACTTGATTCCGCGCGTCGGTTTCACTCGCTCGCATGAACACGAGCCACGGTCATTTTCGCGATCGTTTCATCCTTTCCCGCGATGAATTATGCATCGCCCGTCGATCATTTTTCCCTTCATCTGTGTATGAGCACGATACCAAGGAAGAGCATATAAGCGAGCGAGAGAGAGAGAGAGAGAGAGAGAGACAGAGTTTGCAAGAGTCGAGTAGTTCGACGTTTTGTCGTATTAGTTGGAAAACCTGCGAGTTGTCAAACGTAGACGACCAGGATGAATTTAGAATTATTAACGTAGTCTTTCAAGTGGACTGGAACTAGTTGCATCAGTCATCGTTTAAGATAAATTAACCATCGGTTATCGGGTACATGAAATTTGTTTGCCTATTTCATTTGCATGAAATTACGTTTGAAAGGTTGAACATTCTCGATTTACATGCGCATATAGAAGATGTTAGACTTGTGTCAAACAGGCTTAATGCGTCTTGTTACATAATCCCTTTACGCATCATTTTTCGTCGTTATTAGACTACTGTTAGAATCATATCGAACAACGGGAATAAACAACTCGGTAACTCATTTAATCAAGGAGATGCGCTCCGAATCAAAAGTTCCTCTATTACTCTATGCAAACTTTAGCCCAAATAATTAATTGGCTAAGAGGCGAGCAACTTTGAAAAATTTGAAAGAAAACGAGGATTTGATTCGAGTGATGGATTCGAGTTGGAAGAACTGTAAATCTATATATATATATATATCGTAGATGCGTAACGGGCAGAATACCGGGAGTACAATAATTTTGATTTGAAAAATAATCCCGGGGTGAACGATTAATCTCGTATTCGGTACGGAGGAGCACGTGATAAATGCAACAGTTGAGATCCCCCCGTCACGAGGAGAGAGTCGTAGACGAGAAAATTATAAAGAGGTTAGCCTGAATTCTCAAACCGCTGAATGACCGGGCGATATTGCTCAAATATTTTTATTTCACTACCAACGCAGCGCGACGTCCCGCTGAGCTCGCATGCAACCGATACCGTTCGGTCAATTACGACGACAAACGGGCGAAATCGCGCCAAGTTGTGCAATCCGATAAGCCGATTAAAAAGTTCTTCGATGAGGTCATCTACACGCTCTAGCCCTAGTCTACTTAGTTATTATTTTTTTGTTACGGTGCGACTCAACATACTAATAAATATAATCGCCTTTATCTTTATTTTTGTAATAAACAAGAAACTTACTTTGAACATTTTTCTTTGATTAATATTTATCTATTTTTTAAATAATCGTATATGGGAAAATGGAATTAATATTTTGTAAATTATTTTCGACTAGTTTTTTTTTAATTTTTAAAAATCAAGCCTTCATGTTATTTCTACATTTACCAGTATTTCTGTACAAACATTTTTCCTCTTAAATATAAAGAACAAACTGTATTTACACATATTCGGATGTATAATTTATATAATTATTTTCAATATAATATCGTTAAAGGTCCTCAAAGGAGAATATTTAATAATAATTAATTGCTTACGGACGTATATTTAGTCAAAATCTGAGGTTATGTGCTTGTATAATAAATTCATTTTATTTAAAATGTGCTTTGTGTCACCTTTATTTAAAATAATATGAAATCCATGTTTCTGCAGGATAATAATATAAAATACCACGTATAAGACATTTGGAAATAAATAGAAGCCAACAAGAGAATATAATAATAATATCTGATGGTTTATTAGTAGTTTGTTATATTATTTAATATTATTTATGTATACGTGTAAATTATTAATTATAAGTAAATTAATGCATATTCATCTGATTACTTAGACCCATCTATCATATTAATTAGAATTGTAAATAAAATAATCAGGATTTCATTAATACAATGCAATAATATTAAATCTAATCTATCTAGTAGTAGCTTATTCGAACCATACACACGTATAAACTTTGCGAGCAAACACAGCTTCTATTATCAGGACAACAAATAAAAGAATCGGAAGAAACGTTAAAATAATTCAGAATAAAGGAATTTGATAGACTAGAAAAATTGATAGCAATTCATTTTGCATTTTCCGTAACGACGGAGAAATCGTGAATTCCAAAGGCAGAGGAGCGTTTTAACGCTAGTTTAACTAGACGGTTTGCCGAAAGCGAAGACAATTTCCGTTTGATCTGTTTGTGTTCGGCGCTTTCGTGCGAGTGCTTATTCGCGAATGCAGACCGACAGGAGGCACGAATTGAATTCGAACTCGTGCATGCACACGCACACGCGTGCGCACATTTGCTCTTTCCCACAAATGTACGGAAATAAAATTAAACTAAGCCCGAGTGAACATACGTTACAATTTAATCAAAACGAGTTTGATGCACCATTCGATTAGAAACTGGTATCTACATCAATGAAGACAAAAATTTTCCAATAGCAAATGTTTTAGTAACAGTGTTGCAGCTCACTATGTTAGATCTTACAATATGTTTAATTAATCAAAATAAACGTAGCTGTAAACTATAAAAATGCCGTATATTTTTATCACAAAGTTATTCTTTAATGAACACGAATTACATTTTCGGAATTGTTGGTCCATTACAATTAATGTACAATTTAAGATATACAATTTACTCATTTATATATTAATACGATATTTATTTAATTGACTTTTCACAACGAGCTCTTCTCGGGTAATACGGGGTGCCATAAATCAGTCGTTATCTGAATTATGCATTTAAAGTGGAAAAGTTAAATAATAAAAAATGTTGATAAACCTGAGAGTTTCATGACCTTCTCACGTTTTCTTGAAACAAATTTTTACAGTAATCTTACGTTTTACATCATAATTATATTTTCATGAATTATTATTCCGTAGATAGACTAAATACATTCACTTACCATAATCATTTTACCCCGTCAGAAATAAATAATAATGAATTTAAAATAATTATAACTATATGGGATATGTTTAATGAATGTGTAAAATATTATTAATTAAAATGAAAAATTTTAAAATATTAGATTTTTGTATTTATTAATAATGCTTATAGAGGTATACTTTAATATTTTAAAGTATATTTAAAATATATTATTTAACGTATAAATGAAAATGTACATTGTAAATTTTATTGAACTATTAATTTTGTATCAACAATTGCTTAAAATAATCTACATAAGTACTTTTAGAGGCAATAAATAAAAGGGCAAAGTATGTATGTACCGTATTTAGCAGATTAACTTCTTTTACCACTACGAGTATAATTTGCGAAAATAAGAAAAAAGAAAGCTATTAACAAGTAAATTCATTCGTTTTTTCAAGACATCCTTGACATTTTCACTGCAACGGTACTTTAATGTGTCGATAAAGGCAGGTTTAACCGTAGATTTTTTCGGTGTGATAATCGGATAATTAATTTCTTTCCAATAACGTTATTGACTTGCGCAGCTCGAAGCATGAAAATTCCGCTACGTCAGTCTTCGAAATGAGAAAAGCCATGGCAGCAACCAGTCGGTTATCTTCACGCCTTTGTGTACCATCGAGATTCGGTTGTAACGTAACGAGTTTTATGAAAAAGAATTGACTGGACCGGGCACGTAATTAAAGAGAAGAGCCTGGGAGATTTTCATCTATTTCGACCAAAATTTCGATCTTGTACAACCCAAGGTTCTTCTTAATCACTCCCCAAAGAATTTTAAACAACAAGTTATATGTTTTGTTAGGCTATTATTAATTGAACAATCTCTATTATTACAAGTTTCCACGCCGGTATCGTATTAAAAGGTGTGTCTCGGAAATAAAAAAAGGAGAAAGATGATCGAAAGAGAAAATGGTAAAGAGCTTCCGCATCGAAGCTAATCAAAATTGCAATGTTATCGTTGATTAAGAGATGCCAGGGTAGAGTGATACCTTGACGGCAAATTTGTAACCCGATCGCATGAATGGCATTAATCCTCGTTACGCTGCAGAACAAGAAACTTCTCGGAAACGGGGGATTCGGATGATCGGTTTCGAAAAGCCTCGAGAGGGATGTAAACGAGAAATAAAATAGCGAGCATAATAAAGGTGAGGGCGTATCGGTTGTTTCTCTCGATTTATCCGCGGCTAGTGCGGATAATGAAGAGAAGAGTCGCAAGTCCGCCGGCCTTGAAGGTCTTAATTATCGAAATGCCCGATGCGCATAAGATCTGAGGAAGAATGCAGACAATTTCCAAGATCCATGGATCAAGTCGCCGGTTAACGAGCAGTCGGCTCGTCGGCCCGAGGAAAATAATTAGCTATAAATTTGCCGTGCGATGAAATAGCGCCACGACCGAGCGCCTCCGTTATCCTCCCGTGTCTCAAGTTCTCAAATCGGATTATTTCTTCCTCTGTAGTACCGATAGGAGGTTCATCCCGTTGAATATTCGCGTCAAAAGAAGCCTCAGCCTCAACTCTGAGCATCAGGGACCAAATTGAGACGCCTCGCGCGTCGTCGACGTGAATAAATTTACTCGGACGTAAGCGAAATCCTATCCGAGGTGCTTTGCAACCTTTTCCGAGACGAGTTGAAAGGAAAATTCAATTTCGTCCTCGCCATATGAAAGAGCAATTTTTCTACGTGTTTGTTTATAACAACACGGGCAAGAGTATCGCGTTACGGAAGCTCGCTCGCGCTGGACTATAAGCCATGCCTTAGGATGAAAAATGTGGCGCACATTTACCGAGAGTGTCGAGAAGCGTACGACTCGAAAAACCCGTAGGGAGCTTGCAGCGATCGATAGGCTGTTTGCGCGCGGGCGAGTGCGCTTATACCGCAATAACGCGACTCGAGCCGATTAGATAAACACCGTGAGACGGGTAATTTTACATAACTTTTCGTCACGATCGCGCACCAAATTTTTCACGAAAAACCTTAACCGCGTCTATTTCCACGAGTTTGACATACTTTAGTTAATAATCGACAAAAATTATAAATTATTTAACCTCGAATATCTAACGGGTTTCGGTAAATCGAAAGTCAAGTAGGGGTATTGTCGCGTTGCAAAGATTCAATTACCGACGATAAATCTTTTAGCGAGTTTATTTTTGCTTTAACTACCATTCTCTTGTTCTTCATATTTATACCTGGAGGATACAAATTTGATATCACAGCTGGGAAATAACCAAGTGCACGTATTGAAAAGTGCATTTATGACTGACTCTCCCAGACTGCGCCATCTAATTTAGTGTAATTACGTTCATCGTTAAATTGAATAATGAGATTCGATTAGATAATTAATTGAGGATGACTCGAAGAAATCTTCAAACTTGGTATAATTATATTATGCGTTACACTAATAAACGAGTTTCATTTTTTTATTTCCGTATACTTTAGTCCTTACAATACTTTGACTCAATTATATGTAATTATTTAACAATGAACTGAAATTTTAAATTAAACCTATAGATACAGAATTTTATACTGACAAAGAGAGTCCACACCCTTTGGGAAACGGATCCTTACCAAACTCTAGGATATGATTTCTACTATAAAAATATGAAGAAAGCCGAAGTTTTAGATTCCAATGCTTTTTTTATGATAGATATAAGCAAATAACGAAGATCTCGATGAAAAAACCATTGATGTTAATTTCTTATATCTCGGAAACTTCAAACTAAATTTTAAAAAAAACTTGAAGGACGTATAAACCACAAGCGGATTTAAAGATCAAATGAACCTACTTACACCTTGACAAGAACATAAAATTTTATTTTGCATGTATTATAATGAACAGACTAAATAACTATCATAATTATTCACATCAAAACATAGTTTATTAATGCTACTTTAAATTTTATTAACTTTAAATAAATTCATGTTGTTATTCTCATGCAACTTTTCATCCGATAATTATTCAAAGATATATTTATTAATATAGAAAGTCATTTTAAATGTGTTGTAGGTGAAAATTGCTGTATCATTAGTGAAAATAACTTTTATCCTATTTTTACATATAGAAAATTGTATATAAATATGTATATATATTTTTACATATTAAAGTAGTATATTATGTGAATAAAAATACTCTTTGAGCAAAAAGTACAGAAAGTGTTAAGAGATCAATAGATACTAAGTAATGTTTCTAAAGTAGTATATAGGCGATTGTAAGCATTGACTAAACTTCATATAAAACAGACGTTACAGTATACATGAATATACTTAGATGTGTATGCATAACATTCAGGAAATTACCGAGATAATACCGCTGCGTTTTTACTTATCAAATTTTAAATCGAGTAATCATTAAGAATTTTACTATTTATAGAAACTGTGTAGTACGGATAAATTTTGTTGACTACTATTTGAATAATTTTACTTCGACATTGTCATTAAATAATTAAAATAATTAAATAAAATATATACCGTATAAAAATAACTCTTACACCATTCTATGTGTTTGGCTTAAAGTTGTAGTGCTTATTAAAGATAGAGGAATGTCTGTATAGAAAAATTGAACGTTGCGTGTAATAAATATTAGTGAGGTATCGTTATAAAAACTCCATAAAAAATTGTAAAATTTAGTTAAAATATATAGTAAATTTTATAAGGTAAAACAATGTATTGTAACTTGGGTAAAAACATAGCAGATTTAATTAAATAATGAAAAATTGTACAGTACTTTAGTATTTGTACTAAAAATATAACTGATGCTAGGAAAGGTATAATTTATCATATCTCGAAAAACTATCGATTACTAAAAATTTTTTTGAAAGAGCGTCATATTTCCAAGACCGTGCAGTTACTAAAATTTCGTTTCTCTGTTATACGAGGACGGTACTCCCACAGCGATCAAAATAAAGGAGGTAAGAATAACTGCATTCGCGTATAAATAATAGGTGAATATTATAAAATATAATGAAGGAAAAGTCATGTATTTGGTGAGCAATAAATCGATGAGGGACAAATTGCAGTTGTTCGAGTGACAATTACAGTGAGACGCTACACACGGGTAGAAATTTGCTGTGCGCCAAGTAACGATATCCCCGCGCGTTCTCATACAAATACCGGGATCTCGAGGCCTCCTCCGCAACGGTCGGTACATCTCCTTGGCGTTATTGTCCCTCGCGTTCCCAGTTTCCGCGCGGGGTCCGGCGCACAGCACCCACGCGTTCCCGCATCCTCCTTTCTCGATGGCAAGCTACATAAGAGGAAAAGGGGAATCGAGTCTTCGTCGTCGTCGTCGGTGGCGGTGGCGGTGGCGGTGTCGGTGGCGGTGGCGGTGGCGGTATAAGGTATAAGGTATATTATGCGCCAAGAAAAGAAAAAGTTTAGTCTCACCCTTGGTAGGGTAACCGTTAATCTCGGCTGGAAAGAAGAAAAAAGTGAAAAGTCCTTGTTAAGATCAAGTGCAGTGGCTTGTAGCGTAACTGTAAAAGCCCTCGTCGATTTCCCGAAAAAAATATTAGCTGGCGCGCGTGCGAGGATGTATATCGCGGGGGGGTGTTCGGCCGCTGACCCGGAGGTTGCGCGAATGCAAAATTGATAATAAACCGCTAGGCAAAGCGGGTCTCTCGCTGCCGCGGTTCTCTCGCCGAGAGTGCGCGCGACCTACCTATAAGGCAGCCGGTCTCCTCTCGCGCTCGCGCGCACACACACACACACACGTACAGGGGATAGAATTTACGTTTCCGTTTGTCCGGGCAACACACACGTAACGCCACGGCGGCTGATTCATGACGTCCAGCGAAAACGTGTCGATTTTGCATCGGGGGCCGTGCCGCTTCTTGCCTACATCACGCGACTGGGAATCTCGCTCGTGGGATTTATGGCCTGGTAAGCCATCGCGAGCTCTCCGTATTTTCCTAACTCGACTCCTATAGATACATATAAGTAGAGGGAGAGAGAGAGAGAGAGAGAGAGAGAGAGAGAGAGAGAGAGAGAGAGAGAGACACTTTCTGTTTGCGCTCCGTGCAGGAGGGGAGACGCTCGAGAGCCGTGGCTCTCTTTCCCTTATAAGCGAGCGCGAGGAAAAGTGACGCTGATGATGCGCCGGTATACGGCTTATCCTAATTCGATACTAATTAGCGACTGATGGAGCAGCTGCATCTCTCCCTCCCCTCCCATATACCTCCTCCTCCTCTCTCTCTCTCATCTCTCCGTCTCTCCGTCCGTCTGTCTCTTTCTTCTTTTTCTCATTTTCTTTCTCTCACATCCCCTCCCTCGTATACGACCTCGTTGCTTGCGCTCTCGAGGATTAACGCGATCTTTGTTCCCGATAGGTTAAATTAGTGCGCCGCCGCGATGTGATTTTATTGTGCGCCTGCCGCGTTCACGGCTATACGATCTTTGACGGGCTTAATGAATTGACCCGTCCTCCTTTACTCTCCTTAAGTCGATGATATTCGCTTACCGAAGAGAATCCTGCACCTCCGTTACATTGCTTCTTTCCTTTTATACCAGTCCTCTTGTATCGAACATATTAAATTATACACACTGCATATACATATTTATTTATATACCCGGATTATGGTAATAGCTTTTCTAACATCAAATTATGATAAAGCCAGAATTCTGAAAAATACAGTTTCCACCGATTTTCCTTGTTTCTCTCCAGGGTAACTAATACTTGTGTATATTGGGATTATGAGAACTCGAATGCAAGCGTTCCGATTTAAACGAGCAAAAGAAAATTTGGTATAAAACAAAGATTTCTAAATAAAACTAAACGAATATGTATATATTTCATATATATATATATATTTGATAGGATATTAACAAAGGTAGTAATACAAATAAATTATCACTTGTACCTAAAAATATATACTACTTTTGAGTAAAACTCAAATGCAAGAGCACAAAATAATTCAATAATATCTAATTCTATAAAGTTAAAAGTCGATACCTGTATGAAACTCTGTAGAGCGATAAATTATTCAATTATATACCTAGTGCTTCTGTATTTGGGGTTTCCACAAAATGGTATATTTTGTTAAATAAGTGCAACAATTAACCTACTTTGCTCGGTCTGTAATAAGCATATGCACCACCTTGTTTAATTATTGCGCATCAGGACTTCAAGTGAAATGACATACCAATTAATTGTAAATATTAAATCTTAAGTATTTAATATTGAATTTAAGTTAAATTTCCGATTAATAATAAATTGACGTTTTAACAATAAATTTGATAAAACGCTACTTCGTCACATTGTTTAACTAAAAATATTTCTCACAATTTGTAGCCTTTTTCTTCCGAGAAATTAGTATCGTAAGTGGATCGATTTCTCGAAAGCATTAATACGATGAAAATAAAAGTTTAGTTGACTTTCGACGAGGGTAACGGAAATGTGTACTCGCACGAACGTATACGTTATTATCAATATACAAGCGAATTATTTATTTGTTATTAGGGAAGGTAGGAAATCGCGTGGACGTTACGTCCGCAAGGTAGATAATATGCATCAAACTCGAAGAGGCGACAATTATCTACGATTGTACGAATTAAGATTCATACATTTGGTGAGGTAGCATTAACCAGTTCGCAACCGCAATCGAAAAATAAGAAGGATTGTAAATTTTGTCGAGCGCAAATAATTGGGGAAGCACCAATTTCCGCAATGGCTACCGTAAGCTTTCTAGAATCCGCAGCGTGGTAAAGTATAAGCACGAGGCCAATTTTTCCACAGACAGCTGTCCAATTATTCAGTTTACGTGCAGTAAAGTACATGGTTTTTCCACCGCTTGTAACTTGGCCTTACTATTTCCTTTATTGCTCGGGTTAATAATGTTTATTCAAATTACATTTCTACATGGCAGCTTCTCCCATACGCCTTCGACACATAAACTATTACGCATAAATCCCCAGAAAAATGACGATGCGGAACTCTCACGAGGGCGAAAAGAAAAAAATAAGACGCGCCGCCCGTTTAATCCCGTGGAACGTGTATATATATTTATTGGAATTATAGTACGAGTCAAAGGATGCGCGCGCGACACGAATCTATTATACATACCGAAGCAGTTATCTCGTTTAGAATAAATATTACCAACCTCTCCGGGACCATTAAAGTAAATATTTATACGAATCGAATAATTTGATACGAGGTACGTTATAAATTATTCTCTCGAGCCGAGAAGCTCGCCGCTTGGTGCACACCAAGGGCTAGCAAAAATAAAACTCGAAAGGCTCCCGCTTTCTTTATATTTTCACGGCGAGGCTCAAGAAGAAGCAGAGGCACATGGAGTAAGGAAGGACGTGCAGTCGATGGATCGATCATTTCTTCTGGCTACGATTACTCGTCGCGAGATCTTGCGTGCAATCTCACCCCGACGAGAGTTCGACGCGCTTGGTTCGCCGGCTCGAGATAGACTTACGAAATAATCGACCCGACGATTAATTTCATTGCGCTCCTGGCGAGAGACTACTCCTTTGATATTTATGACCTTGACGATGATTGAGATTCGCATACGTGTGTACACGCGCCGGCGATTTCGACAATAAATCTCGAGCGCATGGATAACGATAAGGATGCCGCGAGTGTGCCGTACTTCTCTAACGATCCTTCGCTAACCCTATAAGAATCGATGATGATCGACGACCAAGTGTGCCGCCGGCACATCACTCGGTTCGAGGAGACGCGAGTGTAAAAAATTCGGTAAGATCATGTGATACACCTACCCTATTTTTCTTACATTTGTTACACTACAAATTATGTTTAATCTACCCTATATTTTACTTCGTCGTGCAAGAGACAACTCGTTTATTTCGTTTCTGGACTATCCTTTTCAAAGTTTCGTGATAAAGAATCTGAGGTATTCCAGTCACGCATAACCATTCAATGATGTACAATTATTGAAAATTAAACGAGGTATATAACACTCGGAAAAAACGTATGTTAACCTTGACTAAATTTAATGGTAAAGTTTATTTTAGTATATTTTATTAGTTTTTTTAGTCAACTTATTAAAACATAATTCGACATTAGAATTTCTATTTAAAAGTAAATACTAGAATTTCATTACAATATTTTAAGTAGTTTAAATAATTATAATTCTTCATTTGTTACTGTATATGCGTGTAATCAACTACTGCGGAAAGAAAGTTATTTAATTGATGTCCAAAAATCAAGATTATCTTTTCTTGCAGAATAATTAGACATATTCATAGTTATAATAACGTAAAATCTATAATTTTTACAGTAAATATTACTTCCATTTGATTAGTGTACTTTACTTATGCACTATTTAGTAAAATCTTAGCTGTAAATATTCTAAAAACAGTGAAAGATAGATATTAGTTACTTAAAATAGTAGTAGTAGTAGTAGATAGCAGTAGCAGTAAATCTTATAATAACGATCCATCACGTTATATACAACTAAGCATCTAGTAAACATTTAGTAATTTTTAGCAGATTGTTTTCTCAGTGAAGACTAATTGGATAAGTCGATTGAGTTGCAGTAATCTCATAATGACATAATCCTTTTTTTAATTTCTTGATTAATATTTAGATAATTGTATCTCTTCTTTCTTGTCGTGTGAATTAATCTACGATAATGGATTATTTGTCTTGCACTTGCAATCAATAATAATCAATGTACAATTATATTATGCAATAGTTTATACCTAAATTTTGTGAAATATTTTATCATTTTAAATCTCGTTAAAAATTTGATAGCAATTTATTATTAGATTAAAAATTCCTGTTCTTATTTTGTATAAACTATACATAATTTGCTTATTTTTAAAATAACGTTACGAGTTTTGTTTGTAAGTAAATCACTTTTAATATTCAGTTAAAACAGCTTTTAAAAGCTTTGCACGGTCTTAAATCGAAATGTAATATTAAAAAGCGCGTATTAACTATACCGTGTAAAAAAAGTTGGAAAAGAATTATATGTATATGTGTATAAACTCCAGGAATATTTTAATTTTACAACTACTTTTACAACTAATTTTACTCTACATTTTGGTTGAAGAAATTGGATTGTTGTTTTATTCGGCGATAATGCCGAATGTACTTGACGAATTACTCGGTGAATCATGATATGTTATATTTTCATGACCATCTATATTTAGTATAATATCGAGATATTGCATTACATATACCTATACGTTTACAAGTACGTATGGAATTCTGTTAGAAAGATAATTGTACGTGTAATAATTTACCACGTCACTTTGAACATTAGATTAATACCAATTTGACTTGTAAATGAATGAGAAAATAAGTATGACGATCCAGAGTGAAGCGTAAGAGATTGATAAGGCAATCTTCGAAGAAAATTTGATTGGTTTAAGGAAAAAAGTGTTGTAATATAGTTAAAGAGTATATAGGTTACATTCGAGAATCCAGTCACGTTGAATTGAACGTCGGATGTCCGTGTCGAATCTTTCATTAAATTCATAGCTCCACCTTTTTTCACGAGAGTTGTCGATTTTCATTGCACGCGTCGTCCCGTCAATATGGCGAATTCCCGGAGGCTAATTGAACCGAGTATATCTCGGGGCAAAGGAGACCAATTAGGTTTAAACTATCGCTCATGGGAAATCCTTTCGAGCCATCTAGAGCGTGCGAAGAGCGGTAGCTCGTATATTTAAATATATACCTACATGTATATGTATATGTATATATAAGCGCGCGCGCGCGCGTGTGGGTGTGTATTTATAGATACAGACGGTTTGCGAATGCATCCAACCAGCGCGCGTACATTGCCTCGAAAAGATGCTCACTCGTGGGGAGAAGTGCACGCGAGTGGGAGCCCTATTGGATCGAGGCGAATACTCGAGTCCATCGCGAGACCAGAGATAGCAATTAATTCGGCCATCGAGCGGCGAAAGTTAGCTCAGGTTGGCACGTGGGAATGGCTCGGTGGGTCTCAGCTTAGCTATCCCTGATTTTCAAGGCCTCACCCGCACGGTCGCCGCGAGTTTTCCCACGCGTCACTGGGTTACCATTGTACATGGCCGAGCCGAGGTGCCGAGGTGCCGAGGTGCCGAAGCGCATTGCCTTGGCATTGCCGTCTCGGTCCCACTCGAGAGCCGAGATGCGTTTTCACGGAACGCGAGGAGGTCTCTCTCGAGAGAGCGTTGAGGACTGTTAAGGAGGTGTTGAGGAAGCGCTCGCTTGCTCGGCTCTACTACCTTCCTTCTCTCGCTCCCGCTCCCGCACTCGTGCGAGGGGGTATAATGACTGTTTATGCGGAGCGCCAGGCGCGCCTTTAGTACCTCCGAATGCCAGGGAGCCCGAGGCGAAAATTATCATTACGCCGTAAAAGCCACGGAGATTTTTACCTCGCGATATTTATATTCAATTTTTAGCTCGAATCGCTTACCGCGCGCTCTCCACATACTTTTCCGACTTTTTTCCCAAAAATTTATTGCACGTGTGTGCATCTCCTTGTAGTTGGTTACGCGCGCGCCCTGCTCCGGCTCTCCGTGTGGAGGAGTTCGCCCGCGGATGAAAATGTTTTCACTTAGAGTCTTCCGCGAAGCGGAAACGTGAGTTGCACGAACGTGAATCTTTGAATATGCAACCACGACTGTATGTATATATACAGGTAAATAATTCAGGGTTCGGCCCTAAGAGATTATCGGCCGCGGTCCGCGGAATCATTCAAATAGCAATTGTAATGGAAGCGATCTAGCCGGAAGGCTACCTCGAGAATGGGTTCGAGACTTCGGATGACCCGGGAGAGTAAACAAGCCCAATTAAAGTCAACACGAGGTTGCATTAATCGGTTGCGCGAGCGGCGAGCGGCTACTTCCCCGAGCGGGGTAACAGGGGCGCGGAGTCCCGGTCTCCGTATTGAAAGAGAGTATCGCGCGAGGGACATCGATAATTCAGGGCCGAGCCGAGCCTCGCGCACCATCGTCGCACATACACAGAGGCACGGAGAGTCGAGAGCGAGGCCGCCGCGAGCGCCGACGACTAATGATCGATAACGGAGCATTATGCTCACGGAGGGGGGTGCCGATATGCAGTTCCGGGGCTCGCTCGGGAAAGGAGACCGGCTCGCTCCTCGAATGATCAATGGCTCCGAGGAAGTTTGTTCTCTCTCTCTCTCTCTCTCTCTCTCTCTCTCTCTCTCGCGCGCGCCATCCTCCGCTCCTCTCTTTATTAGACCCACCAAGTCTAATAGGCTCGAGATCGTTCTTCCCCTATTTGTTCAAAAAGTTACCTTTACCGCAGCTGTAAAAGTTTCTACGAGTCTCCCGACTTTCAACGGGATATCCAGATGTATGAAATCACAAGTTTCATTTCAAAGTCATCGATGTATCTACGTCATTTTCAACTGACCACTAACTCGGAAATCATATAATGTTAACAGATCGGTTATACTGACCACTCCGTATAATGACTATCTTTCTCTCCTTTTTCCTGGATTATTGTACTTTTCAGTATTTTTTACTATATTATTATTCTATAGATATTCGTGCGATCTACAATTTTTAACTAATAAATAATCAATGATTATGTTAATAAATAATTAAATTGTCAAATATTTACTACACTATGATAACTATGAAAAATTATGTAGTCTTTTAATTTCTTTAAAACATTTAATTAGCAGAGCGCACGCTGAAAAAATTATGATGCATGTGATTGTCAAAAAAAATGTCATTACTGTTAATAATGCAAATTGAAGAAAAATCTAACTTCCGCACATTAATGGGCAGAGAATATATGTTTTGTTTTAATAAGGGACCAATAAATAAAAGATAATGACACTTGATAATAATAACAAAACTTGATTAGATGTGTGCTTTCAACACTATACGGAACTGCAATCAATTTTCCTATACGTTAATCCCGTAATGGCCTTATTTCATACATTCATCACCCGATGGTTATTGTAAAAAAAACAGCCCATTTGCCGGAATCTAACATTTCCTTTTCCGACTATAGAAGAAGATCTAAAGATTCAGAGCCAACAGGATTTATAGGGAAAAAAAAAACAAGTGTTGTGCCGTAGGTAAATTATTATTACACTGTATAGGAAATGAAAAGCAGCTGTTGAATTAAAAATAATATCAGGTCTGAAATGTGATTTATTACGAGTAGTTTAATAATCACGGAATTGCAGCTTGTCTTGAGAAAATGAAAGAATCGCTGGCGTATACTTTATCCGTATTTTACTTCGCATCAAAGATTTTCTCGATGACGCTTTGGCGGCTGTTTGTCGGATTCGTTGTCATCAGCAGTTATTGCACCGACAAGGAGAAACGCACCCGAGCGTGGGCGGATAATGACGAGAAAAATAATTAGCAGTTCGACGAGTGCCACTGAAGCACCATACTGCTTCGAGCTTTGAAGAGAAAAAAAAATATATCAACTTGAAATGCGTGGATGAAGAAGCATATTCGACTACTTGGAAAAACCTTGCGCGTGCGGTATTTTGTTCCCTTTTCGCTTTATTTTACTTGGAAAATTATATTTCCTGGATAATTATTAATCCTTGGTAAAATCCGCGTGACTTATACTATAATTTAATTTTTCATTTATGCGCGCTCTGTAAATAAATTGTTGTGCGCGTGTGTCTGCGTATAAGTAAATGTTTATCTAAGCTATTTTTAAGTAGCTTTTACAGCTATTCAAATAATTATATCTGTGTTATACGATTCGTCTGATTGAATAGGAAGACCATTTCCCTTAGGCAATATTCAAATACTTATACGATTTATTCTTATTTTTCTCGAATATTTTGTATTTGTAGCAGCATATTAAAACTTTCACCGTGTAATGCGCGTAGAATTTTTTATATTTACAATGTATTACAAGACGCATTGAAATACATTTTTTAATACGGTTAGTGTTAACGATATCGCTACTGGGTGTATTATGACAGTTGTCAAAAAATTGACGCCTTAAGCTCGTTGAATAATGCATATGCATAAGAAGTATAGATTCTGCGTCTATAAATATTTGCATAGACCGCGAGTATCGTGCGAACGCTTCGCTTACGGAGGAAGTTTGTTTTTCGTTAACACCGCATAAACTGCATCGTGTAAACAGAAATATGTGGATCGTTAAAAAAATGATGCTTGAGCGCGATGGTTCAAACTAGGTGAAAAAAATGAAAATAACAACATAATAGATGATTAAAACGCTATCACAACAAACTCGTTCATTAATTATAAACGGCAAGAGATGGTTCGCATCACGGAAGATAAGACTATGCATTAAACCATATGCACATATATCTATATCAGTATGTGTACACTGTACTGATAATATAATATTCGGTTTTGTACGTTATTCATGTGTGTTAAATCTCTATAATTTTAAAGTTCGATTTTTGACACTGACATTTTCTTGCTTAGACGGTTGAAAATTATTTCATCACCATACATTACACGGTTATTTTTTTGACGAACATTGCCTGTAGTTAAATGGTATATCTTTCAAACTATATTCATTAACATCATCGTTTAAGAAAAAAGAAGCTACCAGTAAATATAGTTATGAATTATAAGTTGACTTTTCATTACGTTGAAAATTTAGATAACGTTTACTGTCGATACGGTTGTTTATTACAGTATATATGCAAAATACAGTACTTTATAATATTAGTTAAATCTGAATTAATTATTGGGAACTAATTTTTGTTCATAAATTAGAATATAACAGGATTTGGTTAATAAAAAGAAAGAATAGGTTGAAACTGTAAAGATTAATGAAGTCATTATTTAAATAATAATTTCATCCTATTTAACAATTTTTCACAGTCTAAAAAGCTTGTACACATCTATTTGACAAAATGAATAATTATTATCAAAATATATATGTTCAATATAGCGATAAATATTATTTTAATATTATTCATAAGTACTATTTATAATTCATAATCTATTTAACTGTACTACTTTTTCTAAATTTTATAGAAAATAAATAGCATAGATAACATCACAAAATACCTGTGTGACCTTGTTCACATTAAAAGAAAAAAAAGGAATATCAAAATATTCAAAGTTACATGAATGATTAACATACATATACACATAGTATACACATGCATGTAATCGGTATAATTATGCATTCCGGCAATTAATCAACGTAAACTAACGCTAGATCGGCGCTCGTTACACATATCAAGTATCAAAAATTTTGATTTATAATATCGTTTAAAATGTCTCGATCATCGATAAAGATAACGTTTTTGACTTAATCATTGACTATGACTTATTGAATCGTTTTTAATCATTGCAGTAGTAGACCCTTTTAACACGTCATGACATTGCTCTCGTTTTAGAAATATTCTAGACAAATAAAGTTTATACATACACGTATACGTATATTATACCTTTATACGTTTATACTAGTTAGCGGCGCGTCGTGGGAAGAAATATGCAACTACATCGCTCAAATAAATAGATGAAGCGGCTTGATGCTCGAGTTGAACGTATATATAAATGCAGAAAGTGTGACGAAAAACATGTCGGGAAACAATAATATGCAATTACCGAACGACGAGGCTTACAGAGCTATCTGTTTATTAATTACGGTTCACTCAAATGTTTCCCCGCTGATACAATGTGAAATACTGTACTTCCCTTTTTTTCTCCCCGTCATACGCGAGCAGGAAATTAGAAGTCATGCATAATTTAAAATTATCTTCTTAACATTATGTTTATTTGAGTATACGTTTAGAAGTTTATTTGTATACTCGTTCATTATTCTGCTGTACTACCCTTTACCTTATATAATATACCTTCTTAACCTGCAAACTTAGCATCTAATTTTAAAGAGAAGCTTGCCAATTTTACTTGAATATGATAGCAAATACTTTAATTAATTACTACGTATTAATTATAATTTTATTGTAATATTAAAAATTTACATAAAACTATTGCAGTTGCACTATTTCATTAATTCCGTCTGCAAAAAAATGTCCGAAATATTTACTATGACACGTTTAAAATTCATTAAACAGTTGGGTATTAATTATCGTCGTTATCTATCTTATTGCTGTTGCGTGTAATTGGCTTAGCTTTATGTGACTTCCTCCCTAAGAATGAACAAAAAAATAAGTAGACGCATGAAACTTATCTCCATCATATTTATCATATTTTAAAATTCATAATCCGAGCCCGAGCGAAACCCACAGTTTTTCCACCAATTCATCAAAAGCTCAGGTAGAGGATAGAGACAAAAAACGCGAGGAACGTTCGCTTTCGAAAATATCTAATGTTTACGCGATGCAATTACTTAATTGTCCGTTGTTGGCTCGCTCGCGCGTTGATCCTTTTTCCGCGTCCTCGTCGCGAGTAGTTTCGAACTGTACACACACGATGAACGCTCGCGCGCACGGATCGAACGAGATTACGAGAATAAAAGAGAAAAAGAAAGAGAGGGACGGTGAGAGAGTGAGGGAGAGAGACTTAGACTCGTATACTCACAACGTGTACATAACTATTCACATACGCACGCACGTATATCCTATCTTTCTCTTTTTCATTGCGTGTTGTTGGCGCATGCACGCGGACAGGAGGCGCCCGGACAAGGTCGTGAGAAGCGCAACCATCGTGCGACTTTACGTGTCATCGTCCCAAAGAGGGGTAGACCTATCCGCTATCCTTCGCATCCACGTGTACCGATTGCCATGTACTTGACCCACCTTAACTTTTTTAATATATAAACTTGGACAAAACTGATTTTATCAATACAGTACAGATTTTTTCGCTCATGCGGAAATTCTATATTCTGCAATCTATATAGAATGATAAATTAAATTGATTAATCTTAATCAACGTATTGTTTTTTATAATATTATAGATTTATTGAATTAATATTGTACCAATTCAAAAAATGTATTAATTCAAGTTCATACTTTTCAAATACATTAAACTACGTAATTTAGTAGTGTTAATAGTATACAAATATAATAGAGTATAAATGTAAATCAGATTTGCAACATTCAATTTAAATGTAAAAATAGACTATTTTTATTGATACGAGTACAAAGCTAATACACATATAACGTACAAACTGTCATACAGTAAAAATAATTGCTGTGTATTATTTTTTTTAAATAAAAAGTTAACTCGATAAAAGTCTATAAAAATATAATAATTAGAAATAAAGAATTAACGTCCGTATATTGTTAAGTACCTTTATAGATACGGATAAATAAACAAACTAAAATGATAGTCGGGTGCATTGGTTGGATTTCCGTTTGAACTGAAATTTTTTAAAGAAGATAATAAAAGCATAGGGTGTATGATTGATGGCTAGAAGAGCTATACCATAAAATCGCGTTTGCCACGAAATAATAATCAGCAAGTTTGATAGTGGAGATTTATAGGAATTATTCAATGACTCGAGTGGATTGCGTGCTAGGAGTAAAAGGATGATTCCCTATTCCCATCGTTCCCTGTACCCAACGTTTTGTTGGGTGATTCTGCTGAAAGTCGATCAACGTTAAAGGGCAAACGGAAAAGGAGCGCAGCTCAGGGGATGGTCAGGAAAGAGGGAAAAGTGAAGTAATGGGAAATTGCAGGAAAGTCGGAAAGGGAATGATCGGGGGCGCGAGGAGCCACGCCGGGAAATAAGTGTAAAAGAGAAAGAAGGAGAGAGAGAGACAGGGAGGAGAGGAGCCAAATAATAATATCCGCAGCGGGCAGTGCGCGCTGGTTGTCTCGGGACCGCGGCTCAAGTCTCAGGCGTTTCCACTTGTTCTTAGCGAATGGTAATGATTATACGAGCGGTCGGTCGGGTAGTACGTAGGTGTGCGGGCGCGCGTGTACGTGTAATAACCGGGAGATGCTTCCGGGTTGCCGTGCTCCGGGATCCGATTTCCCTCTCTTTCACACGTGTGCATATGTGCAAGTGCCCACTTGGTACGAGTATAAATATATGTGTATGCGCAGATATACGTGTGTACATCCCTAGACATTCGAGCGCCGGTCGAGCGTAAAATTTCGAGACGTACGACCGACAATTTCGCGGACGCACGGAGCACAAAGCCGTTCGGACACTTTGTCTGCGTTTCATGCCGCGTTCCTACCGAGCCGCCGAGCATTAGCATTAGACCATCTCTCTCCCTCTCGCACGTGCACGCGCACTACCTATGGAAAACCATGCGTGCACACACACACACACACGCACACACATACATGTGCGAGGGAGAACGAACGAGTAGTACATGCGCATTCCTCCCTTATGGCGCCCGCTTTCCTCACTTTTTTTCTTCCCTTTTTAGCGTTACGTACCTTCTCCGACTCGAGTTTTCTGCGTCCACATACTTGAGTATTCCGCGGCCTACCGAATCTCTCCGGCTATGCATTTTCCTCTCCTTTATGGAGAAACACTTTTAAAGGACGATGCGCTTTTTAAAACACTTTCATGCACCATCTGAATATAGGTACAATATAGATGCCTTTCATTCTTCATCGAATTATCTATTACAGTTTTTATTCAACTTTTTTTTTAAATTACTTATAGTTCAAACATCAATATTTATCGCATTCAGGTTGAATATTATCAGTGGAGCATTATTAAATATATTAAACTGCTGTTTATGCTATTTATGAAAACTTACTTCAGTTTATGTTTTTAAGTCTTGCAAATTTAGGTTCAACAAAACCGGAATGTAAGAAAAATCCTTAATGTAATTTATAATATTATAATACCGTTCCAGTGTTTCTAGCTTAACAGCATTATTAAACGAAAAAGTAATCAGTTTTAATTATAATTTTGACAAAAGCATAAAATAAAATGAAATGTTGTTTATGAAATTTTTAATAATGTAATAAAATGCACGATAAAATGTTTTAATATAGACATATCGGTAAAAAAAATTACTTATCGATGATTTTTTTTAATTACTCAGTATTATAATTATTATCGACGTATCGATGAAAACAACATTGGTTTCTACTAAAACCTTAGAAATAATTTCTGTAAAAAGTACAAGTTAATTTAATAAAAGTAGTTTCTCGATAATTATTATTCAATAAATAAATATCTTAATAAGTTTTTCGAGCACATTTATTTAAAATATAAAAAATCAAAGTGGTTATATCCTTGCCACTACTTCGATAAAGAAGCGCTGTAAGTATACCCTTTCAACTTATTTGAATGAAATCGTATTGAATCGTTTGTACTTGTATTAACACTAAATAACGATAGTAAATAAAGAAATGAGCAACACTTAAATTTAATATATTCCATTTAATACTAATAAATAGTGATGCCAGAAAAATTGAAATTATAAGCGTGTTATTATACATCTACTTTAATTTTGCCTCTTCGTAATAATTACTTAGGACTAATTATATTTGAATGCCTAATCTTAATAATAAAATTCTGCAGCAAGATCTTTATTACGAGTATAACATTTAATGCTTTAATCATAAAGCCTATACTCAAATATGCTTCTTTTTAATCGCTAGGTTATTGTCATCGCGATTACATATAGCAAACTTTTATTACACATTTCTTTTGAATGAATATCTTAGTTTGAAAATTAATTTAAAATAAATTTTATGCATAGAACGTGTAACACATAATTTATACAACGTGCATATTTGATATCATCGTTCAACAAATTTATAAATACTGTAATTTGATAATTTGGTAAACAAAGAATTTTATAAGAGTATGTAATTATTTGCGTACATTAGAGAAAGTAAAAAAAATTTACTGTCGTATAATCGTGCTCGCATAAGAAGTTATTGCGCCTACGTTGATAAATGCTTTCTACTTTAACATTTATGATAAAATGTTGCAATTTAGCGTAAAATATTGATCCTGTTTCCTTAATTATGTTAAAGGTGTCTACGTTTCTTGTAATTTTGCTAACGGTTAAAGAATTATCTTAGATTACTCAGATTTTTTTAAAGGAAACTTTTAAAATTATGCTTTTTTCCGTAAGTCTTAAATTAGGAAAATGAGCCTAGTACATTAATAATATTGCATTACTTAAACTAATAATAATAGTAAATAATAATTTCCTCAGGTTGGAGTTATTGAATCCCATTTGAAAAACTCGATTCCTTTTATTATTTAGTTTAGTTTCCTGTTTAAGTTTTACGCCTTCAGTAGTATTCAACAAAGACCACAGAAATTATACGCCTTTCGAAATATTCGAATGATTGAGAAGTTTAATGATTCTCTAGAATAAAATTATGGTATTAGGAGAGATAGTTCAATAAACTGTATGATGAGCTGTGTAACATTAAAAACTTCCTTTGAAAATAACCTGTCTAATTTTATTTTACGTCTTTTCGAGTAATTATATTAGAGAAATTAGAAAATGTTATAAATAAAGAAAGTTTAAAAAGTAGAATGAAGTTAAACATATTTATATATATATATATATTCTTGTAATAAACTACTGTGAAGTTTCGAAATTAATATTTACAACTTAATTAAAAACTACGCCAGACGTTATGTATACTAATATAAATACTATAAGAAAATAGAAAAAATTAAAAATTAATTACTCACGAAAATATTGGACATTAACTATTATACATGCATTTTTTTACTCGCATAAGTAATACGAGAGTAAGCGAGGAATTTCAAGTGAAAATCAATATAATTCGATTAGTAGCAGTTAAACGGCTGACAGATGTAAAACAGTTAAAAATTATTACGACTTTATTATTATACGCTCCTATTTAATAAAATAAAATGCAATAATAAAATTTCTTACATTTCGCCATATAAATTGAAACGGCAATTTAATGGAGTAGCATGCGATAAAAGGTATAAAGAGTAGATTGAAAATTAGGTAAAATAAAAATTACGAATTATAGGTACGTATGGTTATATATATATATCGTTGAAACGGATGTCCCGAGGCAGCTTGGGCATACTACTCGATAGAGCTTTTAATCGAGTGCGGGGGAATGCGGGTTTTTTTCACCTCGTAACGTCGATGAGGAAAGTGCGGAGTTGAAGTCGCGCGTGCCGTGCGTATAACTGAAATCCCCGTGTCGTCCCATTAGCATATCTTCTCGGCCTGGATTATTAAGTGGATAAGGAGGCGAGCCAGTGAGACACGCGATGTAGTAAACCCGCGAGGCGTTTACCGCGTTTACGCGCGGACGCGCCGACCAATTATAATATAACGTAATGCTCGCGTTAGTTCGCTCGCGCGTCTCCTTTTCCTCTTGTATCTTTGCTCTCTTGCCCCCTTCGTTCCTTGCAATCTAGCGGAACACTTACCGAGTTCGCCGCGCCACGCCACGCCGCGCTCTCTCAACAATGCCCGATCGCTCTTCCTTGGGTTTCCGGCTTTTTTCAAAGGATTCGCTCGCTGGCCTCCTTTGTCACTCTACCGCGCGGTTACGTTTTAATAAACCACCGAGATTCAAACCCAGGGGGCCGGACACGAGCGCCTTTCCATTTTTTCCATCCCTCGGTATATATACCACTACGAGTACTCACTTTTAACCGTACGTGATCCGCGTTAACCTACACCATTTTATGTATACACATCATCGTTTTTTTTCTTTTATTACCGAACGCATTTGTGCAATCTATACGTTAGCTTGAAATGAAACCTCGACTATGCGAAACAATCTAGAGATTCCTTTTTTTTCTAGATTTACTTCACGCGTTGAGGTTTTTGTGTTTACTTATCCAATGTTTCCTTCCTACATTTCGACGATTTATTATTTTAAACAACAGGAAGTGGTATAATGTAATAGAGTTTACGTAATAAGTCTATACAACAATTATAATAATTTTAATTGACGTAATAATATTTTCAACAATAAGAAATTAAAATCTCGCACAATTTTATTCTTATAATAATTGAACTGATTCAACAGTCCGTACTAACCGAGTATTTTGTATATTCCTAAACAAATATTTTCTTTATTTTCTAAGAATAAATGTATTTATTCCGTATTTCTACGACAGATTAATTGTTATTTGAATAACAAATATTTATTAAATAAACAATACAATTGCGAATAACTGCATTGTGTTGACACTAGTCAGACAGGATAGACAGTCGAGTACCGAAGCGCGCTATATTTTCCTTTGTTTCCATTTTAAACATTTTAAAACTTTTATCTAACTCTTACCATCAAAGATTTTTTTCACGCACTCTAACTCATTTCGAATGGTCAAAACAGAACGTGATGCATCAAATATAATTCAAACTTGGTTTCAAAAAGAAACTGGAAGATATAAATTAAAGTTTAACAAATTTGACTTGTATGTCTATTTTGCATTATTTAATTGTTAGTGACTATTTAAATTCTGCAAAGAAGCAGTAAAACAGAAATATATCATTTTAAGGATTTCATAAGCATATACCTATTGTTATTATAGAAAAAAAAATATAAAAACTGTTATTGCTTTTAATCTAATTTAACAAATTTAATAGTTTGATATAATTACAAAATTAAAATATATAGCAATCGTAAGATTAAAGATAATTATAGATGTTCATACTTTATAATACAAAAAAATGAAGCAAATGGTTTTATTATAATTAATTATAAAATTTCTTTGCATTAGAATATTGTAGCAACTATTCTATTTTAAAACTTGTTTCACATACCTGTGTACTATAACCTAAATCTGTTGCGTAATTGTGTTTGCAGATTATTCCGCTGAACCCAAAAGGGGTTTTATTCGTTGCACCAGCTGTGACGCATGATAATGCAATAATACAATGAATTCGAGATATCGAAATGATATTTTTACATAGCGTATAACAAAATTCCTATAAAAACTGAATGTTTTCGCATCAATTGAAAATAATATTGAATAATATTGAAATAATAATAATAATATATATATATATATATATTAACCTAGTACTTTCTTCGCTTATTTGAAAAATGAATAAGTTTAACATTATAAATAAAATTTTCTTCAATATAGCAAACCGAACATTTGCTTAGAATTACTTCAGCAAGAGCTTTTTTTAAGTAATCAGAATTATGTTGTAAACTTTATGAACAAAATTTCATTAAAATCCATTCAAATTATGAAATAATTGGAGAGCTTTAATTTATATAATTATATAAGTACCTTTACTATTTTTTATTTGTTATTTATCAATTGAATGTATGGTATAAGCTTTAAAACAGTTTTCTCATAAACAACTCAAAGTAATAATATGCTAAAATGTAATAAAACTTTGTTGAAATGAAATTTAAGTTTTAGTTACGAATTAGAGTATTTATTATAGAAATACAAGTAAATTATTTGTTAATTTAGCATTCTAAGAGCACATAATTGTCATTGTTATTTTAACTAATCTAAATTACTACATTGTTTTAATCTATATATTTAGTTTATTCAAGTTAATTATCAATTATGCAGAAGCAATTTTGACTAAAAGTTCGTAGCAAAGATTCACCAAGAGCAAGCTCTGCCCTAATCAAAATAGAATAAACACGTATACATTTTAGTTTAATGTCCTATTTTCACGACTTAAAGCGTGCTTTCATATACATACGACTTTATAGATACTGTAATAAAATATATTACTACACCAAACATTTAATATTTTTATCTAAATGTTTATAGGTATTTTGATGAGTTCCGTTACCTTTATTTTAATTTTGTTTTATAAAATCCATAAATATTAATATATAACTGCATTTATACATTTTTCATTCTAAAAATGTCAATAAAGTATGTTGAGAAATCAAGTGAACCAATGTGACTCTGTTTTTATATTCTTTTTGGAAGAATAATCCATTTTTCGGTGGTAGAAAATAATAGGTTTTAATAAAATAGATGTACAAAATTACCTATTTTCAAAAATTATACCCGCAACAAAAAATTAAATTTTAGTTATACATTTGTTAAATTTATCAACTACTTATTATTAACATAATTAAAAAGGGTGAATTTTGAAAGTCTTTAATGCCACTGATTACATATTATAATTAGTAATACATTATAATCTTCGAAGCTTAAATGACCATTTAAAGAGAGAAGGAATGCAATAAATGAATATAAAATACTCGAGATTGAAAATTTTATGTATATTACCGTGTTTGATTCTTTTCACGACTATAAATAGAAACTAGAAAATCAAATATATTAAAAGCCAATCTGCAAATGTATAAATTGTGTTTACTCATACAAGTTCAGTTGCGCAAGTAAAAGATATTGAAAGATATCCGTCATTTCAGACGGGAGTCCGACTGCCGGAGGGAGCGAGCGCCGCCCTAGCCAAACCAACCAAGTACCACTACTATCCGCACAACCAACACATTTACCTGCTCCCGGAATGCGCAGTTCAGCAAGTTTGTAATGCAGTCTACGTCAGGCTCAACTTTACACAACCACTTTGCGCGTGTCCAGGACGATATCGCGATCCTTGCAGTGCTTCATTGGACAGTGATGATCTCCACACGACCGAACTCGTCACCGATTCTCGTACCAAGGTTAGTAATCGTTCATTCGTGTTTCCAGTTATAGATTTATTGTGCCTCGTTACGGCAAAATAACGAAAAAATCTTTTCGAGCTTGTCTCCAGTTTTTTCTCCTCGTACATTCGTTCACCTCAAATAAACTTCGTATACTGCAGTCGTATATATTATTTCTTTTGGAAGTAGAGTCGGACCATAAATGCTTATAATGGGAACAGGTATAACAGCATTTTCATAGCGAAAAATATCTCGATGGTAGACAAATAGAAATAAACCTTTGTAGGAAGTTATAGCTACCCTAGCATGAAGAAAAAAAACACGCGCGTAAACTGTTTGCACGGCCTATTTATAACTTTCTATAAAACTATTTTTCTCCGTCATTTTATTGTCCTGAGTGATAACTTGACTTCCTCGATTTTATTTTTCTTTCACCGCTCGCTCATACGCTCAAACGCATATGCAAAAGGTGATCCTTTTTCTTTCCGCTATAAAACACCATCGTGAAAGAATCTAGATTCCGAGGTGGTTAAAAGAATAAGAAGCTACTGTAATTGTTTTCTCAGACTTTGCTAAAAGCCTTTAGGTTTTCTTCCTTGGTTTTTAATTAAATTGAGACAAAAGAAAGATAAAAAAGAAACTTCTACAAGACGTTCAAACGATGCTAAATTTTTACAGTCGATGCAAAGTTTTTCACACTGCCCTTAGGGGATGATTAAAAACTCACACTGTCGAAGTAATTACAACGATGTAACTTAATCTAACTTACTACAAAGAAAAGTCAATCAATTTATACACATTCGAACATTCCTAATGCAATGGATAACATCGAATTATATAAAAATTAATTTTACATTCGAAACGAAACGACGAAACTCTTTATGATCAAATTATTAGTGACTGTAAAAATAATGTCAGATAATATGGAATGTAGAATTGGTCTAAAAACGCTAGTAACGTAAATAAACTGGTCAATCGATGTGTATTTAAAACAACTGTGTAGCTACAATTGTTTAAACTCTCGTACGTTTAATTAAGAAATAAAGTACAAAAAAACAATCGTTTTTTTTATCGATATTATAGTTTAAAACAATATTGTTTAATGATTTACAATGCAATTTTCCCACGACAAAAACATTAGCTCGTTTGCAAAGAACAATACATTAATTAAACTCCGATAAAACCTATACGCGCGTTCCATCATTTGAAGAAAAGTGCAATTTCAAAACATGCGGCGTTTGAAACATTTGAAATAAACGACGTAATTTAGGTATTAAAAGAAAAAGCATTATTATACGAAAATAAGGTTGAATTTCCATCGGCCTCCCACGATCTATCGAAGTGGATCGAGAAACCGCGCTCTTAGCGGTAAAGACAAAAGGATCTTTCTCCCTCCCTCCATTTGCTCTCTCCCGTTCCCCCTCTTCGGTGTTTTTCTTATCGGGATAAAAAGGGAAAAGTCATAGTAAAGGGGCGCCTCGGTAATAAGGGGTAATCATCTTTGGCGCGGTTCGTAAATCATGAGCGTCGAATCGGGTTCTTTTTCTCTTTCTCCAGTGCACGCCGGAATCAGACGGCTCGCAAAGGACAATCTCCGGTGGATCTGTTGGTGCAGCGATCCCGCTATACGCGACGAGGCCCGCCCACGCCCCCTTTGCCGCTCCACATACCCAGATACATCGCGAGAGCGCCCGCAACTGGGCCGCGGATTTTTGCCCCGCGCCCACGCGTATCGGCTGCACGACGACGGCCTCAAACTTGCTTGCAATCGACACTCTCGGTAGGAACCGATACGGTTCTAAGAGACGCTTCGTTATGCATGCATATGTATATACGATCGCCCGCGAATTCCACCGCCTCGGCTTCCTCTTCGCACGTTTGATGATCGACTAACCGATAACTTGTGTCTATTTCCTCAAAAGCGAACCTTCTTTGAATATAACCATACCCGTAAACCTATGGAGATATGTGAGCACCTTGGAGTAATCGATATACTCACCTGATAATCCTGATTTATTGCCGTTAATTGATTTATACAATTATATAAATATTTAGGATTATTGGCTATTATGCGGTAACTATCACTTTTTATACAATATAATTTATCACACGTTAATATTATTTACATGAGAAAAATGGCACTCGGTATAAACGTTAAAATTGTACTTTAGGCATCGTGCCGTTCACCAGTACTAAATGATCGGTATCTTTCTGAATTTTAGCTCCGGTTATCCTAAAACTTTTTCTATATTAGATAAAAAGTTACGGTAATATTAATTATCCGAAATTTATCCGACTGTAATTATCGGTAAATTTTTTAATGTTCAATATTTCAACAAAGAAAAAAAATCACACAGGAACTGCTGTAGCTCAGAAATACAGTAAAATTTTTAGTTAGACTAAAATAAGTAGTTTAAATTTTTAAAATTATCTTGTAATACAGGAGAAAAATAAACCACATTCGATTATTACCCGGGCAAATATTGTTAAACATTTTATGTTGTGAGACCTGACAATGCAATATATAACATTCCGAGTGTCTAGTTCAACCAATAATTATTATTTATAAGCAAATGATAAAATTGTATCGATATTTCTGACACTAAAAATTAATAGTTCATTTACTATAAATCATACATTGATAATCTTGATTTAGATAAGATGTAATTTTCAGGTTTAACAAAATTTGTAGGTTATATAAAGTGGTTTTTTGGAATGTCAAGTTCGTCCTGAATCGTAGTGGACGCGCGTAGCGGTTGATCGTTCGCGATGCTCATTTATGCAACCATCCATGAGTTACTTTCGTATATCTATAAGTTGTTAAGTTTATCCTTTTGTACTTTTCTGCACTGGTTGATCGAAGTTTGTCCTTTTGCTATTTCGAGCAGCGGATCGTGCGATTATGCGTTCTTAGCCTCGTCTTTTAGTTTAGATAAATTAATGTTGCCTCCTTACTTATCAGTTTCAAGAATGATAATGTTTTTTTCATACTCCGTAAGCGTTATTGGATTTTACGAGTTTGGTTTTGCTCGAATTTCACTGCGATTTCACGATAACGGTCGGTGAAAAACATTTCCCGTGTTACTTAAAAATCCTTGTACCTATACCTTTTTTGTAATTAAACTAACCACTTTAATGTATATCGCGATAAAGCAAATAAAACCGATTAAACCAATGAAATTTACGATTTTTAATAGTTTTTAGTAGTGTATAGGTTCTTCTACATTTTTTCAATATTAAAATTTTATTAATTTTGTAGGTATTTAAATAAATAAATCTTATAAACCAACAAACGTTTAACATTCATTGTTTGTAAAATCGCGTAAAAGAATAGAATCATTCTACATAAATGAAATCACTAATTTCAAAATACATTTTATATAATACACTATGTAATTCGAGTTTCAATGTATAAAAGCGATATTTTATTTGTGTAGATAAGTATAAGAAGTTGAAAGTTAGCATCAGGCAATTTAAAGTTAAATTTGAACTAACATGCTCTTAGATTTGTATTCAATAAAAAATAAATATTCAGGATAAACATAAATAATACAAGTTTATTATTAATTTCCGTGAAAATAATTTGTTCGAGCAATCTCGCTGGAAGACCTTGACGGCCTCGCTCAAGCTATTTTGAAGTAGGAATTATTGCATTTCTTTAACTAAAAGTCTTATTGAAACAGCTGTACAATTAGACGTCACATTAAGATACATCATTTTAATCAGAGAAATGAAAATAACGTAATAAGCCGATTGCGAGGTAGTGCAGCAGCGTTTAACGCCGCTCCGAACTGTTTCAAGCTGAACGAGATTAAGAAAACCGGTAAATTGCTATTCAATGACTTATCAAGGCTGGGTATTGTGAAAAACGAAAATGAAGAAGCGAAAGAAAGAGATGGAGATAGAGATGGAGATGGAGAGGGAGAGAGGCAGAAAAGAGGGCTAGCTGTCGCCAGGCTTCCCGGAAGGATCTGGGTCTTAAAAGAAGCATTGGAAAGGCAGCTCGCGGAAGGGCATAAACCGAGCTCGGCCGCGGTTCATAAAGCCAGAGACAAGTTCGCCCGTCGAGAGGAGGGTGGGAGGGAGGGAGGGGGGAGGGAGGGGGGGCGACGAGGGAATGAGGAAAAGGGAAAAGGAGGAGGAGGAGGAGGAGGAGGAGAACTCGTAAATAGCCCCTCGAAGGTAGATAAGGACTAGAAATGTCGATCGGGAAATCGGTTCTCGTGCTCAGGACGAATTAGCCCGACCGAGGGTAATGAGCCGCCGAGATACAGGAGCCTCGAGGAATGTGGAGCGCCGACTCTAGCGTTTTTACACTCAAGGGCTCGAGAATGCTCCTGGTCTTTTTTCCCCGGGAAGCGAGGTATATAGGCGCAGCTGACGGGAGTCAGCTCGGCTCGTTTTCTCGCCTGAGAAGAGGAAGACAAGGAAGACTCGAACCGATTAACGAGCGAGAGAAGCGTATTTCGATCCTCGTCGAATTCGAGTTACGATTTCAAAGTCAACAGTGGGCGTATCGTTGGGAGATAAGTAGGAAACGCGTCCGGCGTTCATTCTCGAGCCTCGAGATACGTTCAACGGGGCTCGAGTGAAAGAAACGGTGCACGCGTCCCAAGCGTCCTTCCTTCGTGCGCGCGAAGCCAACGCATTAAATTGATATCTGGTGCATATCAAGTCGAACCGGGTACCGGGTACCAGGCACCGGACACCGGGCACCGGGACTAGGACGGAACCTGAATCTATCTGTTCCGTGCAGCTGAAGAAGGTGAGCGAGCTCGCCTAGCGTACAAAACATCGCCGAGAGATGAGGCTATTTCAGTTGAAAGGGAAAGGGAAGAAAGCCAAATTGCGAGCTCTTCGTCACCTTATTTCTATGCTTCGATAGCTACAGGCGTGGGAGCTTCCAGTCAATTTCTATATTCACGTATAAACTAGCATCAAAGAAAGAAGATTTCCTCTTACATTCGATGAAACCTATAATATTCCTATACTTTCTCAATGTGCTGACATTCGTGTGAACATTTATTTACCTATTTTTTCTATTTTTATGAAAATACACTGAAACAAAGTTTAGTGAATTCAATAAAATGCATTATTAAATGCTCTTAAAAAAATATTTGTTTATAACTAATAAATACTTTGTAGTTTGAAATATGTTGTCTTTCTTTCATTTAATTTCTTTTTTTTTTCGTTTTTAATAAATATTTATTAGTTTAAAACAAATATTTTTTTAGAAGTATGGAAAAAATATTTTATCGATTTGGCTAAACATTTTTTAGTGTTTGCTGTTATTAAACATATTCATTTATTATCGACTGTAAAAGTTAAAGCATTGTTCGCATATCGATTCGATGGAAAATTGTTTTAGTAATATACGTCATGATACAAATATGACGCGCATGCGTTAATAAAAACTGCCATATTCATTAAAAAAAGTTCACATTTTTTAAGATTTTGTACATTGACATCCAGTGAAATGATAAAATCACTTTTGTATTAATGAATACGTTACGGTTATTGAAATAATTGCTAATATAATGGATCTTAAATAATCCATCAGAAGATATAATACTAAACATTTTATTATCACTAATGGACTGTCTATTAATCCATTGGTACACATTTTAAAGAGAAAAGTACATTAAGTCACAATATTTGATTAAAATTTACGTAAAAAAGTAAATAATTATTTAAATATTATATTAAATATTTAACTGAATTCATAATATTTCTATAATTAACATATCGAAGACATTTTAAGAAAAGTAGAACTATTAATATGAGCTCTTACGGTATAATTTTAGTATGAAACGTGTTTAAATTTTAACGTATGAAATTTTAGATATAGAATTTTGAGGTATAAAAATTAACAACTAACCTTGCGAAACCGGTATTTCGATTAATGCTGTGTTTCTAACGTTGAGCCAAGATAATATTACTTTGACTTGCGTTGTTAAAAATGTACACAGCATCAATAATAACATAAGGAATCGTTAGATTGGTCATGAACTTACACGTATTATAGGAATTTCGATATGTTCAATCTGTCGGATCATTTTTGAATTAATTCGTTTTTCGTATATATGGAAGAAAAATAAGGAAAAGCGAAAAAACGGAGAGCACAGAGAACTTGAATGAAAAAGCTTTGATGGAAAGAATCGAGTAAAAGAAGATAGGAAAACTCGTCGTATTCGGTAGAAATAAGATAGAGCGTTGAATTTCCCAAAGTGGTATAGCGTAAAGCATAATAAGATCGGAGCTCGAGTGAGCGAGTGCGGTATGTACCGTTCCGAGTTTTAGTAACGTGAGAGAAGCTTTCGAGTGAAATGAGGCCGATATCTCGTGCACACGGGTATAGACGTATACGCGGGAGGAACGCCGCCAGCCAACCCGACCGATGCCAGACAAAATGCCAATTCTCAAACGCTCAAACCGTTGCTTCGAGTTGGATACTTTGTTTCCCCGTTCTGTCTTTCGTATGTGTCGATGCTGTGGCGGGGCGCGTCAACAAGGAAATTTGATCGGTTGGCATCCTTCCTGCAATCTTGAATCTATTTCACACCTGTCGATACTCCGGTTTCTTTTAACATTTTTCTCCTCTACAACGAGAAAAGGATACGCTCGGGATACACGCGCGGTCGAGATTCGACATCTACGCGTTAAACGAAAGAGTATATACAACTTGTTTGTAATTAACGAGATGAAGGGTAGAAACTTTGTTACGTGTACAAAAGTTATACTCGTGTGTGTAACGGGAAATGTATCATATCTTGATTTATCATACGAGATCAAATAAACGATACATCAGCTATTTATACAACAATTTCATCAGCTTTCAAAAGGCAAATGTTAACTGTTAAAACGTCAAGTAGGTTGAAAAGGTAGCTTCCTCTTTCGCGTGTTCAATAACTATTGACTGAATAAATTTAGAAGAGAATGCCAACGAGTTCTACTCTTCGAAATGAAGGAAAAGGTGGAAAAAGTGTAATTACCTTGATGAATTGTGATGGAAAAGTGTATCTACCTACATCCATCCGCATGTCTTAACAGCTGACTTTTACTACTTGAACCTTTACTGCATAAGCTCGAGAGTACGTCTGCTCAATAAACTTTTACTACTGCGTACAAGTGTTTGCATCTGCCTGGTCATTTTCCTTTTACTACTTAATGCATTTGCTTGCCTACGCGTCAACATTTGCCTTTTGCTACTGAATATCTATATGTTTTCTTTCTTTTTTCATTTATTCCCATACACACATGGTATACACACTTTTTGACATTTTTCTATTAAAACTGAGCACTATCTTCTGCTCCGACTCAATACCTACTTTCCAAACAAGTTCCACGTACGTTTAATGCAAAATCAATCTTCAAATTGTTCACACTTTCTCGACTATTTCAGTTCAATAACGTTTGTTCAATCAGATGCTTTTCTCGTACATCTGTCGGTAATTAAGTTTCCCAATAAACTATTATTATCAATTTGTAACGTAATAAAACTTTAAAACTTCTAAAATTATAGTTTACTTTGTATTAATTACAAAATTAATTTCTAACAAAAAAATTTGTATCGGAGATCTTAAAACTAGTCGAATAAAATTCTATATTATTACCTAAGCGCAATGAGTAGTATTTAATATATAAACTCGTACATTTACAAGTGTTCGTGTACTGACTCGAATTATTTTAATGGTATCTAATTGCTCCTGCATTACACTAATTATCACTTATTAACCCAAAGCAGAAATAAGATCAGATAATGTTGTATTATTTAGAGATTAATTTAATTAGTTTTATTATAATAGACTTGTTTAAAATGATAATATACCCATTTATTTTTACAGCTCCGTACTAAAATTTTAGTTTACTTATTTTATTGAAAATCACCAATATTTTGTATTGAAAATTTTTACATTTATTTAATTTTTAATGTGCTTTTACACTGTAGATGCAGACGGAAAATATTTGTAATTTTAGCTTTTACAGTTTTATGTACGGTTATAAACCATATAAAGAATTGTATAAAAATATTAACGACTATAACGAGTGTGAAAAAGAGATATTCATTTTTCTATAGAGAAACATTATATTTAATAATTTTTAATTTAGATGTTAAATTGGATTACTATAGGAGTAAGAAAAATAAAACTATGAATAAAATAATTTATTATATACAGAATAAAATAAGTAACGAAATAATTAAGAAGGATATTTGGTTCTCTTTAAAAAAATCATGGTCGAGTATTATCTACTAGGATTTAAAAACGCAATTAGTTACTTAATTTATGATAGTACAATACTACTTTTAAACGTGACATCGTATAATTTTTTTTTCTTACATTAGTAAACAAAATAAATCGTAGTATTTATTTTAATAATAATATTAAAGATAAGTTAAAATTAACATAGTCGAAAATATCGTATAAGAAGATTTAGTTAATTAATAATAATCAGTTTAATTATTTTGTATAAGTCGTTAAATGGTTATCAAACGCAAAATTCAAATTAAATTGAAATTGCCGAAAATCCAGTTTTGCGTCCCATTGAGTCAATAATCAATTCAAAATGTAGCTCAATTTTATTGAAGTTGTTTGTCGTCGTGCAAACATCAAGCGTTAAATTGGCAATAAATTAGTCAGAAGCGAACAATGGTATCAGGAAACATTTCAATTAATCCACCGCATATTTGTTCGCACTCGCAGAAAATAGCCGAGTCGTGTAAACGTATCCGTATAATGTCAAAGTTTTTTGTCGTTGAACCTCGTGGTAAGCGTTCATAGCATCAACGCCGCATTAAAAAGAAAAAAAAACTCGCGTTTACCTACTGGGCTGTAGTCGCATTCCGCGCGTTATTCCCGTGGTAAAAAAAAAGTTGCGATGCCGGTTGTTTTGTCTCTCTCTCTCCTTGGCCGAAATGACACAAGTGGAATTACGCGATTTTAATTAAGAGGCACCGAAGGAAATCTCGTCGTTGAAGATCGTTATATGTAAGGGGGAAAGTTCATAAAGTATAATTACAGGAACGAAGGAGAGAAGCCGAAGGAGATCGTTTGGGCCGCAAAAAGTGAAGGGAATTAATTATCCCGGATAGAGTTTTACAAGCCCATCCATAAAGCGAGTTTATCGAGCGCTTTACATCCTAGGTAACGAGTTGCACGCGAATCGCTCGCGCACGCGAGTTTAAGACAGATGGGAGCTCGTAACCGTAGGAAAAACCGGATTCTCCGCGGATCCCAGGCGACAAAGTGACAAAGTGCCGTAGTGCATTCGTCAGAGGTCAGAAGACAAGTCAGCATATGAAAGTGCTATGCGCTCACTTTCAACCGATGCGACGTGGAAGACGACGAGGATCGAGTACACACAGGGACACACAACTCGAACCTCTCGTGACATTCGTTCCGTGTAGTTGGCCTCGACTTCCGCCTCCCGAGGACGACGTCGACGAGTCTCTTCCTTGGGCAGATGTATAGATAGGCCGTAGCCGTATCAGTCCGGCCCGATCTCGCTTAAATCACGAACGTTTTATCTGCCGGCGATGACGCGGCGAAAGACCCGCGCGATCCTCTTCATTTGCTCCTCTCTTTTCTCTGTCTTCTCAGCCCCCCCCCCTCAGAACCTATTCTCTCTTGCTCCTTTGCTTCATCTCTCTCTCTCTCTCTCTCTCTCTCTCTCCTTGGCCGAAATGACACAAGTGGAATTACGCGATTTTAATTAAGAGGCACCGAAGGAAATCTCGTCGTTGAAGATCGTTATATGTAAGGGGGAAAGTTCATAAAGTATAATTACAGGAACGAAGGAGAGAAGCCGAAGGAGATCGTTTGGGCCGCAAAAAGTGAAGGGAATTAATTATCCCGGATAGAGTTTTACAAGCCCATCCATAAAGCGAGTTTATCGAGCGCTTTACATCCTAGGTAACGAGTTGCACGCGAATCGCTCGCGCACGCGAGTTTAAGACAGATGGGAGCTCGTAACCGTAGGAAAAACCGGATTCTCCGCGGATCCCAGGCGACAAAGTGACAAAGTGCCGTAGTGCATTCGTCAGAGGTCAGAAGACAAGTCAGCATATGAAAGTGCTATGCGCTCACTTTCAACCGATGCGACGTGGAAGACGACGAGGATCGAGTACACACAGGGACACACAACTCGAACCTCTCGTGACATTCGTTCCGTGTAGTTGGCCTCGACTTCCGCCTCCCGAGGACGACGTCGACGAGTCTCTTCCTTGGGCAGATGTATAGATAGGCCGTAGCCGTATCAGTCCGGCCCGATCTCGCTTAAATCACGAACGTTTTATCTGCCGGCGATGACGCGGCGAAAGACCCGCGCGATCCTCTTCATTTGCTCCTCTCTTTTCTCTGTCTTCTCAGCCCCCCCCCCCCCTCCCCTCCTCTTCTCCCTCACTGGTACGAGCGCTTCCTCCCCCCGTGATGTTGCGCTCGGCTGTCTCTATGTTTTGCCTCCCTGTGTTTTCGCGAGAGAGCCGCGCGCGAATAAAAGAAAATAGTCATGCTAGGCTTACCTGAAGGAATCCGCCGAGCTAGCGAGCACTGATATTTATAAGTCTCGTGTCTTACTTCTAACTGTAATCGAGAACCTATTCTCTCTTGCTCCTTTGCTTCATCTTCTCTCTCTCTCTCTCTCTCTCTCTCTCTCCCACTCCCTCTCTAGAGCGCGCGCGCGAGCCGGGCAAGACTTTTTTATCGTGTGCCAAGCGCGAATTACCCGTTTCCGATGATTTTTCGCTCTTCGCTTCGAGTCTGCTGGCTACTTCTTTTCAGAAAACGAGAGTAACCGCGCCGTCCTCGCCAACTTTTTCTCTCTCTTCATTCAGTGCAATTTTGATCCTGCTAATTCCATTGCTCCCGAGAGATAATGGGAGATGCAAACGCCTAGGCAAAATGTTAAGTGGCGCGTAATTGTAATAGAGGAGGATCAAGAATGCAGTTGATTTCTACTGCGATAACGTCGAGAGTTAAGATTAGGAGATGCACCATCCAACCAACTAACCAACCTCCAGGAAACAAACGGAATTTACTTTTTGCCTAGATCGTTATATCTACTCTGCACCCAACCTCCTGCTCTTTGGCTAAATTAAATTGATACCATACTTTCTTCGATCGTTCGCGGATAAGATTATTTTCATTACTCTCCGTAAATTCGACTTTTATGTTTGATACCCTATTTATGGTGCGAGTCAATTTTAAAATTACACTACAATGAGTGCATTTGCGCGTCGAGTAAAATATTCTAACAATACTTTTTTACGAATTCTTGATCGAGGAAAAATGCGTTATAACGCTGTAATAAAATTTAGATGTTTAATACCGTTTGCTATACAACATATGAATAAATGAATTTTCATTTATCGCGTATTCCTTTGTATTTTATTTTTAAAGTTTTGAATTCGAGGTCAAAACCGGAAAATTCAAATGTATATAGATACTCCAATCAATCGTCTTTCTATACTAGTGTTATTTTTTTCCATATTACGACACGTATTTCATTTATGAATGCAACGATCCGAACAAATTTTATGAATTCGAAAATAAATTTGCAAAGATATTACCCATTTTATGCAGTATTTTTAAATGCAAGTACATATTTAACGGGACATCGCCGATGAAAGTAAATTTGCAAGTATATTAGAGATTTATAAAGCAATTTGCAATGTGAGAACTTTGTTGGTAGGCATCGTTAACAAATGTTAGGTCTCATCCGTATCAACTGGTGAACCCGTAAGGCGACTATCTTGATTAGTTGGGATAACGTCCCCGAGTAGAAAGTTAGATCTTGATCGGAATATATCTAAGAAACTGCCTTGTCGAGATTTTAATGCTGCTTCTCATCAAAGAATTGGATAATTAAATTTCCCTAACTTTTCAAAATAATCTTTGTACACACGACTAATTATGTACCGATAGACATACCCGTTCCGTTCTTCACGGTAAACTCCTTGGTAAACTATACCTTTGCGATATGATTAAACATTGATACTTGCCGTATTTACGTACAGTGCTATTTCTCGTAGAAACGGTAAAAATGTAATCTACATTCAACAACACTCTCATAGAAGTATTTAATTGTTAGTAAGGATAGATAATTAATTGAATTATATAATTAAAATGTAACAAAAATATTAATTGCAATTGGGATATGCCACACAAATCTTTACTGAAAATAATTATAAATCAATCCTGATAGAAAGTTGGCCACTTCTAAGGATTGAGCCTATAAAAATAGGTATTTTATATAGCTAATAACAAGACCTTTTTCACTTATTTCTTAAAATGTCTAATTTATACCTAATGAATGATTTGAGTCTATACGCAATAGTTCAATTTATGCACTTTTAATTTTTAATGTATATTATTAAATAATATTCTAGAGTGGTGGGCTCGTACCCGGATGTCCCAGGTTTTTTTTTCTTAAAGACATCGTATGACCTTTGCTGATTAGCACCAAATTAGGAGTATAATAAGAGCGTTAAAATAATAATAAAAAAATATACATAAAATTCTGAAAGCAATTAAATTTGGTATTAAAATTTAGATACTTTTTTTTTGTTAAAAAATGATCAACAACTAAGTTTTTGAGTAATTGATAAATTTTGTATAAAAATAATAAATAGCTTAAATAGTATTTAATTAATATATTGTAGGTACTTTTTTATTTTGTTATATATTATTTTCAATGAATACATTTTGTTTTCAATACTAAACATCGGTAGTTTCAGTAATATATGCATGGTTATTAAAATATTTAATTGCGTTCAAGCTTAATGTAAATATATATTAAATATAATAGCAATATTGAAAACTGAATAATTTATATGTCATATGAAAAGCAGCGTTCCATTAAAAATAAAAGCATTATTTTATTTTGCATTTCGAAGCAATTTTGTATATTTCTTTATACTTTAAAATGCTTTGAATTTTGTATTTATATAATTTTGCACAAAAGGGCATTAAAGAAAGTAACTACAAACTATTTGAAGCTCGTTGCTTAAAAATAATATTAAAAATCAACATTTAAAAAAATGTTGAATGTTATGTTCTTCTTTCAAATGAAAATTGTGAATATGCATAAACCTAGTCCTTTGACATTAACGGTGTGCATAAATAAGTACAACCATATTAATAGTTAAAACTGAAAAAGTAATATTTTACTGTTAAGAGAGAAAAGACACATTTCGTTCGGTAATGCGAAGTAAAGTACACATCGTAACTTCACTATTCGTAGCGTCGAATACGGTTACGTAACAATAAATCATTCGCGGCATTTTCAACGCGAATGACGAAGCGAGCGAGCGAACGGCAAAAGGTAAATGCAACGGAAAAGGTGGAAAAAAAAAACGTCGCGCGTTGGATGCAGCGGCACGAAGAGATATTTCCCTCGCACGGCTGCGCGAATTCGACAAGAGAATACGGCACGTAGAAAGAGAGAGAGAGAGAGAGAGTGGAATAGAAAAAAAAGTCAAAGGTTCGAAACGACTTTCCGGGTAATGCTGACTCGCGCGCGCACTTGCCGCGACAGATGTAAAGAGTAAAAAAGTTGAGGGCCTCGAGGTAAAAAGAAAAGGAAGGAAAAAAGAATAACGTCGATTCGCTGCAGTTCTCGCGCGAATCGACGTATAAAGAAAGACGCGCGGACAGGGCCGAGTTGGGATATACAGATGGCGGCGGAAGCTGCGGAAAAAGATAGTCGCGGCGAGTTCAAATCGTGAAACAAGCCGAGTTCATGACCAATTGTTCTTAATGAAGTGCACGAGGAGCGAGAATAACGAGATGCGGAAGGCCGATAAAGAGGCGCGCGCGCGCGTGTGCACCCGAGTATATATACCTACGCGGGCCTTTCTCGGGGAGGCCTTCCACTCTCTTCTATCTATTTCTCCTTCTTCCTTCCTTCTCTTCTATTGGTAGCAGGTCTTTCTATCTTTCTTTCTTTCCTTCTTTCCCTTTCTCCGTATCTCTTCATCTCTCCCCGCAGCCGCGAATAACGGCGGGTTGCCCTCTCCCTTCCTCCCTTCCAGATCTCGCGAATGAAGAACTGGCTAACTAATCCTTAATCAGTTCTCCGTGCATTTTTGCTCATTTGCCAGTGCAGACCTCTTCCGCCTCCTGGCAACTGTATCACAATGACGTCCGAAACTCTCTGTCCTGGCGTTCGCCGTTGCGCGACTTCTTTTTCATCAACTTTTTTCGATCGATCGACTTCTTGCGTATTGCCGCAGGCTCGGAAACTATTTCTTTGCGATTTAGATTCCTGCGGTGTATTAATATTGCGCTTCTTACACCTCCCTTTCGGAATTTCCCCTTGTTCTATACCCCCACGTAAACTCATACCCGATCATCTCGTTTGCCATTCGATACACTTTGTGGTTAACCTTTTTCCCGGAGCCTTTTCCATCTGTAACCCGCGAAAACGCTTCCCTGAGAAAACGAGAATTTCCGATACGTCGATGTTGCGCGCGGTAACGAGAACAAGTTAATTAACGCATCGGCTAAATGAATATACACGATACTTTATAAATAAAATTGGTTTACCACCCTCGACAGTCGATATCCGTGATTCCATCGATCACGGATACCTCCATACGCAATATACGCAATATATGTATATATAAAATGAACAGTAAAATATATGTATACGTATCAAAGTAAACACGACCACAACAGGTACATTTTGGTTTTTTTCTATTATTACTTTCGGGAACATCCAGACTCGGAATCCCAATTAAAACGTTAGGCATCGATATGCGGGTAGGTCACGTGCACCTACGTGCGAATTTAGCTAGGGAAGTCGAGGGTGCACGTGCATAGTTATATAAATAGCCAGTGGAAACAAAAAACACAAGTGTAAAGTAAGTGTTGCTTATCTCGCAGGCTCTGACGCTGGTGAAGACGTGCGAGCCGGTCGCCGAGATGCGGGAATGCAGAGCACCTCGGGATTGGTCTCTCCTCGCCCTCCAGAACGTCCGGACGGGCAAGTCCCATTACCTGGTCATCTGTCGTTGCCCCGACACGAATATTCTGGGTAAGTACGCCTATATCTACCCTCGAGAAGCTACATTTTATCTTTTCAATTGTGCACACATATTACACACACACGCGCGCGTACACACACACACACACACACACACACACACACAACCGAAGCGTAATTGATTTTTCCGTTGAGCGAGCCTCGATTTTCACGACGCTACCGGCAAATTGCCTGGATTTAGTATACCGTTAGAAGCGCTAGATTTGCTACAAGTTTATATGCATCTTTCGCGATGATCAATTTTCTTATGTGCACAAAGAGAAAAATCTCATCGAACCTCGGACGGTATAATAAACTTTCGCGCCCGGGTACGTCTATTAGTCAATAAACTTTCTTAATCGTTTAATAAGCATCACAATTTTAATATATCTTCATACCTATTGTCTTTTGCAAATTTTCATTATCACGAAAATCATCGAAGATTAATTGAGGGGATTGTTAATTATGTTATAAAAACACAATTCACTTAATTCTACAGGATATAGTCAATTAAAAATACAGTCTATATTCAAAATCATCAATCTTCCTCACATGTAAGTTTACGTGTTTAATAATAGATTTAGTCCTATATGCAAGTACATACATAATAGTTGGATAATTGTTAATCATCAAATTATTTAGAAGATATTTTTGAAAAAAATTGTAAAAAATTGTTATTAAATTTTTATTATTTTATAATTATTAATTAACTGCTAAACTGTTGTTCTTTCAAATATATGTTCAGTTTAATCAATAAAAAATAAATCCCACGAAGATTCGTTCAAATCCATAAAGTATTCATTTTAAAGCTAACGATAAAATCAATCGAACCTTTTAACTGGAATTGAAGAAGCAAAATACTTATAAAGCGTCGTAAATTAATTTTATGAAGTCGAAAATAGTTTCATATATATTATTTACTTAATAATGTTTGTATTAAAACCTAAACGAGTGCATGTGATGTACCGATCGGTAATTCGTGATCAGAAGACAAGTCAGAAATCATGATAAACAATGTGAAAAACGCTGCTAATTAATGTTAGCACGTAGCTTACTCTGCCTGATTTTGTATAGCATTACTTCATGCTACTGGTATGTAAAATGCATTTCTACATAATGTCATTTTGTAATATGAGTAGAATAGTTAGTATATAAATACAAATAGAATTAACTTGGAATAACAAGAGTGTTCAATGACATAACGTAATAAAATTAATATTTATTACTTTTAATATATATTATTCAAGCCTTTCACCTTGCATCGTGTAAAGATAATGTGAAGTTCAATGTTAGATTTTTGCTCATCAAATATAATAGTATGGATAAAAATGAAATTATTGACTGCGTCTTCCCGACGAGCCCACCAGACGGTACCGGGGCAAAACACACATTTTCAGCCTATTTTTCTTAGTTTTAAAACCTTTATTTTTCTTAGTTTAAAAATTTTATTTTATTTTTTATTTTTATTTTCTATTTTTACTTTTTCTACTGTAATATTCCTTAAACTTATAACTTTATAACATTTTTCAAGGACAAGTTATTCATAATAGTACCACATACCGAGACTGGGAGCTTGAAGTCTTGACAGTTTTGCAAATGATTTGGCTTGTGACAATCAATAAATTCATTTTTACCTACAGTATTTATTAATATTAAAATAAAAAATTAACTCTAAATATATAAATTAATAATTTTTTGTACAACGAATTTTTTTTTAAAAGTCATCTATTTTTTGCAATAACTAAATAACAATTAAAGATAATTAAATAAACCTTATGTGAAGAGATAAAAGAAATTATAATAAGTAATGAAGTAAATTTATACAAATTCAAAATCTTAACATGTTTCAAAAACTACTCAAAGAATTAACAAAATGAGATGTTAATTCTTGAAATCAGACATTCCGAACTTGAGATGTGAGCACTTAAAAGAACGAAACAAGTTTCGAACTCAAATATATTTGAAACTATTTGTTCTGTGTAACCACCAAAAGAACTCATACAAGATGATTTTAAAATCTAGCTTTTCCAAAAATATGGATTAAAAAAATAAAAAATTACGATCTTAAACGTGCATGGACAGAAAATCTGTTTTCTTACATTTTATTTTTTTTATTCGAAAACAAAACATAAACCAAACGTAACTTTTTACAGCAAAAAGTACTAGATTTCACAATTTTTTTTCAATCAAAAACATCAATAATTTTTTTAACCATGAATTTTTATATAAAACTAATTTTGTTTGCAATAACTTATAAACAAATCAATATACCTGAACAAACTTCAAATCAGAAGAAAAATAAATCTATGTTCTATTAATCATAATTTCACAAACATATCTAATTTAACGATAACGTTCAGAAAAAATCCATAAACCGAGTTTTAAAAATTAAAAATTGACTCTAACTTTAATAAGGTAAAGTACCCAATTCTTGGACAAAACGAAAAATTGGACCGAAGCTTGGACAACGGTTAGTAACTACTAATAACTACAGACGACTACAAATATAACGAGAATATCTATTTGTTTGTATTAATTACAATTAAAACCATCTAATTATATCAAAATTATGTTACTTCGAGACTTTAATTTATTGTAATACGCAATAAAAGTATTCGAGGTTACTTTTTGTCTTTAAGACTGTCCAAGTTTAGGTGCTTCTCTAATCCCCATAAGGTAGTAGTTGGACACGAGTTGAACTGAGGATGCATGTTATTTAAATGTCCAAGTATTGGGTCAGTTAGCGTCCAAGTACTACTCCGCACAAAAAATTGTGTCCAACTACTACGATTTTGTACGTAACTTTTTAAACATTACTATCTATACTATTTTAATCGTGAATCTATTTGTTTTTGTAAAAATTAGTTAATTATACAGCGTACTAATAGTTCCATACAAAAATTTTGACATTGTTCGTTAATAATATTAAAATATAACCTCTAAAAGAAAAAGTTCGTAAAATCTGTCCAAGTATTGGGTACTTTACCTTATAGCTTAAATTTTCAGAATTACAACATAAATCTTTAAAAAGCTTTAAGAATGCGTCGATTAAGAATAATAATATTAGAATAGAGACTAATTGGTTTAAGAGAGCCAAACATGCGAGATTATACCACACACACAGACACACACTTAAACATTTCATATTTCGAATTCCCGAATGTCAAAACTTCGATAAAACATAAATATAGAAAAATTTGTTTACTACGAGGAAACAAACAGGTAAAGAAGAGTTTTATTCCAACAAATGTAAGATTTTTTATACTATACGATAAAAACAGTAACTCTACGTATTACTCTTTACTTAGACTATTTACTAAAGTAACTTTGATCTTCTTATAGATCAATTTGAATGGAAAGAAAAAAATTATGAGTATATTTCAGACGAAAAATATGATTGAATCCTTGTGCAATCGATAACAAGTATAAATATTCCATTTATATGTGAACTTTTAACACTTAATATTTACGAAGCATTTATGCAATATCAGTGAATGTTATTGGCTTATGTACCAAAGTTTCATTACAAGCAGGAATTTGAAATTACATCGCAGAGTCGAGTATTAATTAGCACGCGTTTAACTATGTACATGTATATAGACATATGTATATATATATATATGTCCCTTTTGTAGAATGTGTGCTCCGGATAGATTTTGATAATGCGCACCTAGAAACTCGATTTAACGGCGAATTAACCACGTTTCATTTTACACACTCTTCCTTCTACGTGTAGGTACACAAATTCGTCAATTAACATTTAGTCGCACTTGATGAATTGCGCGACAGTAAAAGGCCGGGCAGTTTAATTTAAAAAAGTAAAGAAAGAAAGAAAAAAATGCTCGGTATATATACATATAAAGGAGTATACAAGGAAAAGAAAAAAATAGGTAATTGGTCACGTAGAGTATGTAAAAAGGTGATATCGTTACTTTTACAGAAGGACCGATGAGTCATGATCAACCGACTTACGCTAGTGTTCCTGGAATCCGAGTCTACGGTATGATGTGCGTCCAAGGTAGCAGAAGGGGTCGACCGCTGCGAAATATTCGCAGTATTTTAGGTGAGAGAGAAAATTAGACGTTTTATATACCTACATTTTTCTCGCGAGTTACTCGTTTATATGCCTGGTATATAGATATACACGTACATTTGACCATCCTGAAAACAAATCTACGATTCGAGTCTGTAATTCTGTCCAATTACATTTTTAGGACTGTCGGGAATGAACGAGGAGGCGCGAATCCACGCGCCGTTCCCATGGCATTTAGTGCCGGAGCTAATGAGGACAGCCAACTGGGACTGAACGACAATCGTCTCGATAAAAACACTCGCATATTATTATTTATTCAAACCCGAGTAATTCATATCTCCTTCGAATCATTTCATTCTCAATCCATTTTTTATCCCCATCTGTCAACACCCCCCCTCCTCCCCCTCCTCCTCCTCCTCCTCCCTCTCGCCCATCCGACGCCCATGAACCCCCTCTTTCCCTGCCAGCCCTCCTAGACCTTGCCACCCTCCATTTCTCTCGCTCCCTCTTTCACTTATTCTTTATTTATAATATTTATTTCGAAATATTATAATTTAGCGCGCAGCTACGAAGTATACGTGCATCCCGTTACGCGAAGAAAATTTTTTGCGAAGGAATTACTATCATAGGAGAGAAAGACCAGGTGATTATAATACGGATGACTGGCATTACACGGTGAAAAATATGTTGCGCGGAAAATTTGTTTTACTCCTTTACGCTAGGAAAAAGGCAATTCGCTACGTATTCTCGTATACACATTTTATTTAATTAGTTGTAAGGCCATTTTTTCACCTCTCGGTTAATATTTTTTTTTTTACCTTCAGACGAATTAAATTGTTTAATGTTCCGGCACAATTAATTAATTAAATAATATAGAGCGAACCGGATACCTCCGATTCCTCCGTAAATTATTTAAATTCTATATTTCCTTATCCTTTTCAGTTAACTATAATACTGAGCTTAATGGGTATTACTAAAATTTTACAATTATTGCTCTATATTTGAATCAATTAATGGAGCTGCAGTTATTTTCAAAAGTAAACATCAATAATAACAACAAAAATATCGTGGAAAAATAAAATGGAAAAAATGGTATCCATTACTTCATTCTTGGAATGCACTTGGTATTTATTACAGTCGTTATTTCATTCCTCACTATTTCGCCGCGGTCTTTCTTTTCCTATGTTGTTTTTTTTTAGTAACTTTTGCTAATGAATTTTTTTCAGCGTAAACTTCGCTATTTATCGAGAAAATACTATTTTTTCTCTTTTTTTTTATTAAAAAAAGGAATATTCGAAATGTTGATATAATAGTAAATTAACGATTGCGTAAACGAATCATAAACGATATTGAGGATCGAAAGTAAGTATATATACGCTACTGAAAAATAGAGTACAGACTTATTTAGAATTTTTTATACAAATTACACTTGCCTTATTTACATTTATACTCGCAATTACGTATAAGATTAAATAATTTGGTGCGTCAGATTTACGCATAATTAAGAGACGGTGCACCGGAGTCAGGATACGGAAATCTAAAGTAAATATCCGCTACAGCTGGTACATGTATTTCAGGTGTAATAACGTTCAGATAAAACAAGGATAGAAAGCTAACATCGACTCGCTTTAATATATTTTTTACTTTAATTTAATGGATTGCTTTGAAAAAACAATGCGTGAATACAAATTTATATATAAATAAAATGAAAAAAAGGAATACTGTGTCGAATTTTTCACGACAATAAACAGAAATAAAAAAAATAGTCTTGTTACTTAAAGGTTGTGGTAAAAATGTATCGATCGTAATAGAAATGCCATGTATAACGTGTAATCGACAACCACCGATTATTTTCTTTAATATTTTTTTAAACAATATATACGATTGACTCGATTATCTTTGCGAAGTTTATTTTTGGGAACCACAGTATTGTGATTGGTTGATGTAAGTCAAATTGTCGTTTAGCCGACGCTTTGTTCGACTAGCACGATGATTTATTGACTGAATTAATAAAAGAAAAAAAAAAAAAAATAAAAACAAAACGCTGTTGAAGAGATTTAGCGAATCGAATATATTTTCGACAGTTCAAATGAGACAGCGTTTATTAGTAGGTAACGGCCATGTTTTTGACTCTTATTATCCTCTTATAAACTGTAATTGTATCACTATTAACTCGAATAATCTTAAATTTTTAAGAAAAACAACACTTATATATTTAGCATACCATATTAAAACCGTGATTTTTGTAGTAGTCTACGAGACCAGTAATACAGAATTTGTAAATAATAATTGTCATGAAAATGATAATAAACAATTTGAAAAGCACGTTTATCTTTTATTTCCTGCTAATTGTCAAATTTGTCCCTTTATCAAGATAATGTACGATTTTTTAAAATAATTTTTTTAAATAAGGATAATACTATATGGAATAAACATTTAAAATGCTTACCTAAAACGTCAGAGTTGACTAATACATTACAGGAGTACATGGGTGTCACAAGGCGAGGTCTCCGTGAACTGAAAGCTTTCCGGCAAGCTTGATTGCAAGCCGACATTAATTGTCCTGCAAGATGACTTTGAGATTGTGTTCCACTTTCACTGAAAATTAAGTATAACCTTTTTATTAATTAATCTTTCAATAATTTGATGTGTTAATTACAGTATTTACAATGTGCATTTTTTATTCAAAAGGCTCCGTATATTTTCAGATACTGATAATTAATTTATTTTTTAATGCTTATTTTTCTACGTGAGTTTACCGTTTAGTTGGATGTCAGTTTTAATAACTATTATTTGAGTGAACTCTAATTCCGCATTATCGTTTTTTTAAATTGACTTAAATAATCCGGTAAATATCGATTACACGCAACACACGTAAAGGAATACAATACCTTTGCAAGTCTTCATAGATTTCCCACTTTTTCAAAACGAAACAAACTCCCATCATCGGTTCTTCGCACAATGGACCAGATAGTGTAGCCAATTGAAATCCATTTATCATACTGTTGCAGAACCTGCATTATATAAATGAAATATTATATTATATTTGCAATGGTTATTAAACTTGCCAATGAAAATTAAATTATCCATTATATTTTGCTAGCAGATTAATATATTTTATTTTTAAAACCTTATTTAATTTTTAAAATCATAATTTGAAAGTATAATAATTGATAATATAAATTTATTAATTAAGTATACTTACGCATCACGAGGATCCGAGGTTTTAACTTGTAATTCCCAAAACGGATTTCTCACAAATGTACTTTCGTTCAAGAAGATATTAGGTCCACATTTCCGAGGTCCAAATGACCAAATTTTAGATAAAACGTCATCTTCCCATCCAGCTTCTTTAAAGGCATTCAATAATTCAGTTTTAAAATAATCAATATTTTTTTGCATTTTTTCTGACAACAGTGAAGAATCTAAATTTAATTTAGATAAATCAGGAATATCACACACTTCTTTATCTTTAATCAAATTACTATAATGTTTATCCAAATCTTTTATAAGTTCAGCATTATTTTCTAATAATTTTGCAACAGTCTCGGGTAGAGGTTTAGCATCAATTTCAAAATAACATTGACGATTATTCCAAGTCCATGTTTCTAACTTAACATCGTCAGATTTTATTTCTATAGCTTCGTTTACCATATCAACTTTTGGAGGTGGTACAACAGTTTCCCTAAACGATACTATAGGTTCCGATACATTAATTTCTACTTTTGCGTACCTTAACTTTAAATCTTCCAGACACCTTTCTAAATGAACTTCACCTGCTGTGTTTAAAACAATTTCTCCATTTTCTTGTATATGTACCACAGCACACGCATCTGCTTGATTTAAAAGTTTTAAACCACTAATCAATTTCTGCAAATTATTTGGATGCTTTGGCTCTAAAGCTACCCTTAGTATTGGTACTGCCAATGAAGTTAATTCAGAAAATGATGGACAAGCTATAGTTGATGACAAAGTAGCTGTTTTTAATACGTGCTCTTCTAAGTTACCTATACCTATTACATTTCCTGCAGGCACTTTAGTAATCGATTCTAACTCTTTTCCCATAAGTAAATATAATTTTGAAATAGTTACTTTTGTAATATGCCTTCCAGCTTTCAAATCTTTTAATTGAAGCGTTGGATCTATAATTTCACCTGCTTCTTGTCTCTCCAAGGCAATTTTGGGATCATGCTTAGGTCCTAAAACATACAACTCACTACCAATACTAACAGTTCCTGAATATACTCTAGCAAAAGCAATTAAACAATTATCACAAGCTTCTTCCTTAACAGGAATACTTTCAGTTTCTGGTTCGGCCTCTTCTGCATGTTGAAGTGGAGCTCCTTCTAAGTTTTCTTTATCCAATCTTTCAGCATGCCTTTGACGTGCAGTTTCTCTTCTTTGGATCAACTCTTCTTGAGTTAATACTTTTGGTTTATTTTCTGGTAAAGATTGTCTATCAACTGGAAACATTTTTGAAATAAATATTATAACAGGTGCTTTTTCATCTGATTTACATGATAAAAAATGTTCCTTTAACTGTTGAGTCTCTTCAGGCAAAGAAGAAAAATCTTCTGCTTTACAAATTAGTCTCTCAATTTTATGATCAGGTAGTTTATGAGGAGGTGGGACGTTTTCGCAAACCATATCCAGACATGCTTTTGCTAATGGTAACCATTGTGTGCAAACTGCATGCAACTGAGCTTTTGGATCAGTATGTCTTAAATCTCTTACTGTTAATTTAATATTTAATTTTTCTACCATAGAAGCAACTTTTTCTTTATCTTTCCTAATTATAATTGTTTCATACAAGGACCAAAGATTTTCCAAAATTAATTGCACACACAATGGTTTTTTTGCTTTTTCTTGAGCACCTTTCATAATTCTTTTTAGTTTTGAATTTAAATAATAATTACCCCACAATGTTTTTGATAATACTTTCTCACTAAATCCTAATTTCTTTGCAAATATTTTTGCAAAATCTTTTATAGCAAATCCCCATCCATCAACAGCACTTGCAAATAAAACATTTCCTTGTTCAGGAGAAAAATACAAATTCGAATCATCTATTTCTTCGAGAGCAGATTGCCAATCTACTAAATTTCTTTCGGCGACATTTTCTGTGCTATCCAAAGAAGGTTTCTCTTGCTCTTCTTCATCTTTATTCATTACGTCGCTTGTGAATAATTCTCCCATAACAGCATTTATTTGTTCCAGTACTTGATTTAAATGAAGATAAGCATCCAATGGAGATAATTTCATTTCAATGATTAATCTATCAATTTTATTAAGAACTAAAACAGGTTTTAATCCTTCAATATATGCTATATAAAGAGCACTGCGAGTTTGTGGGCAAACTCCTTCTACAACATCTACAACTATAATTGCACCATCGCATAGTCTTACAGCTGTTGACACTTCTGATGCAAAATCTACATGACCTGGAGAATCTATAAGATTTACAATATATTCAGATTCTTCAAATGTATGGTATAAAGTAATAAGGCTGGATTTCATTGTTATCCCACGTAGTTGTTCATCTGGGCGACTATCGAGGTAACGTAACTTGCCTGCTAATTTATTTGATATTATACCATTACTCGCTACTAATGAATCTGCTAAAGTGGTTTTTCCATGATCAACATGAGCAAGAATACAAATGTTGCGAATACAATCTGGTGAATTTTGTAGCTCTTGCAACTTCTCTAAATTTATAAACTTCATGTTTGTTTACTTTCATTAATAATACTAAAAAATTTATTTTACCTAAAAATTAGATTGAATATAGTAAAATAAATTTGTTCATTTAATTGATTATAAAATTAGTAAAATCATCTTACCAATTTATAAATATTTTAATTCATGGTGCAAGAAACTTTCTAGCACCATAATGTGTGTTGTTCAATAAATTTTTGAGGTTAAGATACCGGTGAACTGTCGTTCGCCGTATTCTACTTGTTGCGGTATAATGCGAAATTTTGCACCACACGCGCTTCTCCTTTCTTACAATTTTTCTTTCAAGGTAAGTATTAAAATTGAATGCTTATAAGTATAGGAATTCTTAGTTATTGACAAATATTTTAAAATTCGCAAACTAACGCGCATATATCTAAACAATATTAATTATATTATATTGCTTTTGTCTACCTAATAGTACTTATCAATTTTTCAATTGTTAAAGATATATGTTAGGATTATGTTTTGAGATGTCTGAAATTCAAAAAATATGTATGCATATAGGTATGTAGGGATATAATTTTCGATTTACATAATTTTAATTTCAAAATTTTTAATGTTGTAGATGACTTTTTTAAATTCGACAAAAAATGCACTTTGTAGAGAATAAAAACCTTTTTCTTCTCGATTAGGGCTTTTTCGATAATCATATTAGTTTTCAAATTATTAAAAAAAAACAAAAATTTGTCATCGGTCAAATGAGCTAAAACAATGATAGTGATAAAAAGGAATAGTATATATATACTGCAAAAATTTCATAATAAAGATTATTCATAATAAAGATTATTATTTGTAAATGAAATAAGAACTGAGAAAACAGAGTTATCTGTGTCTAACATTTTCGGGCGTAAAAAGCTTTAAATCCACTTGAAATTTTGAGAAAAGTCTTTATGATATATAATATAACTATCACTATTCTTTCTCAGTTCCAAATTTATAATTAGCGAAGTTATTGAGTAATTGAGATTTTTGGATCAAATTTTTGATTTGATATCTCTGAACGTAATCAGTCAAATAAGTTAAAAAATCGTGGTAATAGAAGATAATAATAGTGGCTATATACTGTTAAAATTTCAGAACATTCCACCAAGTGGATATCTTAAGAAAAAAATGCAATATTTCTGAATATTTTATAAAAAACTTTTTTTAACCATGTTCTGAGTCATTTAAAATACCTATACATTTTATTTTTTGATGCAGAACACTTGGAAAATGCATGCATTAATCTGTCCGAAAACAGATGGACGTTAAAGCGAAATAGTTAGTATCTTTTAAATTTTTTTAAATCGTGTTATTCAAATTCTGTATATTGAAACATGTTTTCAGAGCATTTTTGTATTTGTAATAATAATCCTAATAATAAGTAATATTCATCCGAATCAAAATAGTGTAAAAAACATAAAAAATTTTAAAAACATCGATTAATTTTGTTGTTGAGATTAATTAAATTTAATATTTTAGAATAAATAATAATTACATATGTGAGCGATACCTAAATTTGAAGAAGCTATACGTGCTAACGAATGGTTAGTGGTTTTTGTTTGAAAATATTAATTATGACTTACTTTAAATATTCTTATATTATATCAATTAGCATATTTAAATGAGTGTGTTAAGTAAGCAATTATCATTAATATTATTGTATTTGAAAATGATTATTGTAATTGATTAAATATTTCTTACAGTTATTATAACAAATTGCTAATAGTTTACTATATATTAAGAGAATATGTTGATCTATGTCGCATTGCGATGCCAACGTAGTACGGTATATAGTATGTATAAGTGAGAAGAAAGAAAAAAATTATTTATATAAATTCTTTAAATTCTTTGATTTAAGTAAATTAAATTAAATTAAATTAATTTAATTCGATGTTATTTTCTCTTTAATAATCATTCTTGAAATAAAATCATTATCAGAATAAATGTGTAAACATTTAGTTTATTGCGGCATTTAAAGAAGCAAGATTTTTTGCTTGTAGTATATCTAGTATGTCACGAATAGAATCCGTAAATGTTAGTTTTTTTGCAGAGTCCATTCAGTTCCTGCTCTCTTGTTATTTGAACAATGTTTGTATACCTTTAATCTTTTTTCGATTGGATCTGAAAGATTTTAATTTCTTCAGAAGCTTTTAACTTTAAAGATGAAATAAACTTTAAAATACAAAGAATATTGTTTATAATATATATGTAATGTAAAATGTAATAAAAATTACATACCTATAAAATATTGTTTAAATTATACTTGTATTGTCATAATATCGTAACCAATATAATTTTTTTTTTGCGTATATATACTTATAAAAATTAAAAAATTGCAAATTTCGTTGGAGTCTAACGATGAAACTCCAGATACATATTATTAATATTTTATATAATATAATTAAGTCTTTTAATTAAGTTAGATTTGGATAAGCTATAGTTTATATATTAATCATCGCGAAGTGTTTGGGAATTGTTTTTAAAATAATAAAAATTTTATAATTGCAAATAGCCATTTAAATGTATCTTTAAAATAAAAATTGATTTTTATATTATGTAATTACTAAAACGTAATGCATCAATTTCAATTGCAAATAGTTACAGTATAATTTGTGTAACGAGTATTGTCACGGGAGCCGCGTGACATATGTAGATTATAAAAGCACAGTCTGCCGTGGCGGCCCACATCTTATTGGTACTTCACTTGATTTGTAAGCCAGATTTTGCGAATCGAGTGTCAATCTCGTCGTCTTCTTATTATATTTTCCTATTAAACAATTGTAACAATCTGATCTGATTGCCCATATAATTGACTGTAAGACCGATAAAAATATTAATTAATTTAGTTATACTACAGTCGACATAAAGTAATATTTTATTAATTTTAAATTATTTATAAATATTTGTACATTAATGTTGATATGTAATTAAATTACTTAAACGAAAATTATGGAAATTCAAAACGTATTAAAATTTCTATACTTAAAGTAATAAATGTTGAAATATTCGAATTAACAGATACTGTAATATTTGATTTAACAACCGTTTAAGCACAAACTGAAGTTCTTAGTTTAACTGCTTTAGTAAATTTACAAGTTATTAGTAAATTAAATTTTACTTAAATGTATACGTAAAACGCCTACCTAACTAAATTATAGAAACTTCATGTTTCATCTTAACTGCGTTAAACAGTATAAAGGTAATAATTATAATTATTTATATGACCATTTCATCATTATTTGAAATTAATTACAGTTTAAATAAACTTAAGAGTGTACAAACATTTTTAAATATTATTTAGGCGAACAAAAATGTATTGATTAAGAATAGAATTAAATTATTAATTTAAATATTAAATTTACGTATTCACTAAAATCATTCTGTTATATCGGGATAAAGATAATAGAAAAAGAAAAATAACGTTTATCCTTATTAGACTTTACTGCTTTTTTCGAAGAAGCGCTATACTAATGCACGTCCAAATTTCTTTAGTGTTAGTTACTAATAAACTCGTTAGAAAAATTGTTTCTTAAAAAGGAAAAATTAAACTGTCATTGTTTGCCGAATTTAGTTTTAGCACTAGCATTTCGAGAATTAAAGGTAAATTATCCTCGTAACTTTTTGCGCAGTATGTTTGCTTAACCAGTGCAATTATATGCATGTGTAGATTATACGTGTTACATTAAACCGTCGCTAAGTTTAAATTTCAGCAGGTGCGACATCACGCGTTATCCACAAAGTTTACACGAGTGTCAATTAGATTATTCATTTATAATAATTTCAAGTTTATAAGAAAAATGCATAAATTTATTACGCGAGGATGGTACATAATAGTTAATACTTTACATAATTGGCTTTAGAATCATCATTTTCGAGGGAATTCGTCATAGCCAGTCACACCTGGACTAAATGAATTTTATGAGGCGAATCGCTCGTAATCGTTAGCTGAAAGGTATCTTACTTAGATATATTTACAATAGAACATCCTGTTACAAAATGTATACTAAATGTATACACCATCGTAGTGCATCGAGCTACCTTTTTTCGTTTTGTTTTTCTTTGTTCCGAAAGGCTGCGTTCGCGAAAAATATAAAAAGGCGAGGCTTCTTTTTGCGTAATGCAGTTCACTCGTATATACCGAGCTATTGTTGCAAGTGCAAACATGTTAAAGTCGCTATTGTTAATTTCAATTTGCGCGGTTGCGGTGAGAAGTTTTTAAATTCAAGCAAATCAATTTACGCAAATGTCAAATGAAAATTACATGAAAATTATATGATAAAGAAAATTATTTTTAATTGAACACGTATGGGTTAAATAACGTTAAATTATTTTTAGATGATTGAATCCAAGCCAACGGAGGATAATGAACACGACCGAGTAAGTATTGACAATAAATGAATAAATGGAATCATCGATATATCATTGTTTTATATATGTATAATAGTAAATCTATAATATCGTATCGACAAACATAATTAATATGTATATACACGCGCGTGCACCTATCGCAGGTTGCCCGTCAGTTGCCAAACCCGATAACTATGGGAATAAATGCGGCTACTGGAATGGCAAGCGCAGCAGCGGATGCTGCCCAAAGGGCACTGCAAATGGGGAAGCAAGTGGTACAAGGAATGGCTCATACGGCTGCCAGTGGCATGAAAGCGGTAGTGGAAAAAATTAAGCTTAAGCGTAATAATAAAAATAACAATAATAAGAACAGTAACAACGATATGCCAGAATTACCTGAATTCTAATTTTTGTGTACAATAAACGCGTTTGATTATGTATGTATAAAAACACCGTTTAATGCATATATACATGCACGACGCGCATTAATCAATAATATAGACGAAAGTGATCATTTATAATGGTTAATTATATGTGATTTATTAATTACGAATTAATACATTATAATAATTTCGAATTCAGTGATCTTTAAAGTTATTATTATTTATACATATATGTACATATATTATAACACATTATTCTAAGTTTCTTTTATATTTAACATAAAACGTATATTACATAATTTTATAATTAATCGTTCGATAGTATTATTGTAAATTATAACTATACTTATATCTTATATATTATGTATTATTAATTTGGTGATATTAAAATATATCATTTTATAAAAGTTTTCTAATTATATTCAGAATCTCGTATGGTTCTAGATGCCGGGAGCAGGTCAAGGATAATTCATCTACAATCATATATACTATTGATGCAACTAAAAATGTTAGACTTGTATGCCCATTAGTTATTAAATAAAACGTAGTTGTTAATCTTAATTTATTTATTTATGTAAACTGTAAAGTACACCTTATTGTTTAGTGCTCTCTTTGTTCTATTTTAATTCGATTCATCTTTGACGTAACTATTAAAAGTAAGTGCAGTTCGATCTATCTTATCGGTAAGTCGATATCTTGCGATAAAGAATAATTATTATAGTTTACCGCTCAATCGCAGATACTTTTGCAGAGTCGTAAGGATTGTAACTTGATTCACCTGCAACATGGATTTTGGTAGTCATCGAGACTCGATTCTTCTGTTGCAAGAAAAAAAATCAGGTACAGTAATATACGGTCAATAATTTTTTTATTTGTTTATATTAATCTTTAGTATCGAATTATAGTAACGCATGAAGCAAGACACTCGCTTCCCCAGTGTACATTCTGAATCCGTGAATCATAATAGAAAAACAACGATAAAACGTTTACAGTTTAACAAAAAATTATTTAAGAGATCGTAAAATAGTCTATAAAATTTAAATGTAAAAAAAGCAATTTAAAAATTATTGTGTATAATTTAAATTCATCGGATACGTAGTCAACTGATCTTACAATATTAAAGACGTACAAAGCGTACCCATATAGTTATTCCGTTCCTGGAATATTAAAAATCAACTTATAATTACGTTTTTACAGATTCATTTAACATTCAAAGTACAAATTAGATTTATAAAAGTACATATTGAAGTAAAAAGCAGAATTGTTTTTTATATGATAAAAAATCTATTAAAATTGCATTATCTTACGATATCTATAATGAAATAAAATCCTAATTTATATATGTAGAAAAGAAATATTATACATATTATTGCATTATACGTAAATGAAGGAAAATTAAAATAAATTGCACAATTAGAGAAGATAAGATAAAATGAATTAATTCTATAATCCGGTAAACCACGTAATCTCTACAATCAATGTCGAACATTGTCAAGTTTTTATTCAGGTAAAAATAAAAGAACCATTGATATCCTTATACGTATAGAGGTAAAAAAGGTTGTTAACTACAAGACAAAGTACACGGTATTAAGGTGCAAAATAAGAGAGAGGCGATAGTTGTAAGAGGTCATTACGATGCTTGGGACGTATATCTATGTATACACGAAGGTACATAATGCGTCTAAGACAAATGGGTAATATATAAGTTAGAAATGAAATTAACGTGCAGGAAATTGGGTAAGTTGGATCTGCCTGTCGCCGTTCACTAAATACGTATTACCAAGTTTCGGATTCGCGCTTCTCATCGTCGCCGCGGTGTATTTTGGAATGCTCGCTTGGTTTCCCCAAGACGATTCCAAGAGCCAATCTACTTGCCATCTTCAAGCAAGTTATTACGTGCCCTGCTTGCCGGGAAAGAGTATTATTACTCTGAACATGTGCTTAGACCTTGGATGCTGCTGGAGAGATGATCTGAACCTCTGCTATCATGCCTTTCCCTCGCGCTACGGATACAAAGTAGACAGCTTTAATGATGGAGCTAATAAAGGTAACGTTCTTAGACCATCCTCCTCTACTTCTCTTATCGACCTTTTTCACTTTTTTTTTATCCTTCGTCCTCTACCTATACTATCATTTTATTATTTTTATTATCACGTAAGTATCTCTCGGATCATGACTTTTTCTTCTAAGTTTACTTTAAATATATTATTTTCGATAAGAAACAGATGAGAACTCGCTATCTTCTATTTTACAATATTACTACTAAAACATGCAGTTGATATACGCCCAACTGCAGACATTCTTTTTTATTCGTATAACGAGCCCTTAATATATATTGTATATAAACTGCTTACGGACATTGAAAATAAATTGATAATTCTTTTGATATTTCAACGAAAATTAGAAAATCACGATTCATTTTTCTAAATTATGCTTAATTTTCAAAGCGAGTAGATTTTTGTCAATTAGTAGATACAATTATCAATGATATCAATTATAAACCTGTAATAAATATTATTACACAATTTCTAGGAACAAAAATTGTATTAACAATTTGTTCATCTAATTTTGTTATTATTTATAATCTAAGCTTATGATAGGTACCAATATTAATAACTTTATGTACAATAACGTAATATTGTATTTATCCATTGCAGATGGCACTCTCACAGCTCTCAGAAAATATAGCCCTGCTGGCCAAACAATGCGAAATCAGCTTGCTTTTCGCGTCAATCATGTCAATGATCATCACGTTCGTATTAGTTTGACAACGTCTAGTAAAATCAACTATAAACGCGATAATGCGGCAAATAGGTCGATGTATGCAAATAAGGAAGAACATTTTTATAAGTTAACAGACTTTGGGCATCTATTCGACTTCTTACCACCGAATGACGAAGTGAAAATAACAAAATTTACCTCAGGTATTATTTACTTTTTATATGGAATAGATACTGTTTGCACGCGTATCGAAAGAAATGAAAATTTGTTTAATCAAATTAAAAACTGCCTAAAACCACTCTTATACTGTTTTCACTTTTTACGAACGTATACGAAATTTTTAATTCTAAAATGTACTGCTTTTAGAGAATTTTGTACTAGTTTTTAGTTGTACATACATATCCATGAAAGTTATATACTCACAATATCCATTTGACAAAATACTTAAACTCTATATGTCAAGTTAGGATCATATGATATTTATTTGAGTTCTTTAGTTTACGTATATAAAACTTTTATTGACTTAATTTATAACTATTCTGTGTACATAGTTTTGTAACAAATATCAATTTCATACAAATAAATAATAAGATATTTTAAAAGTAGTTTAACATTTAAAAATTGTTTAAAGCATACGTTAACTTTAAATGGAGTAAATACATTTGAAAATAGTGTATAATTCATCAATTTATTTATTATTTTTCTTATATTCTTCAAGATGTAGCGAAATGTTTCAAATAAAAATTTACTATTTCGTTTCTTAATTTTATTTAACTCAAAAATCTTTATTCACTAATGTATATTAATGTTGATTTAAATTTACCAAAAACTCATTTATACGAGTTATATTGCGATTTAAACATACATTTATATTGTAAAAATAAATTATTATGTGGATTATTTCAGTTTTACATATATTTACGTGCGTTATTGCCAGTAATTAAAATTTGAACATTTAAATTTTTATTCCTTCGTTTTTGTTACGATTTATCAATGCATCGATCTGTCTCGTAATTATAAATAAATTAATAAAATAAATATATAATATTTGTGCATTTAAGTAAAATATTGCACGTTTTTACAAATTTGAGTATAATAATTTAATTTTCATTTATAAATAAATATTTTATACTTGGATAAATTGCAGATAATATACGTTTGTCGAGAAGACTTTACACACTGTATAAAGTAAATTATATTATTATCAAATAATTGTAGGGATAAATTCATCGATTAAAGTTTTGTTACACCAACCCGAGTTCGCCATAACTTTGATGCGTTTGGGCGAAGAAGGAGAAACAACGCCGGGTACGGTAAATGGCAGAGTACTCTTAAGTACTGCTAGAGGACCTTTGATCGTTACGAATGATTATTGGGAGTGGACGCTGTATCTGACGAGCGGTACTCTCTACGGGCTTAATAATATCGAGCTTAATGGGACTAGTAATTGGATTTACAACAATGAGCATGAGACAATAAGACCGGCTTTTCTCGCCATCGATCCTTCGGGCAATGCTGTCTCTTGCTTTATCAACTACATAGGACCTTTAGAAGTACAAGTATGTTCGATTCTTTCATCTTTACCGCACTCCGATACCTATATATCATCTTTGGCAAAAAGTTTTTACAACATGAATAATATTTATTTTTATCTTCTGTGAGAAAATTTAAACTACGTCGTATTAATGTGAGCATTTTAAGAAAAACGCTAAGATACAGTTATTAAATATAGCGCAATTAAAAATGAAATTTTTTTATACATGCACAACGTGTAACTGACGTACTAATTAACGTACCTAACAGTGTGTTATGACTCTTTCAGAGATAGTAAATAGTGATAATTTATATAATAAAGTAGTACTTGCGGATTTATTTTAAAAAATTGTTTAAATGGTCTTTCTCGAATTTTTCTTTTTTTTGAAAGTACAGGAGTAATGTGGATATATAAATGTACCCAAATATACGTATAGGGATAGATATTTTCAATAAAAATTAAGCAATAAGCTCGAAAAAATTCACGATTTTATTAAAACTTATATGAAATATGCTTCCTAAACTTATACTTAATTAAAAAATTTTTCTTGTTTGTATAACTTTAGTTAATATTTATGCAGGTCTAATAAGAATTTCATATAAAACGTCACATTTGTTAAATTATTTATGGTGTAATTATAATGATAATTACGATACAAGTGTCATTGATAAAAACATGAATTGTTTGTCATTTGTTTCGGAGGTACTAAACGAATCAAATCTAGTGATCTTGCGAGGATTGTTCGTACCCGAGGAGTTGAGGATTGAACTGTTTACCGGACCATCACCTGTGGAGGCAACGAAGCAACTCGCAGGCGCTGTCTTCGAGACCGACCGATCTCACGCGGCAAATACACATCTGTCAGGCTTGCACCTGTGCCCAGACGCGCAGGAGTCGATTACGTTATCCGAGGCTCTCGAAAACCTTCAAAATACGATTATCAAAATGAAAAACAGTCGTGCACCGTGGGACTCTCATTGCTTGACTCGACGAGTTGGATTTACTCTTGAACACGGATTGAACAAGTCGCAGCTCGACCTCGTCGCCAAAACTCGTCAAGTATTGTCCAAAGAAGGGAGAAGATTCGCGGCTCACTTGACACCCGTGGTAAGAGCCGAGGCATGCAAAACCTGTGGTTTCTCTCTCCTGTCCTCGGTCCATCGATCTACTTGCTAATTATGTGCTTGGCTCGGCAAGTTTCTGCAAGCTTGGATGCGGCTTACCTATAGCTTAAACTGTATTGAGTATCACGCTTCCACTTTTCGTACATCGAACAAGCTTAATGAAAATTATGTTGGAACGTTTCGGGATTCATTAATATCGTATACCAAATTCATGTATATGAAATAAGTCAAGTTCAGTAACCTACATTATTAACCTACATCGACCCAGATGCACTATAGATATTTAAACCCACTTGTCAATTTTGAAAAAATATTTTAATAATTTTTCAATTAAATATTACGATTACGTAATCATTCTTTCAAATTTAATAAATCTTTTTCGCAGTTAATCATTTAATACGTATATAAACATTCATCACTCGCAATAAGTGTTAGCCAATCAAAAATGTATAATATTTATATTATTAATTTTAAACAAGTTGCAAATTATACGTGGTCATTTTCGTTTTTCATATTTTTTTAACGATAATTATTTTTTCACTTAATTTAATTCAAGCATTTTCATATTTCAAAAAATATTCATATCATTTATTTATTGGAAATATACGCTGCATCACTTATTTGGGATAAAAAAATTAATTTGTTCTCGATTAAATTTGTAAAATTAATAATATACTATATACAATATGCAAATATTATCAGAATTAATTTGTACTAAATCTATCGGTGATGCAACTAAATGAACTTTCGATTCTATTTAGTCTGTCAAAATATGTGAAAATCATAATAAAATACCTAAGATATTACAATGTTTTATGTAGTGTTATTGTTTAGCAAAAATAAATAATAATTTATTTCTTTATATTTAAATTGTATTTCGTATGATTTTTCAAATGTAAACAGAATATGAAAACCTTTATAAATAATAATTTACGCACAATAATTGTAACTTATACATATTTATATTTATTTTAAAGAGTAAAATTTGGTTTAACTTTTAAAAGTTTGTATTTCAATAACATTTATTACAATCACAACAACCTACAATAATTAAATACGTATATAGTACATTTAATATAGATTTACATTATTTAAAATATGAAAACATTAAAATGATTCTTGAACATTCAATTACTTGAAAGAAATGTATTTGATTTATTGATGATCAATAGACACACTAAAAATAGGTTTCATTTGATACAAGTGGAGCTGAATATACAATAATTGCTTTATAAGTACATCCTCATTTATCTGTCCATTAAATTTTTCAGTTACGTTCAAGCTTGTCTGAGCTTTACTGCACGAAACTTTTTAATCTTTCACGCATTAATTTGCACTGGGTTGAAGTAAATTAATTTGATACACGAAAATTCATTTTACAGAATGTTATTCTTTACTTAAAATTAAAGCTATCTTAAAGTTTTATAAGTTCTACTTTTTTCATTTTTATTTAATGTATTGCTGTTTGCATTTTAATGTAGAATACGTTTTACATTTAGAAAGAAAAATTTGAATTCAAAATATGATATTTCTTGAATTGATGTAAGAATGAATGATACTGCAGTCGAGTAGTATTGTAAATTCATACCGATACTTTCATTGTTACCTATCGTGTAATTTCTTTTTTAAAAAATGTTGCAGCCTTAACAGTTGGTTCTTTTTATTAAAGTAATTTTATCATATTTAATGTTATTATATATAACAATAATTAGAGTTTAAAATCAGTATAAAATGAATATTACTCTTTATATCAAACTAAACTTTTTTTTCCTTTACTTATAATCAGATATACATTTCTCGTTTTATTGCGTTTCATATTACGAAGAGCTTTAAAAAAATTAAAAATAACGTTATTGTGCAGTATTAAACATCATTGTAAAGATATTCAAAAATATAAAACGGGCATTAACGTAACATTTTATTTATTTATACATGCTGAGTAATATCACATTTATGCGTTTCGTATTAGTCATCTCTATAAATCTGGGTATAATATGTTAAATAATTGTACGACGATACCCTCTGGCCAAAATCTAACGATTTTATACCTATAATAAAATCACTATGTTTCCTAAAAATAGTTATTTTATAAACAGTATTATAGTGCAGATAAATCCTGTTATAAACACAGCGTATTATCGCAATTTCACGTACTAATAAATGTATAATGAAATTCGATAGTTTTACTATAATTCCTATAAATTGACCATCAATTAGTTTACAAAATAAATGCATAGACTGTGCAATTATACATTTTATATACTTTGTGTGTTTGTATAAACACAGGCATAGGTATACTTATAAATTTAATAGCGACAATCAACGAACCTCTTCGCTCTCCTCACAGTCTATCTATCCCAATATTAAACAGTGACTGAAGACAATAAAATTATCAAATTATTAAAAGAATAAGTCAGAGTTGAATTTAAAAAAATAAAATTTGTTATAAATAATTAAAAATTAATTATGCTATTTTTATATTTAATAATATAAAAATTAATTACTATTTTAGATATGCTTTGTATAAATGATTTATTTAATTTGATGAAACCAACAGTATTTGTTTCAATGATTTTATTTAATTAATGTCTCTTACTTACCTTAATATGCAACCAATTCAACTAAGATTATTTCTTTGTTCAACATCTTTCTTCAAGTTGTATTCTCGATTTAATTTTATATTTTTGATAATAGCAATCAATAAGAATTTTTCGCCGCTAGTGAGAAAGCTGGACAAAGCTAGGGTCGATGCTCTCATATTCAAATAAATGATTTATTTTATTTAACGAACAAAAAAATTTATTTACTTTATTTCTTCAAAGCTATATATTTTAATTAAAAAGACAGCAAATTTTAATAAATTACAACATTTAAAAAATATATAACAAAAAGTACTAGTTTACTTATAATAAATATAAAAGTTGTTGAAACAATAAAATATAATTTTAGCTTTAGCAAATCCACTTTAAAAAATATTTGTTTTATTGGAAAAAAATTATTCTTTTAACGTTACGTAACCGTCTAAGTACATTAAAGCGTTCTTTTAAAAAACTTTACTTATTTAATTGTACAAAATCAATCTTCTTAATTTAAATGAAATAATTAAGAGTAAAAATAGGATTTATTTAATTCAACAAAATAATATTATTACCATTGATAAAAATTTTTTATCAATTCATGTAATATTGTTAAAAAAAAGTTTACTTGAATTAATGAAATATTTGCATTAACTGATGTTATTTAATACATTTAACAACATATTCTAACATTTACATACATACACTTATATAAAATAAATCGTTGCAATACAATATATTTTTTAAATTAATGTAATTTTTTATTGAACTGATAAATTATTTATACTATTTTATTGGGTATTTTATAAACATTAATTTCTGAATTATCTACATCAGCAAAAGATCTAAAAGATATACATATGTTCTTTTATTACCAAGAGCTCCAAAGCATTTAACATTATCCACATTTTGGGCTATGACGTCACATTGAGTGACCTTTTATAGCTTTTATTCGAGACCTGGCATGAGTGTCACATAAAAATCTTCTAATTTCTATTGCAAATTTTGAAGACTGTATATTTATTTCGGTACTTAGTAAATTATTCATTTCACTAATAAATTGACTTAGAAAATAAAGTTATTCTTTGATTTTCCATTTTCATAAAGAAGTAGAAACTGCAAACCTTTTGCAAATATGTAGCATAGGTTCATAACATACTTTGCATAATATTGACCACATATAGTTTTAGGATTTGAGTTTTTATTTTAACACCGTCAATTTTATAATTCCATTTTCATGCAATACAAGATTAATGCATAATTCAAGTCCTTTTTTAATACGAATGCATACAAACTCAGCGCAAATTTCTGATGTCTGTCATAGTTTGGATACTATACTTAGCACTTTTACTATCTAAGAATAATTTAGAGGATACACGCAAATTAGGCAAGTCTTCGTTTTAAAATTTTTAATAATGAATCTAAATGCACTATTGGAATTTTCTACTTAACAGGTCATTTTCTTAACTCCGACCGAATCGATACCGTCGAAAAATTACGAACTCACGTGTAGGCATCAATATAAATAGAGCAAAAAACAACACTTGTTCACTCTCGTTCGAAATTTCATCCGATACCTTAATGATATCAAAATCTTCATCATTTGAATTTTCTTTACAAAAGTGGCTTTATTTTAAATCATCTTTATAAACAAAACGATTCTTCGCAATCTTCAGCTGATACTATTATTGTCAGTTCTATATTAATTTTTAATAATCTCACCTATTATTCTTCTTTACATATAGAATTAAATAATTAAATATTTTATAAAAAATTTGATTTATTTGTGTGTAAAAAAGTTTTTCAACACATCTTTTTTAATTCGATACTTACACACGCGACTACTACTTATCATAGTTCAATGGTTGTTTATTTATGTGTATATACTTTATAAAAATCTGCTAGCAATAAGAAAAAAGCTCAATTTTTATTTATACACGAAAAAAAATTTCAGTGAATTTTACTAAACTTTCGTTAATGCGGTAATAAACTGCTGAAAGGCAAAAAATTACTGAATTTTTATTAACAAGTAGTAGACTTTCTGTAAAAATTGATAGAAATTTCAGTAAAAATTGACAAAAAGTTCAGTAACTTTTTGTTTTTAGCATCACTAAAAATGAGATGAGAAAATAGGATTTTGGCGATTCTAATTTGAGTTATGTATTTCCTACATTGTACCCATTAAAATATATATACTTATTTCCATTTCTTCAAGGTACTTCTTTATTATAAAGCATTTAAAATGCTTTTATTTTCACTAGGGTTTCAAATAAACAATAACAGAAATTCGTGTATAAGATTGAAAACTCCCAGTTAAAAGGCAATGATGTCTTAGTATTTTATAATTTATCATATATATTTGCTAAAATAGCATTTATTCTTTGTTTACTCTCACAATTCACTCGGGTGATAACAATGGAGTATGACATCCTATTAAAGCATCCTAATAATCTTTTGATGGACATATTATTTTCCTGAAAGGTCATTTGTCGAAAAGTCTGCTTAAAACTGTGAAACCAAAAATGAAATGTCCAAGCTTTTTCAATTTATTATAGTTATAAATCTATGTGTTACATTATAATATTAAACAACAAAATGGTTATTAATTTTATAATACTATAAAAAGTATTTTTATTTAATTTTAAATGAATTTTAATATGAAACTGTACACAATAACTTTAATTGTATAATAAAAGGTAGACAGAATACGAAAACGTTAATTTTCAATTTAAGATTCATCCAAGGAAAAATACGCATAGCGGAGTTAGGTGAATATAAGGCTAGCCGCGCATCTCATACTTGCGTCGGGAGTGCGAGCGCGCCCCTAATTAATTAATGTTGTTTAATATTGAAATATGATGTAACGCACAGATGCATAACTATACTAAATGGAAAAAACTTGGGCATTTCATTTTTGGTATAACAGTTGCCTTTTCAGAAAGATAATACAGACCGAAGGGATCTTTGGTTACTTTACTAGAAAAAATGGTTTCTGAACCTTTTATGGGGATTTTTAATAAATCTTATATATATATTTAATCAGAATCTACTTAATCCTTTAACCTTTAGAGGGTTGGTATGATGTCTTGAAGTAACATATCTGATTCGCAAACATCCGACCTTCATTTGGTTCTAACTTGGGGATTTTAGATCGCTTATCATTAAGGAAAGTTGTTGCATAATAAAAAATTTATTATCTGTATAATAAATTACTTTTTCACCCTGATCATCTAAAAAGTCTTTATTAACTATATTAACCTCTACGGAGGGAGTACAATTGCATTTATTCCTTCAATCACTTTATTCCCCGTAGACTCACTTTACTCCCCGTAGACTCATTTTATTCTCCGTAGACCCACTTTATTCATCGTAGACATATTTTATTCATTGCAGACTTACTTTTTTGTTTTGAACACTTAGTTTAGCCTTTTTATTATTTTTAATTATTATTTTTAAATTACATATATCAAAAAAATTACAATGCTGAAAATTTTTAGAAATTAGAAAAAAAATTGTTATTGCAAAAAAATGATTTTTTAAATGATTAGGGTGAAACATTTTATACGCACTTCAGAAGTAAAATCGATTATTTCCTTGGATGAATTACTGCCAAAAGCTAAAGCTTAAGCAGCAACTTTCATCCCGGGAATAAATTCCTATTTTACTCCCTAAGTGTACAAATAACTCTATTTTTTAAATTAAAATCCATGGAGTGCACTCGTTCTTTTAAATGTTTTAACTTATTGTCACTATATATATGCTAATATACATTTCAGCGTTGAGGTTAGGTTTGGTCCATTTAACATGTAAACTTTGAATTGATTTTGATTTGAGTTATATTGCATCCAATTATATTTTATATCATCATGTTTCTATTAGGGTGTAAAATAAGTTCAACCATAAACCGTAAAAATCAATCGTTTGAGTTTTTGCTGCTTTTGTTTTCGTCTTCTTTCCTTCCGATCTCGGAAACTGCGTTTAAGTCGATGAAGAGTGTTCTTTTACAAGGGATTTAGTTGTATTGAAAATGTAATATAAGTTCTTTGAAAAATTGAAAGTTGAAGGGCTGATTTCGCAAAGTTAAGATTATACGTCAACTTTCTTAATTATACGTTAGGTTCTTATAAACTTTGTAATTAAATTTGTTACTAACTTACGCCTTCCTGCATCATCTTACTCCATTTCCAATAACGTTTACATCTTTGTATCAACGAATTATTATTATACGTGTAGTAATCAACCATTAAGTTTTTCTGCTCTCGCAAAAATATAACTAAATTATTTGCGCGGCTGTTATGGTTTTATTGTTTAATATGGCTTCGTTACTTCTAACTTTAGCAAATTTAATGAACATTTTATTTAGTCTATTATATAGTAAAATAACTATTATAATTATATAAAAAAATAATATAGTAATATAATATCCGTTTATTAGTCGCAATGTTTTACATAACAGTCAGGTAATGAAATAAAAATTACTAAACCGATTTAGTGCTTACTGGGTATTCACAATGTGTAGACTATGTCGAGATCCAGATCAAAAGGATATTTATGTTATCGTCTTGAAACTGCAGAATAATGATACTGTATAATACTGTATAGGATACTGAATAATGATACTGTATAATACTGTATAGGATGTTATGTGCATCCATAAGAATGAAACATAATATTTTTCTGCATCGTATATTTTTGTAATACTTTAGCGCAATATACAAAAACAATTATCAATTAGTTTTATATCTAATTTATATGATTTTAAATAGTTTACGACTAACCTTTATTAAACTTTTTATTAAATTACTTTCTATTTTTTAAATTATTTTATTAAATACTTGAAAAATGTATGTATAATTAAATAAAAATATACGATATGAAAAAATCCGAGGGTTAAAGTAGCTGCATATAAGGACTTTCGCGCCTGCATACTTGCGTCAGGCTCTGGCGCGCCTTATGATAATTGTTTACTGTTACCGTCGATTCAAATTACACATTCATTCTTTTAAGAAATATTATATTAATCCAATAATATCGTAAAAACGTTAATTAATAGTTCCCGCGTAAAAATATAAACTATTGCCACTATATTGCCGAGCAATGGGCAATAGCTATTGCAAACATATTGCCAATATGTTGCCGCGACAATTGGCAATGTATTGCCAACATATCGCCAAACGTACAATCGCCCATATATTTGCCAAATATTGGCAATAGTTACTATCTTATCTTTTCTAAACTATTACTAATATGTTGGCCATATCTCATAAATTTAATAAAAAAAATAAAAAAAAAATATTAGCCAGCCACGGGATTTGAACCTTCAATCTTTAGATCCGAATGCTGACTCTTCACCACACTGAGCCATTTTGTTATTTTGGTACTAAGAGTTAATTTCAGGCTATAAAGAACAGTTGAATTCATAAAATTTTGGAATTTTTTAACCACACCTTCAACTGTTCTTGATAGCCTGAAATTAACCTTTAATAACAAAATAGTAAAATGGCTCAGTGGTAAAGAGCCAGGGTTCCGATTTAAAGATTAAAGGTTCAAATCCCGTGGCTGGCTAATATTTTTTTTTTTATTTTTTTTATTAAATTTATGAGATATGGCCAACATATTAGTAATAGTTTAGAAAAGATAAGATAGTAACTATTGCCAATATTTGGCAAATATATGGGCGATTGTACGTTTGGCGATATGTTGGCAATACATTGCTAATTGTCGCGGCAACATATTGGCAATATGTTTGCAATAGCTATTGCCCATTGCTCGGCAATATAGTGGCAATAGATTATATTTTTACGCATTAAGGGAGTAAACTAGCTGTTTATTCTCGCGGATGAAAGTTGCTGTCCGAGATATAGCGTAATTTATCTAAGGGAATAGTCGCTTTTTATTCCCAAAGTGTATATATGTATAACATTTTTCACTCAATTCATCCTGGAAAAGGTCACTTAATTTTACAGCAACGACAATTCAATATTCTATGCTTTGTATATCAATTTAAATTTTTCTGTTTTAGTTATATTATCAAAAAATTTTGAATTCTTTAATAAAAATGTATTGGTTAATATTTTTATATTAACGGCAACGTCAATGAGGGAAATAAAAAGTGAGTCCCGGGACTGAAAATTTAATGTCAGGAGGAAAAAGTACTTTTATTCCCTAGGGAACAAAACACAATACTCCGTTTAAAGTCAATAAAATGGACTTTCCGGCTGATTTGAGTGAAATATTATAATTAAATCATCATCACGGAATCTTAATAATAAGTAAATATTATAGGTTGGAACAACTATAAAAGTTTATTAGAAAGTAATAGTGAAACGTTTTACGCAAGTGTATCTATGTAAGAAATAAAATAGAATTTAAGACGATAATTGATTGCCGCCCCTATATAAATTACAAAAAATATATAATTGTGATTGTAATTGATCAGTTGGCGAAAAAAGGAGGCGATGGACTGCGAGGAATCCTCGGGAAGGAATCGTGTTTACTTCGAAACAGAAGCAGTGACTATACGGGAAGGTACGATGGAGCGAACGTCATCTATCCAGACTGGACAAAGAAAAAAACGGGCGAGCTTGCGCGAGACGCTTTGAACAAATACCACGCCGAGCTATTGCCGGACTTTGTTATCCTGAGGGACAGCTGGCCCAAGGACGAGACGACGCACACGATCCCGGACAATGAGTTTGATTATTTACCCGAGGTCGGTCGATATCTGAGCTGCGCGCGGCTCTTCGTCGGGGATTTCTATATACACCGGGAGATTTATTTTTTCATTTTATTTCATTTAGCTCCGCTATTTTAAATTGCACGATCGAGATACAAGGTGATTTTAACAATGGTTTAAAAAATTAGAACAAGAACTATTATTTCCGAGAAATTTTTGTTTATACTTCGATGCAGATGATCGATTGAAATTTAAGAAAACCGAAAAGTTGAAATCAAATTTTACACGAACGTGAAACCTGAGCTTTTACGTGCAATAAGAGAAAAATATAGTACTTTGAATGTACGAAGAGAAATGCTTTTAAGCGGTAACCTAAAAATCGTTTGACAAAGAAGAACTATTAATTGTTATATTATATAGTAAGTCAATATAATCAATAAGTATAATTTTATAACTCTATCAATTTTATCAAGACGTAGAAAAAACTGCATTTAATACGCGAAAAGACAGGTAAAAACTTAACACACGTGAATATTGTCTGAATTTCACATTAAATAAACTATATGTATTTAACATATAATATTTGTATATTAAACTATATAATGACTTTAGAAGTAGCGATTGTGTATTGAAGATTTTACTTATGATTTAACTATTATAGAAAGTTTCTGTATCCTAAAGTAAGATAATTTTCCAGTCCAATGTAGTAGAAACTTCCAGTATAATCTCATTTACTTGGTGTAGGTGTCGATAAATATTTTGGTCTAAACTGAACGTAGATATAGTAGATGGTAAAGAATAATAAATAAATAATCTTGAAAGAAAGTCAGCGCAGTAGCTCACAAGATCTTAAGTTTAATAAGTCACATATAGATTTAGGTGTGTTGCTAAAATGAAGAATAAAAGAAAAAAGTGGCCTTTAAAATTTTATTAGAAAAGCTGGATAGAGAGAGATCTAAAAAGAATATTTAACAACATCAAATTGTCACAATAAGAGTTTAAGTACACCCTTAAATATTTATTCAATAATAAGGACGGATACTTATGAAAAATTTGAATAGAATAACAATTTAAACTATAAAGAAAAAAGTATAAAAGAAAGAATATTTTATAATGTCAGAATAAAAAATTAAATAAATATAATTGAGTAACGTCACAACGGCATTAAATGAAACAGAAATAAAAAAGGATGGGTGAATGAGTGCGAGTATAAGCAAAAGCAATTAAAACATTTGATTATTATTGGCCATAAAGAAAATAAAAATTGTTTTACGGTCATTTTTTCCTAAACGTCTACGATAGCTTTGAAAATGAAATTTTTTACACCACTCGAAAACCAACAAAAAGGTTTGTACGAGAGTTTATTAAAATCTATCGACAAGCAATATTTCACCTGACGCAAAAAACGTGAGCTCCTGCATGTATATAGTACGGACAAATTTTGAATTATTCTATAGTAGCATTGTATAAAATTAAATCTCGTTTAAACATCAGAAACGTCTCGAGTAACAAAATAATGTTTTACTAAATCGATATTATGCGCGTACTTATAAATCGATCAAAAATGTATAAAAACCTGTTTTTTTGCCTTGAATGGATCCTGAAAATTCGCGGATAATTACAAAATTAATTACGGAAGGTCGCGAATAATTTTCTCGCGATTAAACAGTTGCAGGTGATTTAAATTCGCGCACGAATCCCAATAGGAGGTTCATGAATGTCAATTCCACCATCGCTGTCCGATTAAACGTTTGCCTTTTAAATTTCCACCAACAAAGTGCATTAGGGAAATCCGCGCTTAAGCTACAGATTTCCTCTCGGTGTAATGGGGCTTTTCGCGGAAAATCATTTTCAAGGAGATTTCGAAATAAACGTAAACCACGAGAGATAAAATTTTACAGGTCTCTTACCGGATATCCATGCAAAGGAAGATACGCGTATATATAATCGACTGCGAGATTCTCGTCTCTGGTAATCCGAGACTGAGTGAAAGAAAGAAAGGGTGAGGAAGAGGGGGGGGGGAGAGAGAGAGAGAGAGAGAGAGAGTAAAAGAGAGAGAGAGAAACGGAATGAAAGGTTGATCGATTCCGAAACGTGAACGTGTTTTTGCAGGGGTTGAGGAAAGCGATGTTGAGTCGTACGGTACCATTCGACGTTGGAGGTGAACACTATGCCGTTCACAATGGATACGCGACTGAATTCGCAAAGTTCGCCGGGGTGCGATCAGCCATCGTAGAGCTGCGTGGCCACGAGTCCAATTCTGCGGATACGGAACCAAGCTGGCGAGCTTTACGAAGGATTCTGCGTGCTGGGATCTCCGCAGCTGTAACGGGCCAAATCCCCAGCGCTACGTATCTGTGTGGCGCTGATATTACTCGACAAAGTCTTGACAATGAGCTTTGCATCAGGTATAACGCGATAATACTCACTTATATTCATATAATAGTCATTGTTCCATTAATTTTAAATTCATAGTGTATTCGTATTATCACACACTTTTCCTTGGATGTATGTTATCAAATTTTATTGGACAAAAATATACTGTTGCTCTTTGGACGTTTCCGAGCGAATCCTGTACTTAAATTCCACTCGCATATAAATATTATGCGTTCATGTTATGAATACGTAACATTACAAGTACAATGTATATTACGAAACTTGGTAGAATAAGATTTGTTATTATTTGAATATAAATATCATTATATAATATAATATACATAATGCAGTTTGCGTATTGTAAACTGAAACGCAGTATTATGTGTGCCAAATTGTACAAGTGATATCCTAGTAGAAATTTGGCGATTTTAAATGGTTTGAGGTTAGAAATAGTCATGTTTTAGGTCATAACTAGCCATTTTCTATCGATCTTTTAGAAATGCCTTGTTTCGAACTTAAACATGGTTTCCATTTTTACTAGGGTAACAAGATTATGATATTTGTCTATTTCCTGCCGAAAATTTTAGTAATTGACCTGTTAAATTTATTTAACATGTATAAGTATATATTTCGTTTCATTCATAATTATTTGCAACTATAATTTTATTTCTATTTTGTTAACACGTTGATATCTAATAATGGAAAATCCATTATTAGCAATATCGTAAGTTATCGACGTATTTATCTTGTGTAAACTAACTGCTAGTTAATTATTTTTTTAATAAGAAATTTTTTTTTGTAATAGCTTCTACCTTTCATACAAATAGCTATAGTTTATCAGTTTATAAATTTTTTCTAGAAAAATAAGAAAAAACAATTTTATGAGATAATCTAATTTTTATTTATGTGTCTTTTTATTAAAGCGTTGTATTATCACATTACTCGTTAGTTGTAATAAAGGACAAATGCATTTGCACAATGGTTGTTCTAACCAAAAACCCCTTTCCTTCCCTACCATTGGGTTAGAAATTAGAATCAATACTGCGTAAAAATATAAAACATTAAATCAACTTAAAGTTTGTATAACAAAAGTTGATATCAACATACGCAATGAGACTATCCCAAACTTGGAAAAATATTAATTAGACATTGGTATAAAGTCTAGATTTATTAATAAAAGAATGAAAAAAAAATATTTTATTCCAAGATTTGAATCTTTGATCTTCTACTTCGGTGTATCTCGCTTTACCATAAACTGATGCTATTTTATTGTTTATATTTAATAAATTACATTCAGGTTATAAACTTAGAAGCATGTTTCAATTGTGCTTTATAACCAAAATTTAATATTATAACATAAACAATAAAAATGGCTCAGTTGGTACGTAGAGCGAGAGATTTCGGAGTAGAAGATCGGTGGTTCGAATTTCGGAATAAAATTTTACCCATTCAAAAAGTTTATCTAAACTTTATACCAATGTCTAATATTTTTCTAAGTTTGGGATAGTCTCAGTGCGTATGTTGATATTAACTTTTGTCACACATAAACTTTATATCAAGGTGATATAAGTTTTACATTTTTACGCGGGATAACATAGGGTTATACAGATGACAACTCCTCACCTCGATTAAAAAAATGCCAACTCAAGAATTGCAAAAAGAGTCAACTAAATCCGGTTGGAAAAGTCAACTTAAAATTTGTTTGGAAATGTATTCAACTCAAAACTTGATTGAAAAAGGATTTAACTCAAAACTTATTTGAAAACGGGATCAATTCACGAGCTTAAATAATATTTTTAATTTTTCAATAATAATTATTGCCTCAAAATTCTATTTTTACAAAGCATCAATTTAAAGCTCAAAACCTTAAGCTTTAAACCCGGAAAGTTGACGGAGGCCATCATTATGAGACTCAGGCAAATAGTCAATACATGATAGTTTTCCCTCTAGACATCTTGGGGGCATTCAAAAACTTGTGGTGGCTGAATCTCTTTAGAGAACTTAGGACCAGAAGTGATGCAAAGCAAGTCTATTTCATCTGAGATCAAGTTACCATCAGGAGAAGGATCAATTTTTGGCCCAAACCGTTGGAATCTGAATGAATTATGACATCCTGCTTCAGGAGTTTCACAAAACAAAGCGCCTAAAACAGGATGTCATAATAATGCAAAAAACTCTAAGATCATACACAACGGATGATGCTGTCGGACTGTCGGAATCTGGTGTAAACGTCACAAACCACACATATCAATCCCGAAATCAGGAATAATGTTATTAAAAGGAAAATTTAATGATCGTAGACCACCTAAAGTATATCTTAGCGGACAATCGATCAAAAGGCTTAAAGAAATGAAGTATGTAGGTGTTACCGTTTAGTCGTATTGAAATTTATAGAGCGTTCAATAATAATTCGATTGAAATACATTAATCTCTAAAAGCAAAAACAGGACATTGGAAGAGATGAGTTGCTTGTGACTCCAGAAAAACTAACACAGAATGAAAGGGATTTTTATGGAATCCTGTGTGAAGCCATTCATAGTGAAGCTGGTCAAACTGTCTCATCAAGAAGTCCAGTCTGTGGGATCGCCATTTTATTTTTATCTTGAAAAAGGTTATACATCTCTGTTTAAACGGCTTCGTTTAAGGAGCTCTACTCATACAAAGAGCATTCATTCAAACGTTAGGCTATACCTACCGGAAAAATTGTGTAAGAAGAGTCTCATGTGAGCACACTATATTCCAGGTTAGGGTTGGGATAGTGATTGCAAGCAGGATCGACGGGTAAAGCGAAATTGACATGAATGTCGCTTATGTTTGCAAGCGAAAGATTTTGGGGAGCTCCATACCGAGAACTATGGTCTGATATGTACAATGTACAATAATGTCTTAATGGCTAGCCGTCATAGTGTGATGGGCTATTTTAAAGGGAACACTGACGTCAGATAAGCTTACCAATTCGAATACATCGAAGAAGTTTGCTGAACAAGGAAACCGACGAAATGTTAAACTTATGTTGGGTAGGTATATTAATGGTTGAATAGATATTGTTATAATGACATGGCAGAATTGTACGTCTTAATTTCGCAGAGAGTTGGTACTTGACGAGAGTCGGACCAAGGTGTTGTCGCGGCGAGTGCTCGTATCTGCCTGACTTTTGTGTTTCTCTATTTTCTCTCGATAGATTATAGATAAGGAAAAATGCAGTGGAAAAGGAGTAATAAAGAAAGGACGCGTGGAAAACTATATGCACCTACATGCATCATCCACCTGGTTGAGAACAATCCGATAAAACGTGTCTGGGTTGTTCTCGCAGGCCCGGTCATAAACGAAATTACTCGTTTAATGACGTTCGGGGCAAGAGATAAGGTACCGTTGGTTGTAGGAAAAAAGTAAAGACAAAAGGGATGAAAAATTTGAATGGAAAATTATATTTGTCAAAGAAAGGTATTCGGAAGGAAAGAGAGAGAGAGAGAGAGAGAGAAAGAGTGTGTGTGTATGTGTGTGTGTGTGTGTACGTGTATAATGTTTGTGTATATTTCAGGTAAGAACGTATGTAGCGATGGTGCTACACTTAAATGACGAATGTTTCTCGGGTAGCAACTATATAATGTCCATCCCAGTAAATATCCCAGTCATAGAATCACTATATTACTATTACATTACAATTGCATTATTGTTACATTACTATCGTATCACTAATATATAAAACTGTGCAATGCATTGCTGATAGTGCATAATATTCATGTGTTAAAATCATGGATTTTTATTCTGACAGAACTTGAAAAGTTCGTCGGATTCTAAATTTGTTTAATATTTTATTCAACCTTTTTAGATTTTTTGATACTGCTTTTTCAGTTAATGAAATAATGACAGTTTTTTAGTCGATTTTTAATGTAACAGATTATTAGGAACAACCCCACAAGGTTTAGGTTAAAATTCTGGGCTCTGCTCCGTAAAAGGATTTTCGTTTGATTTCGATCTGTATTGCGGAAATAGTTCTATTAGACTAATTGAAAAATTAGCATCATGTGAATTAGGATTTAGATTAGTTATGCAAATGGTAGAGAAACTACTTACAAGGAGAGCGTCAGGCCTGCGGGAGTTGGATCTTTACCAAACTCTAGGACATGATTTCTACTATAAAAATATGAAGAAAGCTGAAGTTCCGTATGCCAATGCCATGTTTTACGGACTTTATAAGCAAAAAATGAAAAATTTCGCAAGAAATAGTCTTGACTTTGGTCGCTTATAACTCAGAAACAAAAAGAGATATGCATTCAAACTTAAGTCCAGAAGAAAGCTGAGATCAAATAGATTGGATTTAAAAAAAAAGAAGTTCAAATAGTTTAATTTGGTTGAAAGTTATGAAAGAAATAGAAATTTAACGATTTTTTGACGAATATTTTGAATTAAAAAATCTGTTGATTTTCAAGCTAAATTATCTTCTTATTCTTCTTTCTTCCATAACTTTCAACCAAATTAAACTATTTGAACTTCTTTTTTTTAAATCCAATCTATTTGATCTCAGCTTTCTTCTGGACTTAAGTTTGAATACATATCTCTTTTTGTTTCTGAGTTATAAGCGACCAAAGTCAAGACTATTTCTTGCGAAATTTTTCGTTTTTTGCTTATAAAGTCCGTAAAACATGGCATTGGCATACGGAACTTCAGCTTTCTGCATATTTTTATAGTAGAAATCATGTCCTAGAGTTTGGTAAAGATCCGTTTCCCGCAGGCCTGACGCTCTCCTTGTTAGTGTTAATCGAATGAAACTGTATTAGCACCATTTGTATTTTTACAACTTTTTCACCAGCCCAGTTTTGGTTATGCATTTGAAAAGATGTGGTTTACAATCGACTGCGAACGTATACAAAGATCAAATCAGCAATAGTCATACGTTTCAGAAGAATGCTGAAAGAGGCTCATATCGAGCACATCATGGCAATTCTTCTGGTATAAAGCATATTAATATTTTTGATTCAAAAACAGTGTCCTTATCATCTGCTGGTGATGAACATCCACTCTCTCCATTAGAAAGATATTCAAAAGAAGCGAAAAAGAAAGTCTTAATCACATTCCCTCGCGTAGACATATAGTTTATTACATTACAATACTAGGGCATAAAATAGGTGATCCACGCTCGAATTGGATTTCGCCCAAGCGTAGCGAGGAAAATAAATTACATTGCGTCTGCTAGAATTCTTTATGTTTGCTTTAAAAGGTACACAATCGGTAACCTAGATGAGCATGAAAGTATATTTAAAGAATAGTACGAAAATATGAAATGGAATAAGACAGATTTTGGGCACCGCAATTTCGACCTGCTAAACATTCTCATTTTCTGATTGACCGATCGCTGCATTTCCTGTGGAAAAAAGTAATTGTAGAGAAAAACCAGTACATAAGATTGTTCGACGTGTAGAGGACGTCATTGAGCCCGACGAGTCTTTAAAGAAGAAGCTTCGTACATGTTGCATGTCATACGTATAACCCTATGTTGGTTCTAACCCAGTGGTGGGGAAGGGAAGGGGATTTGAGTTAAAACCATCATAGTGTTATTGTATTCAATCCAAAAAGAAGGGCGCTACCCACCCACTACATTTCAAAAACCTTAATTGAATCCTCACATTTTGTCATAAAACATTCGTGTCATTGATATGAGGATAATATAACACAGAACTCGCTACATGATCACATCGCCAGAACCTACCTAGAATACCTATTATAAATTACAATTTTTATAGTAAATAAACATTTGGATTTTTTTACGGAAGGTGGTATGGCCTTGCAGTGACTTGGCCTCGGATCCTTGTTTGTCCGGAAAAGTCGCCGAGTGGTAACTTACTGAGTAGTGAAGGGGCTATACAGGCTGCTAAGCTGCTCAGATTGCGGGCAGCCTTGGCGACCTACCAGCACACAGTCCTCGCCAGTTTTGCGAGGGATGGTCTACCGATATTCTCGGTTTTAACGATGTTATACCCGAACGAAACTCAACCAAGAAATACCACGAATACTCAGTTCATTTGGGGAGACAGTGTTTTAGCAGGTAAGCTTAATTCAATTTTCTTCATTATTAATTTTACAAATTGCACATACTAATTGAAAGCTATTTAAGTTATCATATTCTTTAATTACAAACTGGAGAAGTATTATTTATATATGTAATTTTAAATATTGTATAAATGTTGACGTACAAGTAAATTTATGTTGGGAATACGCAGCTGCAAGTACATGTAATAATTTAAAAATTGTATAATATTTTAAGCGACTACCAGCTCTACAAATCAATGCTCACTATACAAAAATCAAAATAACTTTAATTTTTATGAAAATTTTTATCTAAAATGTTCGTTTATATTATAACTGAAAGTAAAATGATATTATTAAATAGATGAATTGAAAGTTTGAAAGTATAAAAGTTTAAAAATAATAGTTTGCACACTTAAAAAAACATAAAAATTTGCAAGCGTTCATAAATTTTTAAATGACGTAATATTATATTTTTTAAATAAATAAATAAATTTAACGATATAAATACACCAAATTTAAAATTCTACACAATTAATGTCTTATAATTTTTTACATAATTATACCTTTTTTACATAAAAATATTTCTACATACCATATGGTAATTAAAAATTCTTTAAATTATTTAATATCATTAATTACATATAGACGATTAACACATTTTACAAAATGAAGAAAATTCTGCATGAGAAATCAGGTTTCTTAATAACATCATTTTATACAGCCATCTACAACTATATTTCAATTATTAACTTTTTATATCATTTTGTATTTACCATAAAAGATTTTAATTTATCATAAAAGTTTTTCGTGAAAATATATAAAATTTAATAAAGCAATCTAGTGTTATTTAATTATTAGTTCTTTTTTTATATGACTGTAAACATTAAAAAAAGTTCGGTATTATATGCAAGAATGCGATCATTCTTTCGTAAATAGAACTCGCAAGCTAGAATATCATCTTTAAAAAAATGAGAACGACGTTTATCAAGATTGATATCGGTGATTCATATATATGAAAAGCTATAACCAAAACAGTCTTTCTAGTTACGCCACGTATAAGAAAATCTTTATTCCCTCATTTCCCGTTGTGCAATTGCAAATTTTGATATATATATGGAATATATTATGGAAATAAACGCGTAAAGTGATTCGTACATAATGCAATATTTTTTGTATTGTAAATAAATAATGTATACATTATCGATCAAGTGTCAAATGGCATGTATTTTTATTTACAATTACATAAACACTGTCATTTCACGTTATCTTTTTTTTGTATACAATATGGCATCGCATTTAAATATTTACTTCTTCATACATTGCAAATAAATACACAATACAATTTTACATATTCGTTCCAATTAGACACGTGCTCTTTTAACGTTAATTAACATAAAAAACTACTAACTTTATAAAAAATGTATTGAATGTTGTTACACTGAGCAATAGAAACTGTACATTTATTAAAAATTGGGTCTTATTTATTATGTGTTAAACGTGCTATATTATAATTTTTTTCGTATTATAATTTTCAAGTTTATATAAGGTTACCATTTCAAATTACTGATACTGGTGGTAGCAGTGCACAGCACTAATAATGAGGTGAAAGGATATACGTAAGCTCTTTGATAAAAGAGATTTCCTCTATTATACAAGGATTATCTAAAATGTATATGCCACTAACATTTCTTTCCATTACTTATCCAAGATTTTTTTAAGCTGTATAAAATCAGATTAAACTAATTCAACCGAAAAGTAAAACTTCCACTTCCATAATATATGCCACACAATCTTCGTCAATGTTTAAAAACACCTCTTGAAAGCAAAAATTAATTGGCAGGCGGTTACAAGTTACTTGTTTAAATTGATGGATAATACTGTCAGTTAATTTTTCACTTCAGAAATTAGTTGTGCGAATCTTTGTACCTGACTGTGATGGATTTATTTAAAAAAACATTTATTTGATTAATAGTAACTGATGGAAGCAAACCGAAATCTGGTTTAATAAATCTATTATGGTAGGATCGATATATCATTGCGGTGTTTATTGTTGTCTCAATTTTACAATTAAAATAATCTAAAAACACTCAGAACTAGACACTTTTTAGTAGGCGCCGGTTAAAATATTATTCACGTAAAAGCAAAAAATGAACAAGTGAACTTGTTTAATACGTGTAAGTATTAGCAGCATCGATTATTTTCTTAAAAAAATGTATTTAGGTTTGGTGATTTCACCGAAAACGTCGCAAGTGATAATGTGGTTGCCTGGAGAATTCCCTTGGAGACTGTTCCCTGGAGGTACACTAGTTAATCCGACGGGAAATGGAAGTGTGTCGGTAACGGCTCCCATTGGTCAAATCGTCACTCTTTTACGACCAGGACGTATAATACCGGTACATTTGGTAAGATACGATTTAATTTGTAATATTATTTTGAATTCCTCATTTAATTTATAATTTAAAGCTTTTGCAATAATTATCTCATTAAATTAGTCAACTATTAATTTATAAACATATTCCAGACTAATAGGATAAAAAAGTGACTAGATTGTTTGCTAATGGGTAGTGAACGTAAAATTTTAATCATGGGGTATTCATAAACGGACCTTTTTTTATTAATTAAAATATAATTGCTGAGTATTTGTTTAATATTATTTCTAAGAAATTATAAAAGGTCGTCGACGAGAGCGAGTGTCGACTTACTTTGCGCTTCAAGGGATGAATATCCGATTCCATAGTTAATACGCATTTCCTTAATGTTGTTATATGCTTGATTATTACAATTGTAATTATAATCTTTGCATCTCGACAGCACATTGGGTTAAATAACCGGCATATACTCAAAAACTAACAGAGCATTTGATAATTAGTATTATCTACAGCAACTTTTGCAGACTAACCAAAGTATTTTTAAATTAAATGAAAATCTAATCAATTAAGTGTTTATTATTTAACAGAGCATAAGAAAGATTGATGCTTCATTTTACTAATTTCTGTCGATGAAAAGTTTAGTGGCTATACCCAAAGTCTTTTGAAGAGATAGTTAATGTAAAGTTTCTCTCATACAATAATACGTTTGGACAGTAGTCTGTAAAAAGCAATAGATTTCCTGGATGAAATAATCTAGTCGTCTTGCATGTCAGCTGAAATCTAATATATATTCTCAGTAGCTATGCTGCACAAAAAATCAATAAATACACGCACGAAAGCTTAGGTGAAAAATAGTGACGATTACTGACCAAATTGGACATCAAAAATTAAAAATAAAAATATCGATTAAATATATTATATCATATGGATGCGTTATGTGTTGTGAAAAAAATGATATACATCTTTAGTCAAATTTAAAAAGGTACTTTTATAATTTTACTCGTAACAATAAAATATATACCTATAATTCATATTTTTAGGGAGAATTTGAATACAATGCAACTTGTGTTATAAATGAGATTAATATGATGGATATGTACTAAATAAAATAGAGTAACGAGAAGGCACGTATTTAATAACACATATAACACATAATATATAGTTTGAGGATGCGAACTAAATGAATTCAGATCCTTTGAGTTGCGTGTCCCTGATAAAATTTGTCTCACCTTTCTGATGTGCGTTATTAACGAGGAGTAACAATGTAGATATAACAAGTAAACTAATACATATTATAAGTTCATCGCATATTCCCATCCTGGTGTAGAAACTTAACAAGCTTGTCCTCACCAAGAAGATTTAGATCAACCGTGGAATATTCGCAATGTCCTTGTATATATGCACGAGCATTCGCTAAGCACCACACGACTGGCATGGTTTAATCATCTTGACACATTATCCTCTTCAAATATTGACTATATACGCACTGCATAAACGACTGTACGAATTTCTTATAATGCACGCAATAACGATTTTTTAATAGTTACAATCCGAGCAAAAAGATTTTTATATACGACCGTTTATACAATTGTAATAAACCCGTCACGTATATAACTTTAATAATTATTTAATAACTTTAAAACTGTAAGTATGTCATAAAAATATTTGTTCTTAAGAGAAAGGAATAAAAGTTTCTATCTTGGCTGACAAATTGTGAAGAAATATGAAATTATAAAAGTCACGTCCGTAACCTGTAATGTTTGATTATTTCGTAATTTATATAGATTGTCCTAGATAAAACTTTGTATTACGGTAACTACTTCTCGTATTTTATTCCAATTACTTTACATCATTTATAATACAGGATCGTTCAACGATTTCCGGTATAAACATTATATTTAAATAGCCATAATGTATTTACGGAAACCGATAATTGAATTTTATTAGCAGTAAAAGTAGAGCAATCTTTGCTCATCTAAGACTTATAATATCTGGATTCGTACAGTCGTTCGACCTTTACGGTCGACGTGAAAAGGATTGCCATTTCGAGTGAACAACGTTTCGGGTAGAATTGACCGAATCAAAATGTAAGGACCGGGTACAGTAGAATCCCTTCCGGTCCTCAACTTGATTTCCTGAATTATGCAGTCACGAGCTCAAAATCCATGAATCATCGTGAACTACCGACTACCTTGCCACATTTCTCATTTTTCATACTTCTTCATTTCAGTAAAGTTACTTATATCACATTTTATATTTATTTGATATGTAGAACCGTTTCATTACTACACTAATATTGATAATAAAAAAATAACGTTTATGTTTCAGTGTAACTTTTCTGACATTATTTAAAATAAATTTATCTAAAACATTTTTTATTACTTATATTAGAAAAATGCTTTATTAATAAACGTTTAATTACAGTAATTTATTAAATCCTATTTATTATTATTATTATTTGTTTATATTTTAAGATTAACCAAAAGATTAATTTTATCTGTAAGCAAATCTGCAGTTATCAAAAAATAAATTTTATAAAAATGTAAGTATTTTTTTTTTTTTTTTTTTTTTTTTATTCTTGGTTTTGTGCTCTCTTTTTCCTGGCACTTCCTACCGTTTATCCCCTGGGGGACTTTAACGGTGTCCACCTACCACCTATGTGTGGGTGCTTTATCCCTCCCTTAAAAACCCCACCATCTCGCATTCGCCCGGGGTTATGCCCGTGGATGAGGGAAACCTGTGAAGCAGGGAAAACCTCATCCGAGATGGCCGGTGCATTCGAAACATTCTTTTTGGGTGTCTAGGTCACATTGCGTAGGCCTTGACACCGAAACCGAATGTTTCACACCTCCCGCTCACGTTGTGAAGTGTGAAAAAACACCTAACCCGCCACGAAAGCCAAACCCATCCAAGTGCGAACCGCACTCAGTGCTGCTTAACTTCCGTGACCGGCCGAGGTGCGTCTCCGCCACTCCGCCACCGTGTCGGTATAAAAATGTAAGTATTTATCGTATGAAAACAGATATTTTTAGTATTCCCCATTCAAAATTTAGGTAGATAAATTTTCCTTGCCATCCACGCAGTATTTATTTCGAAACAATGTTATTCGATCTTGGTGCATAAACGACACATTTAATTAGATAACGTATAAATTTTGTTTTTAAGCCTTGCATTACATTTTATTACATTTTACTTATTACTTGTCAATATATTGAATGTATAACTAACAAATTACATTTTGATCGTAGCATCACTGAGCCCTCGTATTGATAATGAAAACAAGGATATAATTAAAGCAATACAACTACAATTTTATGATGATCGCCACTAACAGCTCCATATATCAACATTAATTAATAAGTTAAATAAATAAATTAGGATACCACACAAAAAATAGAAGGAAATATATAACAAAAGCACACACGAGGCGGGAATAATGTATCACAAACAGCTTTTGAAATGCAACTGATATACACAAATATGTAGTAGAGTATACTATGACGCAACTACATCTATATAAAAGGGCGTTATTTTTTAATAATCAAACTATATGTATTATTTTATATATAATTTAATAAATCGATGATACCATTACGTATAAATTATAAATTTATATTACCGAAAAAAGAGACTGACCATATCACTTCATTTAATCGTTTCTTTAATATTGACGATATCACAAATTTAAGTAGAAAAATAATTGAAATAATAGACTGATATATCTGAAATGGTACATATCAAATTGGAATAAAATGCAATAAATGTGAAAGACGACGCAAAAAAACTTAGTCAACGTTACAATGGTATTTTTAATTGTGGCGATTGTTTTTTTTCTTTTTTACAATATTTAATTCTAGTCAATCTTTAATTGACGGTAATGTTAAATTTATAAAACGAATTTAGTTATAATTTTTAATATTTCAAATTTTATTATTAGTTTTATCACATAATGACAAAATATTAGTTGTATAACTTCCTTCGAACTTTAATTAAAAAATCGCGTCTTTTTACACAGGTGTAATTGTGTCATGCATATACTGCACACCACTATATGTATTATCAGTTGCGTTTGCATTTAGTATGCCATCTGCGATACATTATTCTAAACCCGTGAGCTTGTTATATATTTTGTGTTATTTTGTGTAGTGTCTTATCAATGCGACGACATGTTATAAATCATAAAGCTTAAAAACTAAATCTATAAAGGTACAGTTTGAAGAGGATGACAAAGTCATCGAAACGTTGCCGTCTAATTAAATGTGTGGTTTACTCACCAAGATCGAATAACATATATTGCTTCGAAAAACCTCTACTCCTGCTCGTGGAAGTTTGATTTGTTAGAAAGATAAGTGATTAAGAGTGGAAACTTTTAAATAAACTGATCTAATGACATTTGCACCTAAATTATTAGTAACTTCGATCATTTGCAGTTTCTTCTAATATTATCGCTGTTAACGGGGTGCCATATAGTCAATACTTATCCTCCCTACCTTACTGGCAATCGTGTTTATTAGTAATAAATTTGTAAATAAAACAGTATGTGGAAAAATAAGAGAAAAGACGCCTTCGTTTATGAATAATCTAACTATGTGCTGAATTTCAGATTAAAATTATATTGCGTTTTTGAAAAAAGTGTTACCAAAAATGTGAACCTAACCTCAACGAGGTGAAAAGATTTGATATTTTTGGTAAGACTTTTCTCGAAAACGCAATAATATTTTAATCTAAAATTCAGCACACAGTTAGATTGTCAATAAACGAAGGCGCCTTTTCTCTTATTTTTTCACATACTGTTCTACTTTTTTATTAATTAATCATCAAAAATTGAGTATGGAACCCCCTTAATATTGGATGAAAATGTATGTAAAGATTTGCTTTAATTTGATTCGTTTTAAATAATATACCGAGTCGGTGATCTATATTCTGAAAAACAAAAATTTCCTATTGTATAGCCGTTATGCTCCAAATTCCTCATATAAAAGCGAATAATACATCCGTTCAACGAAATTCTTTAGTATGTTCGCTCATGGCAAAGGAAATAATTTATAAAAAGAGTCTGAGTCTCCATTTATCTCTGTATATCTGCATCTCCAAATTTAATACGTTGAATCTTCTCCCATTATTCTGGCTACTCTTCGAAGAAAATATCCATTTGAATTTTCAACCGCGTCGTATAAAGTAATCTTCCGATGAGAGCTTTGGTACATACATCAGACTTTCAAAATGCTAAATTGATTTTGTCATCTCACACGTATAGTTCACTACGATCTTAAATCATAAAAATAATAATAGTTTTACTTTTGTTTATCGAAATAATTGAACAAAGTAATGTAAGTCGACTTGCGAGTGAAGATGACATAAGCAAAGTATCGGTTACATGGCGTAAACTCGAGATAAAAGCGAAGGTTAAGAGGGAATAGACGTTTGGAGATTGAAGGGTGCACGCGCTGGTACTGCTCGCAGCTGTACGCGGACGCACAAAGATCCTTCATCTAAAGTAAAAGTCACTTGGTTCGAGTAATAAATTGTGACCGGCTTTGAGTGGTACTATTTTCTCTTGTACACTCTGCACTTTCGAAGGTTGAAATAAAGCTTTACTTTAACTTATTATTTTCTATAATATCTGTATGTAGTATTTTATATGATAAAATATAACTTTATTTAATATAAATTCTTCTCAGTTAGACATAATTCGACTTTTCTTTGTTTATAAAATTATGTTTCCTTCACTTCTTAAATAATTTCTAACATTTCCCCCGAAAAGAATATCGGAACAGGATAAGTAATGGAAATAAAATCATTTTACGAATGCCCGAAAATAAAATAAATTTATATTTCATAATGAATAATAAGTATTTAAATAAATTCATATTATATTATGTAGGTGATATTTCACACGTATTTTCTTTATAATCGGTAAGAATAAAATTAATTTTTTTATCACGTTTTTTTTTTATTTTGAAAACTAATTCATACGAGTATAAAGTTGTTCAGTCAATATTATATTTTATTATGACTCTCCTACAATTTTCTTCCCAAACGATTCTGAATGTTACTCAAGAAGGTTATTCCATTTTCTCTCACTTAAAAAGGAAATTTCTCAAAGTAAAAGAAATGTTGTTTCGATAGAAATGACATGCGCTATACTTCTTTCGATATGTTCACCACTGATGCTGTCTATTACTTTTTTATAAGTATAAAATAAAATATATGTTAAAAAGTGAAAATAGGTAGTGCATTTAAAGTGTCATAAATTACCATAGTATAAAAATGAAAAATATTTAATAGTGAATTTGTAGTTATCAAAAGTTAGTTAAAGTAAGAGCTGTCAATAAAAATATCTAACGAAAAAATGCTTTTCGTCACATTTTACGACTATTTTTCGAGGTCGAAAAGGCAAAACGAATTTTTACTAATTTAATTAGTAAGAAACTCGTCCGTCAAAAAGATATGCCATTTATGTCGAGAACTCGATTAAAAGTTTACACTTAAATTATGGATTGAAATAAATTAACATCGGTGTAGAATCTATACACCGCATACTGGAATCCGTAGAACAATTTTGCATTAAAATAATCATAATTTCTTTAATTCCATACAATTTGATTCCTATCTAGACTTAGTTTCTACAATTTTTCAATTTTAAATCTCTAATACCTTATTAATTTAATAATAAAATAGTTTTTGATTTGCCAAAAAATAGTAATTTAACTTTTATTTGAAAATCATTAAAGTTTCCGATATATATATATATATATATATATATATATATATATATATTATATTGTGTACATTTTAAATACCCACGTATCATTACATATGTGAATTCGTCAACATTAATTCACCATAATTTTACTCGATTTTATGTGTGCACAAACTTTGAGCAGGAATTTGCACGAACTTATAGCTATATCCTATTAACGAAAAGACAAAGTCATAATGTTTACACATATTTTCGAAGACTTGCTGTATGTTCCGTGTATTATATAACTATTTCAAAAGATAATAAATTTGCATAATTCTATACACATATGCTTTATAACCAATAAATATTTATAAACTTACCATTAAGCCAAATAATTACCCTAAAAAATTAAGTAAATTATTTATTATTGTCTCGGTTTAATTAATTTTATCAAAAGCAATTTGGCGGCAAATACTGCAATATTTGTTTGAAATGAATATAGAGAACAAGCAGTAATATTCGTTTGTATGAATAAATTAAAATACATAATTTACAAGACGATATCTGTTATAATTTATTATGACATTTATTAATTTTTGTAAGTCTAATCTATTTTATCGCATCCAAGAGAATTCTTTGTTATCGTGTTTGATAATGATAGTCTACGTTAAATATCCTGTAAGTCTTGTTATAATTACATTATAATTTTATTCATAAAATTAAGAGCCTTAACTATTTACTTTTATTTAACAATTTACACATAAATAAAGGGAGATAATTACGTAACACAGCAGCGAATTTTGATTGTTCACGAGTCAACGAAATTACAGCATTTTAGGAAAATATAGTTTAGTATTGATACAACGTTAGAATACAAATTGAAATAAGTATCCTTTTGTGGTAAATATTGAAAGAAATAATGATAAAAATAAGAATTGAGTTGTATCATTCGCAAACCCATGCTAGTTTTTATTGTTCCTACTTTCTATATTTACTATTCGTAGAAAAGTTCAATAGGAATAACAGTTTAATTGTATGAGAAACTTCGTTGTACTTTCTTGAGTGTGACGTAACAGAGATCTCGTTAACATTTTAACCATTCGCGAGAGTGCTTTTAAATAAAATGTGTTAATTAGGAGATCATCTAAACTCAGGATCATGGATTTAATTTTAACGCTAAGAGATAATTTCTTGTACAATATACTTTAAAGAAAGTCACACATTTATATAAGATATATCTCATTTTTTGTTTAAATGTTATTGACGAATAGAGACAAAATTCTAATAACACGAGTACGACTTTAATCACTTATTAGCGTTTTAATTAGAAAAAATAAATCCATTACAGCGTGCCGTTATGACTTTCTTGAGAGTTTTACGCAACTAAACATTTTATAAAGTTTCGCTATATAATCCGTGATCCAAATCCCAAAGACTCTTCCTGCAGTAAGCAGGAATTAAATGCGAGTTTAACAAATTGTTCATTTGCAGGATATAGCAGAAAGTACGAGGAAAACGATGCTTAGCGGAATAACTCTACTCGCTAATCCCGCGTGCTCGGAAGAATCTTGCGAGGCACATGGTCGTATCCATTACGGCGATGTCGGAGGTGAGCAGCTAGTCATTTGGCTGCGCAACTCGACTCTGACCTTCGGCAACGTTGCGAAGGTGCGGGAGGTAGCAGGTTGCGCCGCATCGGATCGCACGCAAGCGACCCTCTTCGAGAGTCTTGAACTCCTCGGTGATACCATCTACGTCGTCGATCAAGATTTATGCAACGTCAAGAACGACACCCTCGACATAGACCTCTCCGTGACATCGGACCGACCGAGTTTCGTAATCGACTGATCATAACCGAGCATCACTCGCACTCGTACACTTTCTTATACTCGTTTAACATTGTCTTTTCGGTATAAAATGACGATTTCTCTATCGACATACTTTGCACAAAAAATACGGGAATATATTATCCAAATTTCTCTAAAAATAAATTGTTGAAATAGTTTAAATTATTATTATTGCGATACACACACATATGTATATCAAAATTTATAAACAAGTATATGCTGATATTGTGAAGTATATCTATTATGTTATTAATTCTTTATTCATTATATTCATTAGTGAAAATTCATTGTATTTATAAAATCAATATACTTTTGTTTAACACACAATAGATTTCATGCACAACAACTATATTGTGTTTGATAAATACCGAGACTAATTTCTAACGTTGATTAACTCATGATCGTTAGATTCTATTAATTATTTTACAACGACTAATATATACATACATATATACATATACAATATACATATAGAATTAGCAATATTTTCCTAATTCATATATTTTTGGTATAAAAATGTCTCTAAAAGAAGGTGCATAATACCATATTAAAATAGCTATTGAAAAGTTGATTGTGATATTGTAATTAATGTTTATTGATGTGCGCTAGATGGTTTAATTATTGTGCTATGTTTACATTGCATTTTGTAACGGAGTATCCAATAAACTTAGTTGACGTTGAGAAATTTGTAATTACATTCCAATAGCCTGTATTTATTAAAATGTTTATCATATTTCTTAAAAAGTAAAGATTTAATAATAATTGTAGCGATAAATTATATGAAAGTATCATTTCTTATTTTATTCTATAAATACTTAAATGAGATTTAGAAATCTAAAAAGTTAAAGCTCGTTTATCCAGGTATTTTAGCAGATTTTTGTTGTCTGCAATCTAATCTCTGTATTGTTACGGTTAAATTCATCTTACGAAATAAATTTGCAATAATTATTTTAAATAATAATATATTATTTTTGTAAGGGTATACGTTTACTGAAGATTAACTAAATATTTATTATTCAAATTTTAAAATAAATTAGGTTTGCGAATTGATGTTCTAATGTCGCATATAGTTCGATCGGATATAACAAAATAAACGTAAGATTATTATAGAAACGGGCTTAAATTTACGCGGTATAAACGGATGCGTCTAATACTACAGTGAAATCATCGTTATGATTAGTACGCTTGGATTGTGAAAATATGGCGTAAATAGTTTATTTTCGTGTGATTTTGAAATGATCGTACTTTATTTCGTTGAAATTAAAATTTTCCAAAATTATTTATAATTTGTGTGTTGAGTTGCGTATTAAGCCTTATCGTACCAAATTTCCTTTAATATGCGTATTTATAAAACATTCATAACTTTAATTATATAAGTATATATATACATAAAACTAAATGACCAACTTGAACTAATTTTAAATTAAAATCAAATTATTATTAAATTGATTTTAATTTAAAGTGTTTTCTCCAAATTTATTAAATTATTTTATATGTTCTTCCTAAAAGTTATTAAGATATGTATCGTTAAAATATTGTATATTTTAATCTATCCTGACATTATAATAAAGGCTTAGTTATATATATATATATATATATATATATATATATATAGTAATATTACATTTCTATTTATGAAGTCAAGTGTAAGTAATGCGTAGGTTAATGAAATATTGAACATCTGTAAAACAAATCAATTTTTACATTGTAGACTAGATTCTTATTGACAATTCTCTTTAATAAGTATTAGAATTCACTTTTAAAAGCCACCAGTTAATAATATAGGAATATGCAATTAAAAGTATTCAACATTTTATCAACTTTTAATCATTAGTAATAATTTGTTAATAAATTACTTTTATTTCAAACGATACAAATTATCTTATAAAATAAAATGTAAATCTAAATTAATCTCGTAAGAAGATTAAGTTGTAGTCATTTGTAGTCATGACTCGTGTAAAATATTTGTAAACTTTGCAAATAAGTGCTGTAGATGAACTTTTAGTTGTATAACTATATTACATCATGAGCAGAAGATTGTCTAATACTTTTCAAATATCATCAATTGTAGTTTGATAACAAATATTACATAAGAGCATTTGTTCCCGTGCGAATCGTCGAAAGCATTACGAAATATTTAATTGTTAAGGGTCAATATTTTATAAAGAATATCTTATAGGTTCACACAGTAATAAGTTTAGTATTACGTGCACTATAAAATGAAATCAATGTGTCTTTTGCTAAAGATACGTCATAAAATTGTTGATAAATTTGCGAGATCAGTTGAAATCTATCTTTTATTTAAATAAGTCTGACGAAAAGGATGCTAAAGAAAAAATAAAACGAAAAAAGGGTAGTTCATTTTACACTTATTGATTTATTAAAGTTGAAATACTTTAAATCTTTCATAAAAGAAGAATGAACAAAAATGAATGACTTTGTAGCGCGGTTAAAAATAAAAATGAAATTGCCAAAACTGCAAGAACAATGATATTGTTCGAGTATCCTAAAATAGTTTATTATAACAATATAACGGCAGTTGACAAAACAATTGAAATGTGAAATAATGACAATAACGACTTGGTGCTTTATTTCGTTAAAGCGTATATAAATAAACAGGTATAAAACAGTATTCTTCATCATCAGGTGCATTAAAAGAGTGCATTGAAAGTATATAGTTAGTGAATATATAGTTCTATAACAATACATAAATGGTGATAATTGTTTCCTCTTCTCGCGCGGTGAAATGTTACAATTGTCATAGGAAACGAAGGAAACCAATAGAACAGAAGGAGCACAGAATCCACGAGATCCTCGGTCTTCAATTTGCACGCGCGACACACTGCAGCGAATTGAATGAGCAGCCGGGTAAAAAGCATGCGAGAGCTAAAAGAAATAAAAAAATAATGACGATAGAGAATTGGAGAGTAAGGGAGAAAAAAATGAGGAAAAAGGGGAGGAAAAAAGGGAGAAAAAGCCGACCGGTGTACAGGTGAGCGATGCAATAAATCGAGGGTTTTCAAGCTCGCGCATACGGACACCCGCGCACTCAATGGAAGGGGTGGGTGGAAAACTGCGAGGATCGCGGACCTGCGTGCTCGAAAGCTCCGAGAGCTCGGGACATTATGCCGCTACGCGCATACGCGGCCGGACGTGCCGCGTGCGTTCGAAATAGTGATCCGTGTGTGCGCGAGTGTTCCCCGAGGACCCCGTTGCTGCTTATCACTTTGCGGGATTGTCGCACCGATGCGATAAGCCGAAATTCATCGACATCGAGAGACAGGATGTCGAAACGATCGAAGAGGTCGTTCCTTCCCGGACATCGGTTTCAATCCTGCAATCGGGATAACGTCACGTAGAATACACAGAAAATAGTGATTTGTGCCTGACAAGTTCCGCCGGCCTTGGGCCGGGCTAAAAGGAACAATGGATCAACTGCAGATCTCAAGGATGCAGCGTCTCGAAGAGCTTAACAGGTGTCTCCCAACTCAATTTCTTAATCGCCCTTTTCGAATTTCACGCTCAACTTCTACATTATCGAATTTTCGAGCTCTACTTCAACTATTTACATACTTTCCAGGATTCTCTAACTTATTTATCTTTCCATTAATGTCAAATCGTTTGAAAGATTTAATCGGTGAATTTCAAACGAGGGTTTAAGCGGTACCTTTTTGATCTTTTATTTCTAATTTTATATAACCGAGTTTTTCACACTTTTAATTACACAAACTGCGAACACATTTCATTATTCGGAAGTTTATAAATAATAAAATAAGTACATATATTTCACGATAGTTTTTCACTAGTATGATAATTAGATGAACCGAATGTGCTTGTTAATATTATTAAAAAGTTTTTTTAATGTCGCCGCGCGTTGTCTCGATCGTTGTATTCATGCTATGAAAAACGCACCGGATATGTGGAAAAAACTTATTGTTAGAAGTTATAATTTCACATTAATTGACACGTATAATTGTATATTTAAACTGTACATAAATTAATAAATTGTTATTAAAACAACATTTTTATTATTTTTCTAAACATTCGAAACTTCCAATTAAAATAAAGCGTGCAATGAAAATAACTGAATAAGTTATATATTTCCAGAAAATGCATTTGAAACAATTTACAGTTTTATCGATTATTGTATTTTGCTATATCTTTTGCATTTTTATACTGAAATATTTTATTTGTTGGTTGAAAATCGAATTACTTATTAAATGTTCAATTCATTTTTGTATACAAATATCCGAATTTCATTATCTTCATTTGTGTAAACATAAATCGATCCCGATTGTCATTTCGTTTATACATAATTGTGTAAACCGTGTTAATTAAAATTAAAAACTAAAGATTTCTAAGTTTTAAAAGTATAGGTGTTTTTATTTAATCGAAATTAATGTCATAATTATAATTTATTTTATGTTTTCAAAATAAAATCAATTAATAGATTAAATACCTAAAAGTATATTTATACTTCATTTCGATTCCAGGCGTGAGCGTTACAGTTTAATAATTTTCAATTAGAGTATACGTATAATATTTAGATTGATATCAATAATTCTCAATACAATGTAATAAATTAATGTAAATCGATGATAAATTTTACACTTTACTTAATAATTATTATATTGTTAATTACAATAATTTGATATGTGCATTGATATGCCATACATATCAGCTCTTAAATGATGTTAATTTTGCACTTGATATCTCGGATATAATTTCTTTCTTGTGATTAAATTATTTAAAGTACATTTTAAAAACCCAGTACTATTATACGTATATTCATTAAAACAAAATAAAATTCCAATGTACGTTATAAAATCAATATAAACTTCCTTGTTTCCAGATACAACCTTATTAAGGGAGAAAGATTGTAAAATTATAAAGTCTTAATTAAGTATAACACATAATTCATTACATTGTAATTGCGAAGTACTTACGTCGTTTCTTTAATTAAAACAAACAAAGAACTTTTGTCATAATTTACTTATTTCGATGTAACGTGCATTTTTCTTTGACTTCCTTTGTGTAAAGTATACTATTAATTATATTCTCGAATGAAAACTTAATTTAATAAAATACATACGTTTAAATAAAAGTTAGATGTAAGTCTTATTTAAAAGAAACAATTTATATTTTGATATTCTTTTTAAAATTCTTTAATATAAAAATAACTTTATTTTAATTGGTTTGAATTCTAAGATCATCTACTATAGAACGAAATTCCTCAGAAGAATGAATTATCTCTCTTTTTTAGAATGTTGATTGCTTTAATGCAAGTAAGTAAAATCTTGTTATTGTGAATGCGAAATTCTTAGATAGAGAAATATCTAAAAAGTACGTGTATTAAACAGTAATAATACAAAATTTTAATTATTTAAAACAGAAGTATTATTAAATGTATAAAACCCTATGTTAATTTACCGTGAACAAATGAATAATTAAATTACCAATTTATACAGTATAAAAAATAAAATTTTGTCAGATACAATTAATTAGTATTTTTATTCCGTAATAAAAAAAATTGTATAAAAGTTGACATAAAGTCAGGGTCGTTAGATACAATATTATGAATTGTTATTAAAATAAATTAATATTAACTTCAAATAAAATTTGGAACGTACAAAATGACTTTTTTCATAATATTCAATTTATGTTTTAAGAAGCTTTTATTTTATTAATTTTTCTACGATTCTAGAAAAAGTTTACGAAAAGTTTGATTTAAAGTTTGAACCTCGAGTGTACTATCTCTAAGTGATGATTAACAATTAAACTCATAATGATTAATTTAGGATTTTCACGTGATTGTATATTAAATTTTTTTCTACATAATTTAATAAATAGAATTGTAATATAATACTACCAATCATTAATGTCTGACAGTGTAACGTACCTTATTTTAGAGGAAAGTAATGCCAAAAATTAAATAATAAATTACACAATTATGTCGAGTAATTCAATGTACGCGAACGTATAGCTTTCTTGTTACTTAACTCAAGGTGTTATACCGCTAAGCGTCGAGATGGATATATTTGAACTAATTTGGATAAACTTAAATTACTCGGTTCACTTTTCAATTAATATAAATGAAGAAACTGTAGTATAGTTCATAATAAATATATATGTTATATTTATGTGTGTGCGTAAATACGTTGTTAAAAATAAATAAAAATAATTCATTTTTACGTTAGAAAAAAGTGATTCTCTGAGTATTGACCGTCTGATAAAATACTGATTATTTCACTTATATTGCCAAAGTAAGCAATATATTTTAGCATACTTTCCTCAATCGCGGTAATTTTAATACATGTCACTGTGCGTATCACAATTATCTAGGATTTTCTTTTAATTTTTATGAATACATACACTACGATGGTTGAAACAATATTAACTTTTATTACAGTAGTGTGCTGACAAATTTTACTGAGACAACACACGAACCTTTTAACAAATAGAAAGGAGAATGCCAGAATTATCGTTTTTTCTATCTCAAGATTAAATTCATTTCGCTTTACTTAAAAAAATGATGTAAAAAAGCAACGTTTCGTTTTGTAAAAAAATAAAATAAAAATAATATGTATACCTGCCTTTTTGTAAAGAAAAACATGTGTACTTCACTGTATGATGCTTGGCCCTAATAACTATTCTTCTGAGTGAGTTTAGTGCGCATGTGCGCTTTTTCTATGGTAGACAAAAGTTATAAGAGGTATATTATTTTAAATTAAATTTTTATCTGTATAACAAACATTTTAACTAAATAGCTTCGTTACGCTAGTTGTTGCCAGGATTTAGTAATCATTATGATAATTTTATTATTAATTAAATTTTGTACCCAGCATTTGCAGATTTCCGTGAATTTTCGTGCATTACGTTTTATACTTTTACACTTACTACCCACGAGTTCGTTGTAATATACATATATATACATCGCTGCAACAGCTATATAGATCATTACGCAGCAAACATCTGATTCTCATAGATGTGCACGTGTGCAATTGCTATAATGGCAATTGTCTCACTGTAGCCAGACAACATGCAGTGAATTAAGCAGTTCTTAGCGAAGGTCTTTTTTTCAAAATAAGACATGCATTTTGTTTATTTTTTTTTATCAAACATTACGAACGTTTGAACAATATACAATATTCTTTACATTATTACAACATTCACATACAACCAAATGCAACATAAATTTTACTTTGTATTTGAATAATATATATATATATTATTTACGGTTATCGTGGTCATTCTAATAAATTGGATTATAAATAGTTTCTTTAAGACATTATTTTTAATATATATCAAAAACAGTCGACTTACAGAATAAAACTTTTTTTTAAAAAGGACCCGTCGATTATTATTATCCATCAAGGCGCGAAGAGAATTTTTTTTATAAAATTTAATGTAAAAATTGTTACAATTTTATTACAAATATTAAAAAAATTTTGGTTCATGTCTTGAAAAGTTTGTATGCTATAACTTCTCTACGTTCACGCTCATTTTTATTCGTAGCGTCTCTCCGTTCTAATAATTAACTTATAATAACTTATAATAATATGTATATATAAAATTGGCGACTTCAGATGTGGTTATTGAATTTTATTTTAACTTTGTAAATACAAGGAAACGTACTATTAGTAATTTCATCAATCGAACTAATTTCTTAACTAGTAACTTTAATCAATTAATGGAAATAAAAACTTTATTTATTACGAACATTTCAGAAGTTGCATATTTCTTTAGTACATGTAAAACACAAACAAATATTTTTATGAGTGGAACGACTCTCTGATATTGGTATAAAATGCAAGACCCGTGATTTATTTTATACATTTCAAAGTCAAATTTAGATTGAAATATTAATTTACGTATTCAACTTTTCTTGTAGCGAAAATAAACTTATATATGGATAAAAATTCCATAAACTATCATTTTAAAGTTTGACAACCCATTTGAATGTTTGTGTATCATAGATCAGTATACCAAATATATTACGTTTCAAGAGTTTAAAATAGTTAGAAATAGAACTTTTTAAATAAGACTTTTACACAGTGAATATCAATATAAAGTAAGCCATTACGACTTTATCAATGTGTATATTTATTTTTAAAAATAAAAAGTATTGAAAAGTATAGAATTATAACCATGGTTCGTACTATGAATTTTCATTTCATTATTTCGAGTAGTCTTTAACATGATTGATATTGTAATTAATAATTCTTATTTGTTCTGATAATTGAATACTCGATATTAAATATATCTCTACGAAAACGAATTTCAACCTGTTGTCGTTAAACAATAAGTGTACAGTTATTTATATTACTTACCGAGACATTTAAGTAATTGAGAATAATTCAAGTATCCAGTTTAGATAAATAATAGTTGATCGATGATATAATGCATAAATATTAGTAGAAGTAAAATAACGTAAAATAAAAATTTTGTGAATACAGCGAATTTCGGAACGAATCAAGCTACGACTTCAATTCAAGCTCTGCAGTAACAACAATGTCACCCGACATGACGTTTAACGAGTATTCGTTGACAATCGTAATCATCTACTGCATCTGTTTCTTTGTCGCCGCTATCGGCAACTTGACTGTCTTCTTCACGCTCTCGAGGGGCAGATACCGCAAATCGAGAATATCTCTCATGATTTGCCACTTGTCGATCGCTGACCTCCTCGTCGCCTTCTTCACAATACCGATTGAGGTGAGTTCTATTACGAATGTGGTTTTATATTCTTGATTCCTCGTGAATAGTTTGTAACGTTTAGCAGTAGAGTAGAGCAGTACAATATAAAATAAAATAAAATTGGTGCACGTGCAGCAAACGAAAAAATATAACTATTTTTTATCAACTTTTAGCAAGATTTAAATTTATGAAAGAACATATATTATTTGACGATTTAAGCCCTTGATAATAACAATTTTGATTGGATTATAATTTATGGTAGCAGGATTTTGGTTATCAAAAAACAAAAATCTAATTATTTCTTATATTATTCTTGAAAAATGAAATGATATTAGACTGTCGAAATTGTGGTTTACCTTAGAGTAGTATAATTTACATAAAATTATACATCTGATTATAGTTATAAGACGTTCAGTTATCAGTTATAAAAGTCGTTTTATCATCCCGATTATTAAATGAATCTTTTTCCACGCTTGTAAGCCAAAGAAAAAATTGTGTATTTCGAGCGTGTTTGCTATATCATATTCGGCTGAAAAAATATAGTGTGAGAAAAAACTATTTCAGATTTAGGGATGATCTATCACGCTAAAACACTTTCTAGTTAGACTTGTCCTCGCTAAAATAGCTTATTATTCCCCCCAAGTAAAAAAATTTTGTAAAAAATTTTATGAAGATTTTATAAATTGAGCTTTATAAAAGTTGTATAAAAAATTGGCCATATAAAATTTTATACAAATTTATACGTAAGTGAAAATAATTTATAAATTTTTTATAAAAACTTTATAAAATACATTTTATAAAATTTTTATAAAAAATATATAAAAGCACAGTTTAAACACTAAATTAAACGTAATCAGCTGCATCATCCTGCAGTAACGGATAAAAAAATTTAGATGGCAAGACCGAGAGGTTATGGACACCAAAAAAATTAGTATTTCAGCGCGACAAAGAATTACTGCTGCCACCGACGATATAGAGAAAAAAGTCCACAGTTCCTCCTTCGATTCGGCTGAAAACTTTGAACACCTTTTCGCTTTTTTTCAAAGTTGTTGCATCCGGTGTACTGATGTACTCTTTAACATTGACTTGGACATCGCGAAGGTTAGACGGGGGTCTGACCAAATGTTTTGTTCTGTGGTTGTCAAGTCAATATTCAATTTTTTCTTTGGTTACTAATGAAAAAGTTGAATATTGACTTGACAACCACAGAACAAAACATTTGGTCAGACCCCCGTCTAACCTTCGCGATGTCCAAGTCAATGTTAAAGAGTCCGCCGGATGCAACAACTTTTAAAAAAGCAAAAAGGCGTTCAAAATTTTAAGCCAAATCGAAGGAGGAACTGTGGACTTTTTTCTCTATATCATCGGTGGCATCAGTAATTCTTCGTCGCGCTGAAATACTAATTTTTTTGATGTCCATAACCTCTCGGTCGTGCCATATAAATTTTTTTATCCGTTACTGCAGGATTGTGCAGCTAATTGTCCTTCTATATATTTTTTATAAAAATTTTATAAAAAATTTATAAATTATTTTCACTTATGTATAAATTTGTATAAAATTTTATATGGCCAATTTTTTATACAACTTTTATAAAGCTCAATTTATAAAATCTTTATAAAATTTTTACAAAATTTTTTTAGCCCTTACTGCATAATGCACTAAAATACTGTGATATTATTAATAAGCATTTATTTTTACCGTGAGACAGATGAACAATAACGTGATACCATTTTAAAATTTCGAAAGGTTAACGTTTTTGTATTTTAGTAACTTATATATAATAATATTTTAGGAAAAAAATAAATAAATAAGATTAGTACTTTATTTTTCATATTTTTATTATTTTATTTATAAGATTGTTGTATTTTTATTTTATCGTAACTTTTAATTCAAATCTTATTTATCATTACTACAAAAACATATGTAATCTATTTCGTGCGCTTTATTGGCCTCGACTTCGAGAAACTTTATTTTGCAAAGTGATGGTACTATACTTTTATTTTCGTTTTTTATATGAAAAAATAATTTTTTTAATAATGTTCCTATTTTTAAATTTACTTCCAAAAAGAATGTCCTAATCGTGTAGAGATTTTTCTTTTATCTTTAAGAAATATTTCTTTGACCAAGTGAAGAATGCAACTGAAGCAAAATGTTCTAAAAATAACTCTATCAATTTAATTACGCTTATAACCTACAGCTATAATTAGCAATTAAAGAGAGGCATTTGAAAGCAATTTCAATTTTAAGTTTTCGTTTAAACAGATCTTTAACAGATATTTAAAATTATTTTTATTTTCTTCGTAAAGTAAAACGTCCTTGAAACCTTACGTATGAAATGTTCGACTGACATTTATTTGTAGAATAATTTGAGTCGTAATAAAAGAACATATATTTTATTAACAATTTTCCCTATGGCAATGATTATAATACTATAGATTTTTAGTAAAATTAAAGACTCTTTCTAATAACTATTATTTTACTGAACTTTTAATGACAATAATTATAATTTATTGATTTGTAGTTCAGAATTAAAAGTTACTAAATAAATAATTAAAGCTTATTACATATATAATTTATTCTGAATATTAAACATTGGGTTTATAATGGTTAATACAGGAATACAGTTTGAATTTGAAAAATTGTTTAAAAATTTTTAATACAAAAACGCAAAAGTATAAAATGTAAAAGATATTTTAAAAACGAAAAAAATTCATTTATAATACGAATGTTTTGAAGTTTTCTACAACGGATTTTTCGATTCTATTATAGAAGTGTATTTATTGAATTTGTCGTGGTATTTAATAAAAATTTATTTGTTTTAAGTAGATGTAATATATCCTTGATATATTTATAGGAATCAATTTTCTCGGAAATGATAATACAAAAAATTATTATATTAATGTATTACATTATTTGAACGTTGAAAAATATTTTAAATAATGACACATTAATAATACTAGATGTAGGCCAGTAATTAAACATTTTCGTCGTATCAAGTTTCGACATTTGATATGCATTTACTGCGAATGAGATAATATAAAGCTTATATTACGGTGATTTCATTCTATAATCAAGGTAAGCTCAATAATATTAGTATTACTTATTGACAATGAAAGTTTAAATCTACTATATAAATAATTTAAACATTTTGAATAGTAATGTAATCATTGTGTTAAATATTAATTTAAATGATAGACGATATCATAACCTGAGCTTGCATGGATTATTTTAATTATTCTAATTTAATTGCTAAATAAAATTAATTATCATTTAATATTTTCGGTACTGTATATTCAATTCTATTAGAAAAATGACATCGAATTATAAATTTTGAATACAAAAAAATATAAAAAAATTACTTTAGAGAGGACATGAAAACTAGTTGATGCTCTTATTCATCGCCCCTTTTGATATTATTAGACTGTTTCATGATGTGAGCTGCTTTATACGTCAATTGCTTTAAGAGGAAGCTGTAAACTTTTAAGTAAAATTTTTAACCGAGACTTTCATGAAATGGTGGCATACGCGACGCACATATTTTTGTAAGTTGAAAACGTGTTATGAATGCGAAATATTTGTATTCAGCAATTTTGAACTTTCATAAAGTTGACGTACACAAAATGTACCATACAATTTTTTATTCATATTAACAGAAATATACGTATATTTAATCATTGCTTTTTACGCGTGTTTGTTTTTATTGCTTTTCTTTTACAATCGGCTTTCCATGAATCACATATATACATATCTGAATTTATATAATATGATTTATTCGAATTTCAACAAAAGAATTATTTTATTTCAAGTTTAATTTATTGCAAAAGTTGTCATTTCACAAGCAATATAACGTTATACTTTGATCTGGTAACTAAACTTCGGAACCTATATCATTTCAATGACAAACAAATGTGTAAATTATTTATTATGTTACCTTGTTCAAAATTTAAATTATATTTACGTAAATTCTTCATTGAAACGTGTACGTATCAGCTTCTCGTTTTATTATAAAAAATTGTCATTTAAGTGTTTCTAGGACGATTGGTAATTTAAGAATAAAAGTAAATCGGACCGAAATCGATTGAATCTAAAATAAATTCTCCGCTTTTGTTATTATCGCACGCGAACCATTCTTACCAATAAAAATTTTTAGACTGGATTTATTTTTGCATATTTTATTGTATTCAAACATAACTATGCAATTGACATTTTTGTAACTTATCTAATTTATCACACATACAGATGCACGCACACACACCCGTACATATAAACTTGTCAAAATTGGATGAGAGGCAAACTTGATTTTAAATTCAACTTAGTAGCACACAACTGTTTGCAAACCATTCAAACCCGTTTAGACGTAGACTAAAGTTTGGAATTCATTAATTCATTAGATTATACATCCGTAATTTGAGCATTTCAATATGTATGTGTGAATTTATCCGTTAATAGCAAGTGTAATGCATTGTAATTGCATTTATCTCTATACAAAAAATTATGGAACAATATTCTTTTTCGGATTAGTTTTTATTATATACAAAAAATTTGTAAAATTATTAATAGTATAACATTTGAATAAATGATTGACATTATTTTTATTATTTTTTAAATATTTTACTATTTAATAGAAGATAAAAGGATTAAATAAGAGTTGCATTGCAATACAATGCACGAATGTTACTTAATACTTGCAACATTTTTCACAATCACTAATCATATTTATATAATATTTACACTATTAAACAATTATTATGTAAAGTGCATTGTTGATTATATATTAATTTGAATACGTGTCTGATCAAGAACTTTTAATTTGTCAATGTCAAAAACCATTATTGTTATAAAATACACAGAACACAATAATCACCAGGTAAAAAAATTGCACTTATTTTGCTCTAAATATTCATTGTGTTGACAGTGAATTGCTATTAAAAACGTTGATCTTCAAATTTTACAATAAAACGCAATTACTAAAGTTGAGTGTCTATATCGATCTAAGCTTATGCAGTTGGATACACTTATGAATATCAAATTTTAAATTTCCTTATGATAACAAGACATAATCGTTGTTTTCTTTGGTTTGAGAAGATACAGATACTAAATATAAATGTAAATATAACATTAATTAAATTGTCATGTTAACAAAAACCACAGGCCACCAAACTCTATACTGGAACATTTGACTTTTGGTTAATAAATCAAATAGGATTAATATATGCGCTTACATTATCATAAAATTATAATGATCATGCGTAGAGTAAACAACGTTCCTCGATGCTGATTTAAATAATAAGTAGAGAAGGTATATCGCAATAGCGTGTATATATCGCTAAATTTGTCTGATGCGTAATGCTTACGGCGTATATAAGGATATGATCGAAATTAGTTTGCGCTACTATTATCGATATCAAAGCGACAGTGTAGACACCCTTGCGGGTATCTAAACGAAAATATATATACGCATCTAGGTGTATCTTGATCGAGCTGCGATTCACGATGAAAGCACTAACGAAATGGTCTTAATTGCTTCGAAGCCAAAACAAGCATTTAGTCGGATAATCCCGTTGACTGTTAGTACGCACATGGAGGGTTTCTAGATCTTTCATTAAACATATATCACTCGCAATTACAGTCGTATCAATGAAATCGCATTAATCTTGAATACTTACATCTATATACCTGATATATTACACATGCGAATTATATACATATATATGAATCCCTCTAAATTTTAATACAATATCGCATACACGGATGAATATCTGTGGTTGACCAGTCAAATCCCGTACAACTCCATTTTTCGAGCTTTCGAGATATTGAAGTTTTAGATGAAATGCGAATGGTAAAGTGAAATATATTGAAACTTTGATTGTTGTTAGAAACACAAAAAAGTAATAATTATTCGTTTATGAAAATTCGTTAGATTTTTCCTTTACCGAATACAATATTATATCTAATGAAATCATCTATAAAAAAATTTGCATCTCCATTTTATAATTTTTTTTTATAAAATGTATGAAATATTATAAAATCTTTAGAGAAAAAAATTTAATGTAAAATCTTGTAACTTAGTGATGGAGAAAATTATTAATGTAATATGGAATTTCTGACATATTTCGAAAATATTTTCCAGAACCAACATGTGTAAGAAATTTTACTGTACTTATTATATAGTAATAGAATATGTCAAACTTATAAAATTCTAAGATTTAAAGACAAATGCATGATCTTAGACTCTATTTCTCCAATCCTAATTTAGACTAACAATTATTTACGTAAATTGACAATTTTTATAATTATAATGTAAGAAAAATTATTTTATTACTGCTAATAAATTATTTAAATAAAATTAAAAAATCGAGTTCTCAATCAAATTAGGCTGCTTATTTTACACCACCAAAACAAATAAAATATATCGCTAATTCACTAAATATTATTATTGCAAAATAATTGATCAAACATGAATATCATATTACAAAGCACTTGCTAGACTTTCAAAAAAGATTTTTCATGAAAATTCAGTGATTCTGGTAAAATAATGGCATTTTTTTACTAAAATATCGTCACCCGGAAAATGTTGCAAAACGTATAAAAGTAATAAACTATTAAAACACACAATATACCTAATGTGTTCATCAATTTTGTGAAAAAATCAAGTTTTATATGGTTTACCACAGATGTTTTTTACCGTTCTGGGCGCGATAAATTAATTGCTCGATAGTTCGAGCTTTATATACCTAGCGTTAGTTTCTAAACCGAATTTCCATATAAATGAAAAAGATTTTTTTTGTTTCAATAAAGCTCAATTTCACAACTAAATACCTTTTAAAATTAAATTGCATGTGAATAATAAATCTTATACTTTGCCAATCAATTGAAAAGATAACTAGGAAATATTTATTTGTTTATAACGAGAATATATATACTATATTATTATCGGCATCCCAAATATTATCGTATTGTATATTTCCACTTTTTTTCATACATAACAATATCTAGTTGGCTAAGTCGAAGTTAATCCCTTGGATCTGTTTACAAAATAATTTCTTTTCTAATTAACTTGAATTCAAACAATTCACTCTTTGATTTACAAAAAGTGAATAATTGATTAAAAGTAGGAATTTGCAAATTTTTGTATTGTTAGGTTATCACTTATTTAAATGAATTACGGCTTTAATAAAATTCAACAATTTCTTTGAATTAAACACTGTAGATAGAGTTCTAATTAAATAAACAGTATTTCGTTCGTTAATGCTTCAATCGGAAATTTATTTTATACAAAGCAAATTAAATCATAAAGAATCCGTAAACAATTTATGTTTTATAAATATAAAGTAAAAAGAAATATTTTATAAAAAATAAAATATACTTGGAGTTATCGGAGAATCTCAAATAAACTGTAAAATTGTGTTGGTAGCTGTCGAGGAAAAGTCAGCTAAATGTGTAAACAAAAAAAGTGGAAAGTCAATTTCGTTTTGGTTCAAGTATCCCTTATACGAAATACCATACACGAACTACAAAAGTTTTTCTAAAACAATTAATTAGTACGTAGTCAAATTTTGACTTTTTTCACTATTATTGATTAATATACTTTTCCTTAGAAAAGCTAAATCTGTAACTAAGATCTCAAGACTTAAAAGTAACAATACCATGGCAAGTTGAGTCTGGGCTGTGTTCCTGTTTCCTCTTTCATTACTATTCTTCGTGTTGAATCAATAAAATATTGAGCGAATACTATATCATCCGATAATTGAAAAGCTGATTAAAACATTTCCACCTGCAATAGTGATTTGGGTGCTCGAAGGAACGCTGTATTTATAGACTACACGAATGATCCGTCGGTATACTTGTCGATTCAAATTTTGTTTTGTCTTGAAAAACCTACAAAATATTAATTCAGAGAAGATGTATGTCTAAATGTTTTGAGTTTTATTGACCTACTATATCTAACAATCACATTTGTTAAAGAAATAAAATCAAATTACATCACATTTCGATATTTTAATTTTCTTCAAATAGTGCAATCATTCGATTTTTGTAAAAGTTATAATTATATATATATATATATATATACAACAATAAAGCGAATTAAAGTTAGAACATTTTAAAAAAGTCATTATTGTAGATAACGACTACAGAAGAAAATACCATTTGATGCTCCTAGTATTTGTCTGAATTTAAGAGTTGTTTTCTTCAATTAAAATGTATGTGATCACCGTTTTAAAAGTTGTATTAAACTAGAATTAAATTACTTCAAAGGATAGAACCTTAAGTTTTAGTATAATAAATTTTGTTCTGAAACGCAACGAAAGTTATAAATAACTAAAAGAACGCTTATTAAAGTTGAACATAATATATTAATTTATAATAATCAGTAACAAATTGTTTATGTTAGTTGTTTTTATTTAATGGATATAAATGAAGACGTAAATCGACGAGATTGAATGTGTGAGAATAAGTCGGGTGACCGAAACAAAGTGCAAACGAATGCAAGCGATTTTAAGTCACGGACGTTAGCTTGACGGTGATGGTCAAGGCACGAGTCTCGTAATCCAACGGCACTCGTAAACGTGGGTTCGCGTTTCGTCGTCCGCTTTTTTTAGCTCGCTTCTATCCTTTTCACACCTTAATAGTGTATAACAGTTATCGCCTTGTGAACTTTATAAAAGAGACTACTCTTAAAGTTCTTAAAACGAATTTCTTAGTTGACGGTTTTAGTCTAGGTATAGGTTAAACTATAGTTATATATATATAAGTTTTTTCGCTTTTTAATACTGGTTTCTAATGTAAACGTAGGATTAAAATGAATTTTTCGATATTTATATGAATTTTCATGTGTATCCAATATCCGTTATTCTATAAATAAATAAAGTACTCTCATTTTAAAAAACAATAATATATATGTGTGTGTATATATATGGGGTATTCCACGTGAAGTGGTCCGATCAAAATTTTAAAATGCACCAAATTTTGGGTACACTTTGCAAATGTTTTTCAGAATACAGAAAAAAATTTTTAGGTACTGGAATCTATTTGCTCAAAAGTTATTCTAACCTCAAAAAGTGAATTTTTCCATATTTTTTTCAACACCAGCTGGGTTTACCGCTATATAACTCAAAATCTATCAACTTTTACTATAGAACATTATATGTAACATTCGTTGCTAATTATATCCAGAATTTATTCTTTTGGGTTAGAATTTCTAATCTCAAGGTCAATGTTACATAAACTGCATGTCAATATTCAACTTGAAAAAAGTGCAATTGCGCCACCTTTGATTTTTTCATCCAGAAGTCTAAAAGAAAGCTTGGAGCAATACCTTTCAAATGGTCTGTAGCATTTTTATGGCCTCCAATTCTGTAAAAAGTTATGACAATTTAAAGAAAGACAAAAAATTCACAAAAATTAACATGGTAATTCCCATTTAAATTTTTAAAAAAATTTCGTGTTTCTTTAAATTGTCATAACTTTTTACAGAATTGGAGGCCATAAAAATGCTACAGACCATTTGAAAGGTATTGCTCCAAGCTTTCTTTTAGATTTTTGGATGAAAAAATCAAAGGTGGCGCACTTGCACTTTTTTCAAGTTGAATATTGACATGTAGTTTATGTAACATTGACCTTGAGATTAGAAATTCTAACCCAGAAGAATAAATTCTAGATATAATTAGCAACGAATGTTACATATAACGTTCTATAGTAAAAGTTGATAGATTTTGAATTATATAGCGGTAAACCCAGCTGGTGTTGAAAAAAATATGGAAAAATTCACTTTTTGAGGTTAGAATAACTTTTGAGCAAATAGATTCCAGTACCTAAAAATTTTTTTCTGTATTCTGAAAAACATTTGCAAAGTGTACCCAAAATTTGGTGCATTTTAAAATTTTGATCGGACCACTTCACGTGGAATACCCCATATATATATACCTATATATAATTATTAATTATATTTTATAATTATTATATTATACTTTCCACTATTAATTTTAATAATATATATAATTCCAATAATCATTAAAAAAAACTCGTAACATTATTTGTTATTATAAAGTGTACTGACATATATATGAAAATAATATAAAACCTTCATTCATTCTTGTACAAGTGATTATAAAAGTTATCTTGCTATAATAATGATTGTTGAAAATTTAACGATCTTCCCGAGTCAAATGAGAAAAGGTATAAAAAAAACTTTAACACATTCTTTCTTTTTTGTAACGTTTCGGTGGTCAATGCCACCCTCTTCAGACTGTATAAAATATTTTATTTATAAATAAAACTGTACACTCAAATAAAATTAAGAATGTTATAAGACAAAGGAAATTATAATATGCCTTTTAAAATAAACACTGTAATTTGTATACAAAATCTCATTTTGTTTACAATGTGATTTGCATAGAATTTTCAAAAATCATTATTAAAAAACCACCGAGTGATAAAATCAAACCAACAACATGAGTTATCTTGCTATAATTATCATTAACGCAGAATGACGTAAATATTTTTAAAGCGATGCAAAATTTATGCTAGCGTAAAGATTCAAAGTAAATATAGGATTAAACTGCTTGAGTAAGTGCAAATATGAAGCTGTCAAGATGGAAGATCTTAACAAAGCGCATAACAATGTAGGAATCAGAGTAAATTTATTTGATTACACGCTAAATTTACAATACAACACAGGTGGCAATTACTTGTGTCAATACGCAATAGTTCGTACAATACATTAATAATAAAATTTTCTTATACAATTGAAACGTATAAAATGAGTATTTTAAAATGTATTATTGCATCATTATAATGTTATTTAAACGTATGTTTAGATTGGATGGCGTTTGACTGTCCAGTGGGTTGCTGGAAATTCTGCTTGTAAATTATTTTTATTCCTAAGACCCTTCGGCCTGTATTTATCTAATAACATTCTCATCTGCGTCTCGCTAGACAGGTTAGTAAAGTTTTGAATTTAATATTACCAAAATCACGTTTGTTTCATTTAAATCCGTATTATTATCAAGCGAATATGTTATACACAATTTTTGTATAATAATTAAAACATCTGCATGCACGTGTACGTCGTGCAATTTTACACAAAACTTTACTTACAAAAAAGCATATAATAAAGTTATAATCAATTATTTTAACCTTCAAATTATAAATTAAAAGTTGTTAGTCAAATTAAATTAGTTTACAATATATTGTTTATAATCATCTGAAACATATTGAACGTTTTCTTGAGTCAAATACCTAAACTTCTATAATAAGTGAAAAATGGTTAATATCTGCTATATTATAAAGTATAACTGATACGTCTCGATACGACGGAAACAAACGAAGATGTTTTCTTTTTTAATTGATTTTAAAGAGTTACTATAGATATTATACAATAGCTGTACGCAGTTAATAATGTTAAAGTAGAGTTAACGTGATGTATTTATTGAAAATATGAGATTTTAAGAGATAGAGAGAAAAAATATTAAATATTGTTTAAAAAGTACAGCTTACAATAAAAACATTGTAAAATTCATAAAATGTAGATAAGAAATAAATAATTGTAGTTGCAAGAAAATAACTTTTATTATTGAAATATTCTAAATTAAAGATTTGAAGAACATGTCAATACATTGAAGAAGCAATTTTGATGAAAGTAACCTACTAAAGTAGAATAATATTTATATAGTTGTATGCGAATGTATAGAAATTTGTTCGTAGGAAGTCGTAACACACTTAACAATCCCTCAACCCCATTTCCATCAAGTGACGCAATGCAAACGTAAATAATTAGCTAATCTTGGAAGTACGGATAACTTTAAGCGCGTCAACACGGCAAAGTGCGAAACAAAGTCAACTTTGTAGATCGCGAAAATAATTGCGCGATCTCGGCCCCCAGCCAGCAAATACGTCGAATCGTATTATATTCGTATAGATGAAATGTAATTTTTTCAAGTATAAGGGGATGATGTATCAATATTTTTTATAACGGAAGACTTGAATGCAATCAATAACATTTTTCGATATACTAATATAGTATCGTACGTGGTTAAAGGAGGAATATTATCTAAATCGATCAACAATAAATTGCTCGACAAATACCAGCCAGTGAATCGGGTTAATTCGAAAGCTCGAAAGTGAACAGAGCCGCGACGCATCGAGGATTATTGATGCACTCACGCGTAAACATAGAGGCACGTATGGTCAATCGTATATCTGCATAGCTGTATATCTAGTATAGCCAAAATGATACGCGTCATCTGAATGCGAAGATGCGCGCACGCGGTGTTCGTAGAATGCGCGTAGAATGCGCGTAGAATGCGATACCACTCGTTTCGTGCGTACCGAGGCGAAATCGAGCCTCCCCAAGGCTTTCAAACAATTGGATTACGCGTGCGTCTGTTTACCGCGTGGTCGTCGACTGACGCCCACACGGCCAATACCTCTATACCTCTATATTCCGCCATTAATGCGAATCAACGAGTTACAGGTACTTCGCTGTCCTTTACCCACTACGCGTCAACGATGCCAGACGCCGGGGAAAGATCATGCTGACGGTCGCTTGGATATTCAGCATCATTTATGCCATGCCACAGGTTAGTACGTGCTTACATCCTCGAACACGTTCTCTTTAAATCTCAGCGGACAGACAATGTCGCTCTCTCTCTCTCTCTTCCCTTCACTCCAAGAGAGTGAAACCCGATTGAACTTTTCACTCTTAGGGACTATTTGTCACTCCCTCTGAATTGGAGAGGATTCATTATCCATTTATTACTAAAAAAGTTCTATATTTTACCTATAATCTTAGTTTATTACCGCATTGAGAAATTAGATGCAAATGATATTATAAACTTGAATTATCAAATTAAACAACTTTTCGGAATGTAAACAAATCGTTAAAGGATTACTAAGCCATTTAAATCAAATATTTGCATGTTTCTGGTTAAACGAAGAACTAATTATGAAATTCTGATTAACATAATAATTCAGTTGTAATGATTAATTTGATTTATTCTAAAAACGCGAGATGTACGTTATTTGAAAGAAAATTATTATTTTTTAAATATTTTACAGTAAAACTTATTTACTTTTTCGATTTCCAAGCGAAAAACTGGGTACGTTGTGATTTTTTAGTACTACCGAACGGTTGTTTTAATTCGTGTCGAATATCTCCATTTACATGTTTTTGAGCGCTTTCGATTCGTATAACATAAATGTAAAGAAAGACTTTGTTTTCTTATAGTTTGCAGCATATATACACATTTTATAATTATTATAATTATAGTACTTTTCTAAACAAATAATTATGCACACGCATCAGCTTTAAACTTATTGTATTAAATTATTGATATTTTAATACGTTTTAATTAGAATACTCATATCAATAATCAGAAATACTAATTATTCAGAAAATATCAGAAAACATAAATATAAGGAATACATTAAACATAATGCAAATGTTGAAGATTTTGCGATGTTATATAAATATCAGTTTTCAAACAAAACTTTTACTAAAGGTTTTTTATTAACTGTAAAATACTTTAAAATCATAAAATAAAACATATTTGAAAAAAGGAAAATGTTTTTAAAAGCAAAAAGTGAGTATTACATATTATTCTTCCATGCAAAATTACCACCCACTATATTTTATTGAATAAAACATCAGATTTTTATTATTCTTAGAGTCTAAGAACCAATTAAATTTGCTTTTCTCTATTTAAATGTTATTTTCGATAACAAGTTGAAACAACGTTCACATGATTTTCATTGTATAAGAATAAATACGTTTAAAACATACGACGATATAGGTGAATCCTTTTAAACAAAATAACTGAGTAAATCATTTTATTATAATAGTAATATAAATTAATATAATAACAGTTTATAAAATATATTTTTTTGAAGAGTGCTTGTACAATGTTAACTACTCCGCGAGACTTGCTTAATTACTGTTAATCAAATAAGAGATAATTGTATATATAATACTTAATAGCAAATATATGAATTTAGCATTTAATATTTATAATCCAGAATTTTTCTTTGATAATAATTGTTTTTGATTTATCCGCTGAAAACAGAAGTATTGAAAAAAGATAACTTTATAAACTAATTGTTTAATAAATATTTTATTCCAATGTAATCTTTCTGTTCATTGTAATATCGTTGGAGTATTTTTTTCTATTTTCCTGTATACAATAAATATTTTAAAAATATGTATATATGGCTTAAAACAACACAGCGACGATGAATCGTTAAGCACCGATCTATAACTTTTTTGCAAACAATCTGCGTCGTGTATTTTGTAGGATACATTTAACAAATGAACGTAAAGGAAGAAGAATTATTTGTACGCGAAAGAAAAACACCTCGTATAAAAAAATATACCCTGAGAGCAGCTCGTAGTTTTACCAGGAAGAACTCTTTTGTTTTAAGATAATTCTTTCTCGGCGCATTTTATTCGGAGCACTAGTAGGACAACTTTTAAAGCACTATTGCTTTTGGTGCGAACCGCGTGAATGAACGATCGATAGAATGCATTTCTGAAAGCTATTTTTACTCAATCACGTCGCTAATCCTTTGGCACTTCCTTCTCGATTTATCCCGCGGAATGACACCTTCATTTAACGTTATACTCAACTTTTTAAAAATCAATATAATTTCTTATTCCGATTAATGCATATAGGTGGAAATCTTCTATAAACGTTATAATTTGTGATTTAAGGATGCAGAAGTCGAACAGCTTGTCGATATATATATATATATCAAATTGCTCTAAAGCGCATACTTGATTTTCGATTAATTTAAAAATACGTAGCGAATACCTTGGAAGGATTAAATTTCCTTTAAAGTATTTATATGTATATACCTTGGAAAACTTGCGAATGTAAGTAAATTTTCACTGTATCTCGTATTTTATGAAAATACTGTACAACTTACATAAATTTATTGAAGCGTATTTTAATTTTCACGTAGATAAAAGCCATTTTAATATATGTATATATGTATATGTATATGCGTGTATGTGTACATGTAAACACAAAGTGCACATACTTTCGAGTGATTAATAATGTAAGCACATAAAACAGTGAGTAGGCACGTTCGAGTTAGGAAAATACTATATATACAGTTTTTGAATGGAGGTTACGTGTATATACAAAAAGAAATAGTACGCCGGAAGAAGGCAGGTTTGAAAAAGATTAGACCATATAACGCGTGGGTGTAGACGCGGTATTTGCACGATCCCGTAGGTGGACGAGGGAGAACTTTGCGCTGCAGCTCCAGTAAGACGTACGAGATTTTACTCATACCAACTTTTTTAAATGTGCAATCACGTGTTAAAAATAACTTGCAGCTATAGTAAAATCGTAGAAATGTGAAAAGAAGACCAGGATACTGTTACGTATACTTATATTCGTGTGGTGTTTCAATGTGTTTAGCTAAACTACGCGCAAAAACACGAGGTCGCGATGTATACTATGCCCGCGTATATAGTACAACTAATCAATCGAATTCCCTTTATACGTCGAGTTTATTGTCTTTAAGAGAAAAATATTTTTGATAAGCGTTATTCGACGTAAGGATGTTTTAGATAGACGTGATTAAATAGATTTCGATGAAACTTTTAGGATTAATAATTTTTGGAATTATTAATTTTATAGTACACAATACTGCGTAAGCCGACGACACAATTCGAGGATTTTTTGATCACTTCTAGGAAATAACATAACATTATATATTATGATAGATACTCCTTAAACTATTAAATTCTATCTATATATTATCAAATATACAATGTATCAACTATTATTATTTCCTGGAAAAGTAAATTAATTAATTCAAATTTGTTATTCTCTCAATTACTAAATGAGTAATAAATTTTGTAAATATCTGCCAATGAGCTATACAAAAATCTTATTTTGTACATCACTTATAATATTCTGATTTATAATATTATTGTATGTAATTAAGATTACGTGATAGATGTTAATCACTGCAAAAATAAATTCGTTGATTATTTTTAGAATATCTAAAAATGTAAACTCAAAAAAGTTTTAAATATATTAAAATAAATATCTATGTTTTATTAATAGCTTAAACTAAAACGTTTGTGCGGTACAATCGGATATTATTCTTAGTTTATTTATTTTATTTTTTGTTTTGGTGAAATAGAATTTTTAATATTTGAACTTTTAGAAATTCTTTAATAAAACTACTTCCAAATGGGATTTTGAAGAGAATGTAATTTTTTCAACGTATCTTTTATACGTCTTTTTTCACGAAAAAATGTAAGTTAAATATTTGAAAAAGAGGTCGTTAACAAAAAACGATAAATAAATTTTATGCTTTACTTATTAAAATACACATTGTCAATTAAACATTCATAAATTCTACTAATAATCCTATTTAAATTTGTTACTTTTTGTTTTAAAATACAGTCATACAATATGATATTATTATACATTTGATGCAAGTGATTCTTTTAATTTTTGTGCTATATAATAAAGAACTGTATAGTTTTTTTTGACGCAATCAAGCGTTGCACCAGAATATACAATGACAAAATTACGAGTATCGACGTCTATCTTCAGAATTAATAATACAATTATTAAACAGTTGAGCAACACGACACTTTAATATTGTTATAGGGATACTTTGCTTGAATATAAATTAATCTTTTGATGAAAATCCACGTAATGATTCACATATTTCGTTTGTTCAATCTGTATGCATCAATAACAACGTATAAATATATCTGGTACACTCGCAATAAAATCTTTTAATATGAAATATTTTTATTGCTGTAATAGAAAGGAAAGTTTAAATGTGCTTTGAAAATACCTAAAGTTTACGTCGCTTTGAAATATACTTTATATGAAAACATCACACAGTGTTTCATAGATGGACAGATTGTCGCATTTGAGTTTAGCGAGTGAGTCATTGTATATGTTCTCCAACGCGAGCTTTATGTGTCTCTTTCACATTCTACGCATATTGCAAAGCTCGTTGGGACTAAGCGACATTTTGGAATAGTTGCACCACTACCAACGAGTTTTCGAATTCACCCTCGTCTGTGAAATAACCTTCTCTATTTCGCTACACCCACATATATGCTTATGCGAACGTTTGTATATGTACACCCGTGATATATGCAATAATACTCTTACACGACCGCGAATGGATATTAATTAAATTACTGTTCTACACAAGTGGAAAATAAATTCTAAATTATTTTAGGAACAGGCAACAATTGTGAGTTAGTTGTAATGTATGTAACAGTATTACGGATTATATTATTATGTATTTCACTAGTCTAGTTTAATTTTAGGAAATTCATGGTTTATTTTTTATATATAAATCTCGTATACTTTATGATATAACTGTTTTATTAACTTACTCTTTTAATTGTCTAGATTGTTCAATATTCGTAGTGATTAATCTCATAATTTTTTAAATATTTTTTATAATTTAAAATGATTATATACACTTTATTTTTACAAAAGTAATTGACCAAAAATTTATTCGTTCTTTGAATTATTTGAATATCAAATTTTACGTGCATACGCGCTCAGATTTCGTTCGAAATTCGCTCGTACACTGATTTGAGTTGAATATTTTACCACCAAGTCGGTTTTTCAACAGATTTTTAGAAATGAATGATTCTCTTAAAATTTCAGTAAACTATAGTTTGTTTTATTTATTCGTTTTCAAACTTGAATTCATTAGATACAAATATATATAAATATGTAAATTTATTTATTATTCCTTGATAAGTTTGAACGATATTATGTAATAATTAGCTTATTAATTTAAATTCGCACAATATAATATTTAAGTTGCTAAATAATTCTTTTAATTTCGCTTATAACAGAGTTTTGTACAATGTATTGTGTATGATACGCCACAGAGATGTAGCAGTAACAGAAAATATTTTCCACGTGTATTAGTTATTTAAAAGAATGAATTTTTAAAATAACGTAAAACGCTGTCTGTATAATATCTGATTTTGCAACAATTAAAAACTGAATACAATCAGGAGTATAAAAAATAAGAATAAATTCACATTTTCATCGTTTTATTGTTATCTTTTCGTAGACTGCTAAATTTGATTTTGTTTTTGAATTCTAAATAGTGATAAGGCTTATATTATATTATGAAGCATCGAGTAAAAAGTAAATGAACAGAGTGTAAGAAGCTTATGAAAATATATAGTTGAAGATAAAATAAGTGAAATAAAAACTAAACTGGGTTTTAATAATTCGAGCGATAGTTAAAATTTTTTTATTAAGAAGTCTTTGTTGCGCATACATTATTAACAGCAGAGTTGTAAAATTATGCGTTTCTAGCGGTTGTACGTGATTAAAGCTTGAAACACGATATCCCTGTAATGAAAATTTGGAAAACGTTGGAGGTCGCAGTTGAAAAATTCTTGTCACAAGCTAGTGCAAAAGCAAAGTTGATAAATACGAGGATTATCATTGACGTAGAATCTGTAGGAGCATATAAGGCAACGGATACATCGAGATGTACAGTAGAATTAGGAAAGTTAAGTGAAGGGTCGTTCTAGCGGATACGAGGTAGAGATACCGGACTGGATGGTATACATCCTTGGAATTGGGTTTAGTCTGTACATAGCTCTCGCTAAGTCTCGCAGACGGTACGTGCTCTGATACGTACGAGGGGTCTATTACCCTGTACTATGCGCGAAATACGTTACTGGAAACAAGTCGACCTGACCCCTACCCTATACCTATAATAGTACAAAGTATACGTACCGTATATATATATATATATATATATATATAATATATGTGTGTGTGTGTAGGTACATATAGCGCAAGACGGTGGAAGACGACCTACAGTAGCTATATAGAGGTGACTTTGTTGTCTAGGTTGGTTGGACACTATACAATACCGCCCGAGCGCCCGAGCCTGGCTTCCTATTTTCCAAGGTGTCAGCCTCTCCGGGCTTCTCCGTTATACATATTAATTTCCCCCCCTCTTACCTAAATTACTGCCTGTGTATAATGAGGCGTAGATGCATCCCCGTTGGATCCACTTGCTAAATTGTCTCTTCAATGTTTTATCATGCGAGCCGGTCTGCTTCGGTAAAATGACGCATTCCCTCTGACGAGAAAATTAAGTTTTTGGACATTATACCGTGTTGATAACATTGGATCTATCTTTGTTTTCCGCTACTCATTGGTAATGAGAAAAGCCCACGCACTAACTTCTCCTGGATTACTGGTTCTTTGCGCGCTTTACCGATTAACCTACTGCACTCTTATTTTATTCATTTTTCAAGTACTCTTTCCTGTACTATCTCCTTGAACTTTTGAAACGTATTCTTAAAAATAAAATTTTTAGTATGCAAGGAACTAAAATCATTTTGCCCCTCCTGAGTAAGTCAAAAGTTTACTAAATTTCCATCTGGATAAGTATATTATTATTTCAATTCATATACACTACTGCCGCTCAAAAGTTTGGGTTCATTTAAAGTAAAAATATATAACCTCATTATCTTTCATAGTTTTTTGCATAAAAACTTTCATAATTTTCTTAAAATCGATGATAGATAAAATATAAACCAACCATTCGAAAACTCTTTGTAAAAGCTTACATTTTCATTGTGTGAATTTTTAATGCACATAATATTTTTGTCAAGTGCACACCTTTTATTAAAGTAAATCTTAACTGTATAACCTTTTGTTTATTAAGATAATTAGAAATTTGTAAATAGACTTTAATTACAAGTTAATAAAAAGATTCTTTTTAATTACCTTTCAAATAATCACTAACAGGCTTTTGTAGCATTATTTGAATGAAATATACTAAACTTCAAAGTTGTATCGATTTTTACTTTAGTGAACCCAAACTTTTGAGTGGTTGTGTAAATATATCTTTTTTATTTTAAAATTTACTTTCCATAGTATACGCAATAAAAAATGTTTATATTATTACGTCATGGGTTATAACACTTAAAACATTGTTTAAAAACTATGGTCCTACTATTTTAAATATTATCAAAAAACTTGATCGTACTTGTACATACACATTAAACTGTTTATTTTGTTATTTTACGTTAACCTCATGGTCAACTATTGAAGCAAAATTTTTACAACCTGCTTTATTATATTGTGCAAATAACTAACAAGAGAAGTACATGACCTCCGGGAAACGGATCTTATCCTAACTTTGGTATATCTTTTGTAATGTAGAAATATGAAGAAAGTCAAGTTATTGATTGCCAATGGTCATATTGACGAAAGTTATTCGACATCTAATAATAATTTCAATGAAAATTACTTCCAACTTAATTGCTTATAACTCCGAAACAAATAAAGACAAAAAATGCTCTATTTGGAGTAAAGTTATGATAAAAATAAGAAATTGAAGATATTTCAAACAAAATGGAGTATCAAAAGTTTATTGTTTTTTTAGTCCAAAATTCTTCAATTTCTTATTTTCTTCATAACTTTGCTTCAAATGGAGCAATTTTAGCTTCATTTTTAAAAATGATATCTACTTGAATACGACTTTCTTCTGGTTTTTGAATTGATTATTTATCTTTATTTGTTTTGGAGTTATAAGCGATTAAACTGGAAGTAATTTTCATTGAAATTATTATTAGATATCGAATAACTTTTGTCAATGTGGCCATTGGCAAAGAATAACTTGGCTTTCTTCGTATTTCTACATTACAAAAGGTATACCAAAGTTAGGGTAAGATCCGTTTCCCGGATATCATGTACTCCCCTTGTAAGTTAGAAGAAACTTTGATTGTTTCATATGTTCAACAATTTATGTGCTTGCTATACAATTTTTTTCATATCTACATTCGATTCAATTAAGTATTTGAAACATTTTCACTGCATACTTATAAAATTTCGACGCATACGTATTATATTAATTGTTATTTATTTTATACACAAATAAAGTATTAACATATATTATGTCGCATGATAAATGAAAAAATATTTTAGAAACAACAAAGTTAGCAAATTATTGGGTGTGATCATATTACGCTACTAACTTTTTTCAACTCAATTATTTAGTTTCAAAATATAAACTTTATAAATTTAAGATTTTGCAAATCTTATTACATTTAAAACGAGCAAGTTTGAATTTTCAAAATGTGTCTTCTGTAATTTGTTATTCGTGGGAAAAAATGTAGGAATTTAAACTAAAAAATGGTTATCCAATACGATTAAACTATAAAAAATAAAAAATATAAATAGTTTTAGTAACTATGAAAAGTTACTAGTAATTCTAATTAAAATAGTGAAGGGAAATGAAGTGGTGGAAACAACTATATAATTGTTAGTTACAGCTATTGTATCTATGTACAAAATAATTACAGTAACTACAAAAGTATACTTAAAGCTTTGGCAGGTTTAAACTACTTTACGCCTTACAGCATTAAATCAGTTTGATCCTATTAAGTGAGGAATTCAAAGATTAAAGTTAAATATTGTAACGTTTAACTCAAATGTTACACTTACAATGAATATCACTTTGGGACCTACAATTCAATTAAGACTATTAGTATTACTTGTAGCGATGAAAACTTGTCACGAAAGCAACGAGCATTCTCCGTTAAATGATAATTGGTTAAATTGAGAATTGCCGTACTTTAAGAGCTAAGAGCTATTTTCCATTTAACAAGATATACCAGTGACAATGAGTCTCTTTACCACGATTATTCGCCGTACAATGAAATCCTCTTTACCAATATAGCAAAAAGAGCGGGATAAATCTGTAATATTTTTTCCCAAGCTTACTCTTTACTGTAATTTATATTTAAACTTAACGCATACTTAATTATTCAATTATCTCTTATATATAAAATATTAAAAATTTGTTTATATGTTTTATATTCCAGTTCATCGTATTCCACGTATCGAATCATCCGAAACACACGAACTTCACCCAATGCGTCACTTACGGCTCGTTCCCCTCGATACTCATCGAAAATGCATACAATGTCTTTTGTCTAATAACGATGTACTTTATTCCCCTCATTATAATATGTTGGGTGTACTTGCAGATACTTTGTGAGATTAGCAGTAAATCGAAGGAAAACAAACCAGGTGAATAATTCATCATATATTATACGTTATCAAGCTTATAATAGGTATAACTAAAATATTTTATTGCGCATGGACGAATGTAATAAAGTATTTTGTGTTATATATATTCATATTTGGGAATTTTTTATATTTTTTTCATCGAATTTATCTTAATTAAATATTATTTGGTTTAAGTGGTAAGATACGTTTTTTTTTTACTTTTACATATCCGTAATACTTGTACAATGAACATAAAAAATTAATGGAATTCTCTATAGTTATATTAATTAATTTATCGTGACTTTATGTGAAATAAAGTCGAAAGTATTCAAGCGATTTTTCCATCGTTTCGAACTAGAGATGCTTTTTAAATAACAGGATAAAAAGAAAAGAGCATCAGATAAAATGGAACTCTTACGGTTAAATATTTGCTAGATATCGAATATTTGCAAAATATGGAGTTTTATTATATTTTTTATAATACATCGATCTTATAAACCGTTTACTTAAATATCGATGAATGACAGATATTATTTAACATTTAAATGGAATTTGAAAAATAATAATTTATTGACGATTATTTCTCAAATTAATAGCAATAATAATTTTTCAATCAAAACTTCACATCGAATATGTGCATTATTTATCATATGACATAAATAAAAAAAAATAAATAATTTTATACTTATAAATACGTATAGTAAATTAATTTGAACTTAAATAAAAAAAAACATTAATATTTAGAGTAAAATGGTATACCTATATATATGACAGGATTCAATGAAGTTTATTAAAGCATAATTGAAAACTAAAGGAATTCGTTTTATGTCAACTATGTTTTCGCAGTAATAACAAAATCAAGCAGCAATGGAACGCTGGAGAGTTCGAATAGCATTCAAGGTAGTAGATTACGGCTCCGTCGGTCGGACATGTCAAGCATCGAAAGAGCGCGAAGTCGAACGCTCAAGATGACCATCAAAATAGTTGTGGCTTTCATTTTCTGCTGGACCCCGTACGTTACGATGATGATTTGGTAAATATTAAAAGAAATATTTACATTATTCCATACACAATTTATCCTCTTCATCCTGTGATGTCAAATACAAACCAAATTGCTATAGTACTTATTTTTATGCTTTTGCTGCATATTTCATTTTTCATATATAAAATTAATTTACTTACATTTTGATACAAAGAGAAAATCTCGTTACGATTTTGTAAAATATTAAATATTATACGTCAAAAAAATTTAACCGAAAGCTACAGTACTGATTGTATTTATCATTATGAGAATGTTTTAAAACAAAATATATCGAAAACTTTTGTATTTGAAAATAAAGAAATAATAAAAAAAAGTAGCGTAAAGTTTGAAATCAGCTAGTTTACAAACTGATCCGAAAGAATATTGTTCAAGCTGCAAACTTTCTATTAAACTATACTGACATTAAGAAGGAAACAAGATTCTCCGTATTATACGGAAACCAAATATATTCTCAAGTGTAAATGAAAGCATAAAAAATTTTGAAAAAATAGATTATTAAATATATTTTTAATTTTATTAACGTATATCTTATTTTCAATCAAATCGTTATCATCGATAATTTGATTTCGATTACACTAGGCCCACAAAAAGAAGTTATACTCCTATATGTCTTTCGACCCAGACTTCGAATTTTTAAACAGCATCGCGTAAATCTGAAACATTGAAATCACGAATCATAATACATCAAAAACCATGTTTAAAATATCTTTTTTAATGAAATTTGGACCTGATATAGGTTTTTAAGTGTTGGGTTGTACATTAAAAAAAGCTTCGATTAATGAAATGTCAAAGATTTAGCATGTTTAATTGAAATTTGTATACGTAATTATAAATACGTGTATACGTAATTGTAATTGTAATAAATAATGCATACGCTTGTAGTAGATGCGTAACTACTAACCTAGAAAGAAAAATAATGTTAACCATAATGGAACTTTTTAAGTATATTTGAAGTATGTAACGAAAATACTAATGAAAACACGTTTTTTGCTTATATTTTATTTTTTACATTTACAAACCATCATCATATATTGTACCTTTAAAAACAGAGATTATTTGATTCTTAAAAAGGAAATATTGTAAAGAAACCCGCTCGTCAATCCGTCGATTAATCCAAATTCTCACCTTTTTCCATTTTCTTAAAATGCAAAGAGCAACAAAAAATGCGTTTTCATACAGTTTTTCACATTTTTTATACCATATTTTGACTAAACATTCGAAAGTAGAGCCGAAAATGCAGGTCGGGTCAAAGATACAGATATCTCTTTTTGTGAGTCTGTTTTATTATTGATCATATCAGTTCAGATGAAATGCATATAAAAATAAAAATTTTCCTAGAAGTTGAAATTGATTGTTATTAATTTAAGTGATTAATTTTAAGAATTCTTAAGAGAGCTTTTAAAGGAGGGAATTTAAAGTAATTAATTTAAAAACGCTATAATTTTGTTAAATAAATAATAAAACGTTTATTTAAAGTTTTATTGAGAAACATTAAATTTGATTGTCTCTAAGTAGTTGCTTCATTCTTATAAGTACACCAATTATTTCAATTAGAACAAGGTTCTCTTGCGATATTTAAGTCTTATTGCTAACTATCTTGGACGTTTAAAAATTGCTCCAATACAATTGCGTGATGCACGTGAATACTAATGTTAAAGTTCTGAATTTAAGGAGTCAAAATGTCAAGCAGTTACGAAGATATTTTACACCAAAAGTAACGTACGATTTAGCATTTACTTAAAATACGCTATTTCGAAAGTAAAAAGTATTGAAAGTTAAAAGACTGCATGTTGAAAAGCGAGACAAGAGTAGCAATGTCTTTGAAATTTTCATATTTCAAAGTTAAGTAGTTTGTACCTATAACTAGTCGTTCATCCGTTTTTATTAAAGTCGAAGGAGCCGGATCTTAATAACTAATGAAGTAGACAAGAATGACGTGCACTTGAACTACGAAATTTAGTACGATATTGTACAGAGTATATCGGTTATATGATTGTTCACTGTTTCCAACGCAACTATGCACACATTATTAATTCGCAGATTATATACTTTAGAATGTTAACGGCAATATAAAAGTGGTAAATAAATAAATTAAATATATTGTAAAGTATACTTTGCATTAACGAGCCCTCTGGTCGAGTTATAGGAAATCGATTTAACTAAAACTCTGAGTACAGCTCCGGAGGGTACCCTTTTTCCAATACTGAAATATAATAAAAGAAGCCAACGCTGTTCGGTGCCTGATGATGATCAACATTTTTTTAAATAATGTATAAGACTCTTATATTTACAAATACTATTAAATTACTGATATTATTACTGTATCAACAATATCGACAACTCACTTCAGGATTTCCTAGTATCGACTTCAATAAAATTATTTAAAGTAGAATGAAACATTTGTTTTTGGAGATATATTTAATATTAAGACACGATCATAAAAGATAATCCTAAAATGTACTATAGCCATTAAATATCATAGTGGTATTATAAATTTCTGCAAAATACTTTGTTTTAACGTATAGTATAGTTATACTTATTACATTTTGTAATTATATATAATTCATAATTTTTATTTATATTTATGTTTATATTAAGTATGCATTTTATTCAACTTTATTTGAATCATATTCTTACATAATTAATACTTCGAAAACATACTTTAATACTACAAACAGATTTGTCTTCATTCGTATTCTAAATATTATAACATGTACATTATATATGTTAGTGTTAAAAACTCTTAATTGCTGATATAGTCTCAAATTAAAATGAGATTCCATTTTTAATTTTTTCTATTTTTTCAACAGTAGCTGTACTTTTTCGATATACAAGTTTAATCAGCATTTTCGAATCAAAATAATTGTTACATTTTTATATCCGAATCTAGCATCCCTATTCGCGAAACTTTCTATACGTGCAATATTAATAAAAAAAGTCTTAAAAACAATTTGAAATTTTATTTAAAAAAATAGTTTTGGCCCGGAGTAGCTGTATTTTTTGCTATTCCTCCAAAGATCTATCAATTTTATCTATAATTCGAAGGATTATATTAACGGTTATTCAATAAAAGTTAATAGATTTTAAGATAAATAACTATAAATATTATTAAAAATATAATTTTTCTCGCCCAGGCAAAAGTTTTTAAATTAATATAGAAATTTTGTCGGTCTTGCTGAGCTAACGTCTAACGACTCTAAGAACTCCAAGTTGCTGGCTCGAAAAGGCACGACAATTCGCCGCGTATCAATCCCGAGGACAACATTATGAAGGCCACAAGCCGCTAGACATAAACCAAAAGGAGAAAGAAGAAGCAAATAAAATACTAACAAGGAGAGGTCACACCCTCTGGAAAACGGATCCTTACCAAATTCTAGGATATAATTTCTACAATAAAATCATGCAGAAAGCCGGAGTTTTAGTGTCCAATGCCCATTTTTACGATAGATATAAGCAAATAATGAAAAATCTCGCCGAAAAAACCGTTGAGTTTGAATGCTTATAACTCAGAAACAATTAAAGATGTACTTATAAACTAAATTTTGAAAGAAAGCTAAAATCAAGTAGATACGTTTTAAAAAAAGGAAGCTCAAATATTTTAATATGGTCAAAAGTTATGGGAGATATAAGACTTAGACGAAATTTTAGGCTAAAAAAATCATTAAATTGTAACTTTAAATTTTCGATAAAATTTCGTCTAATTCTTATTTCTCCCATAACTTTTGACCATATTAAAATATTTGAGCTTCCTTTTTTTCAGCTTTCTTTTAAAATTTAGTTTATATGTACATCTTAAATTGTTTCTGAGTTATAAGCGTTCAAACTCAACGGTTTTTTCGTTTTTGCGAGATTTTTCATTATTTGGCATTGGACACTAAAACTCCGGCTTTCTGCATGATTTTATAGTAGAAATTATATCCTAGAGTTTGGTAAGGATCCGTTTTCCAGAGGGTGTGACCTCTCCTTGTAAGTTATAAAATTGAAAATATTTTAAATAAGAAAGAAAGAAATTTTAAGTCTATGTGTTTCGTCGTAGTGTTAGTTCTTAGAGTCGTTAGACGTTAGCTCAGCAAGACCGACAAAATTTCTATATTAATTTAAAAACTATAAATATTGTTGAAGAAATAGTAGAATCACGTTATTTGCGTCACTATTACTTTTTAAACAAATTAATTTCATCACCTAAAATCTCTTTTCTATATTCTGCACATATTTTTAGCCCGTTTCTGCAATTCGATACGTTTTAAAATATTCAACTATTAGTTACCGTAAAATGGAGTATCGATGATATTGATGACGTGTGCAATACATAAGACTTGCTTCTTTGTGTAATATTTATGCTTACTTTTAGAAATACCTGCTAACTTTAAGCAGCAACAGTTATTGCAGGTGCCAGATTTATTATTCTTCAATCAAGGTTTTAATGCTATTGTGAGAAACATCAACTATTAGCGTCATCAGAGATACAGAGCTTCATAAATTTTTCTTTTTTTAAGCAAATATTAAAGCAAATAAAAAATTACAATTTGCGATTAAAAATATTTTTGGTTTTTAATTATAAGATAAAAATACATTGAGTTTAGTTGAAAACGGAGAATATTAACTTCGTTTAGACATAATCGATCACTCTGTAAAGTTCAAATAAATATGTTAATTTATTCATTGGATTCATGATTTGAAAGTTACGTAGGATAGAATATTTTCAAACAATTAATTTGATAAATGAATAAACATAATTATAATTTAAACTTTATAAAGCGATAGAGTATATTTATGTGCAAAGCAATGTCTCGCTTACTTTGACATAAATTGATCTTATTATCTTATTATAATTAAAAATCTAAAATCTAACCTTTACATTCCTAGAAAACAAATTATCGGCACTTAGTTTGGTATGAGCATGTGTTCTTGCAAATATTTCATTGGCAAACAAAAGATTATAAAAATAGCATTGTAACAAATGATATTTTTTATTACGATAATTCTTGATAATTATTGTGGCGTAACCAGTTTCTCTAGCCAAAGAAAAAAGGAAACAATATATTGGCAAATTATAATAATACAATAAAATTTATAAATTAAATATTGCGTTGAACATTATTCAATTAACACGAATGTAGTTTACTTACGCTGTTTTATTTTCTATATCAAGATTTTGTACATTTATCAAATTTGAAGAATATTCGATTGAAATGTTACGTTATTTCAGGTACATCGTCGACAAAGACAGTGCGATACAAGTCAATTGGCTAGTGCAGGAATCATTGCTCATAATGGCTGTTGGGAATTCTTGTGCAAATCCTTTAGTCTATGGAAGTTACGCGATCGATTTAAAGAAGGAGTGCTGCCGTTGCTTCCTTCCGTGTACGTCCAGAAAAACGAATGTCGATGCTAATCTCATTCATCGAAGTCTAGGTAATTTTAAATCGACATCGATCAAGAAATCATCCGTCAAGGTTTCCGTTCAGAATATTCGTCAGAATAAACGAAAGTGATAATTCAGTGAAGTATCGGTAACATTGCAAATCCCGAAGTTCGATGCAGCTTCGCAATATTTTACTAAATTGCAATGTGACACGTTCAGTATACTTTCCATCTAATTTTTATTAAATTCAGTGACTTTATTGTATATTTGAATTTTAAAACTGTCATTGTTATTAAGGAGAGTGTTTTAATTTTATTATTTAAATACGACAAAGAAAAAAAGTACGAGAGAAAATAAATTGAAAGTGATTGTATTTCACTGATTTATTATTTTGGTATGAATATATGTAGTTTAGAATTCTCTATCGATTTAGATATCCCAAACGACTTACGTATCCAATTTGTAAAAAAAGCAATTTTATTTTCTTTTTTAACGAAGAGCACGTTTTTTTTTAATCGCGAAACTAGTAAAGATTCTTTTGCACAAAGGATATACATATACCTGCACGATATTACAAACGTTATTTACCAACTTACGAAAAGAAACGAAGCATCGACAAAAAATATATATATATATATACAGACAAAATATAGAAAAAGTAAAACTGGCGCCCGGGGTTGGGAAAAATCTGGCGCGTTAACGTTGTCAGTAGCAATATAAATAATAGGAAGAGCGAACAATCGCATCCGTCTGTTACAGGTTCAAAATTCCAGAAACCAGAAATGAAGTCCCCGGGCGTCAGTAAACAAATAGTTCATAGTGTTCGTCAAGCTGTACACGGTCTCTTCAAAGGTGCGTATGTCAATGTATCTCGTTATATTTCCCTTTGCTTTTTTACACCGCTCGAAGGCAAACACTGAACAATAATAACAATTTATTTTTTTACACACTAACGTACAATCTTGCGGTTTGGTTGTTGAAACGCGCAATAACAATCGGGTTTTCCCGGATATTTTATATTTTTTTCTAGTTGGGAGCGGACAGACGAAGAGTTCAGCCGTATGTGGTAAAATGTTGGTACCTGCCAGTCCAAGACTCTCGGCATCGACTACGTCGAGAGGAGTTGCCGTAGAAAAAATGCCACTTCGCACAATTGTAAGTATTCCGCATGCAATTCGTTATTGTCAACTAAATTTTTTTAATTCTTTGAAAAATAAATAAATTATATTAATCGGATTGTATAAATGTTTATAATAAAATGATTTGGCTTGAATATAAATAAAAAAATAATTATATATAGATATTAGGTTATATGTTACAAGAAATATTTTTATTTAACGCGTGATTATTCTGTAAATGTAATTTGCAACATTTTGTTCTCAATTTGCATTAATTTATTATCTGCGTTACTTATATAATAAATATTTTGAAGTGGATAAAAACAATTTAAAATTTAAACAATATTTGACCATTTGTAATCATAAATATAAAATTGCTTGATCTACTGACTGTAGATTATTCGGTTCCATGACACTTTGCCGTATGACAGTTCGCCGTTGGACACTTCGCCGTCGGACAAATCGCCGTGTTACTTTTCGCCGTGTGGGACATTTCGCCGTATGGAATTTTGCCGTATGTGACATTTTGCCGTAAGGAACTTCTCGCCGTAAAGTAGGAAAAAATACTTATGAAAAACGAATGATAACTAATCAATTAATCACAAGTACTTAGGCGATTAACTTTGAGTGTAAACAAAATCATATATTGAAATTGAAAAATTGTTTGTTATTATAGTCTAGTTATAATTACAAATAATTTACCGATACTGTATGTGTGTAACAACAAAAGTGTAATGGGGGGCTGCGCCCCCCAAACCCCCTGCTCAACCAATAACCCTATAACCCTATAACCCAATCGCGTACGGCAAAATGTCTCATACGGCGAAATGTTATACGGCAAGATGTCTCATACGGCGAAATATTATACGGCAAAAGGTCTCATACGGCGAATATTTTATGATTTATAATCGGATTAAACGAAACTCAACTTCATTTAAAGATTGTAACAGATTATAGTAGGTTAATAAAGAATAATATAAATAAATTAATGGCACGATCGAAATACACGCTTCCGACTGGAGGTACAAATTAGGCCTAAATGACATATTGAAACAAATAAGAGCAGTGACAATTTATTTTATTTAATTAAAATGGCACTCTAAATTCGAATATATATTGGAAAAAGTAGATTGTACCATAATTTATTGTACACTAATATTAATTCATATAGCTGAGTAGGAAACAAATGCAATAATTTACTTTAGAATATGTTATAACTTTAAATAAAACAAATACTAATTTGAAGACCAGTTAACGGATAAGAATATAAGTATATATTTAAAAAGGTATGTAACTTTGCAGATCGATGCATTATTAATGATAATAATAAGACTACTGTAATCACATTTATAAAATAATAATAACAATTGATAAGACAAGCTAAAGAAAAATCAAAGATAAATAAGTCAAAATGGACAAGGAAAAGATTTAATATCCAAATAAAGAATTTTATTAACAAATTTAATATGCGTTATGCAATTCTCATCAATTTGTTTATGCACAAAAATATAATGTCGATCGCTGCTGACGAATGCACGACACGACATATCTATAACTGAATAAGTATACATCGCAATCAAAGATTGGTGTTTCGTTCATAATTCTGCATTTCCGGATGGCGATGCACGTTTCGCTAGAGCTACCTCGGGTATCAAATAACATCGGTCGAAAAATATTTGCGAATCGCGTCGACGCAGCAGTTTCGGCTCGCTGCAAGGCACTGATTTACAAAACCGATCGATCACGTCCGGCGAATCGCGGCGGTGTGCTAATTAATTAAACATGCCGAGCGGTTTGACCCCGCGAGGTCGATGGAATACATTGGACGTTTCCTTCATTTCGACATCATCGAACCAAACCTCTTGCTAAACCATTCAAACGAATCAACTAATGTTGCACGCGAGCTCTAATATTGCCCTATGTATATCAATCGAATTTTCTTACGCAACGCTTGAATTTATTTCTATGAAAATTTTCAATAGCTATCACGCTAGGAAGTATAAATTTTAAAACTTTGGATACTCTGTGCACAAAGTTGAGAGTGACGCGATTATACCTACTGAGATTGACCAACTTTTTAGATTAGAATCAGTCGAGCGGCGCGCAAATCAATTATAAAAAGTTTATTGAACGATCGGTGAAGTAGTCGTAAAGAACGAGGTGTTTTTTTCCTCTCTGCAGAATCAGATCAAATATTTTCCTTGTATTGTTTTTGTAACGATAACAAACTTTATTCACTCAATTTATCGATGTATTATTTATCATTATCTTTTTCTTTCATTTAACAAACAAGCTTACACAATATACATATATTATTCTATATAAAAAAAACCACAAGTTCCAGTCGAAAATCGCTGCAGATTCATCCGTCAGTCTAAATTCAGGTTGAAAGTACAAAGCGTTCGCGCGGATGCTTACATGTATGAAAGTATGTATAAATTATCTGTGAACAGTTCATCATTTCGTGCAGACAACTGTAGAATGCTATTTCTGTAAGAGCCTCGCATGGTATAGTACAACGTGACACAAGCGCGAATCCAAACTCTACCTCTTTCTTGAGAAATTAACGAAGCACGGGAATCAGTGTAAAGCGTGGCGTTTCTGCAAGTGCGTCACTTGGACGTAATTAATGCAAGAACACGAGCCTTACGCGTGCACTAATTCCACTGTGCTCCTAATTGGAACGAGATGAATATGTATTAGTCGGTCTTACTTTTGATAGCCGCATAATTACCCGAAACCAATAAATATTTGCGGTTTAATTTCACCCACACGTCGACCAACAAAATAAATAATTTTAACGAATAAACGTAATCCGATCAAATATTATTAGTTTCGGGTAAATTTTCACATAATTGTGCGACTCTTTTGAATCACCGATACCCTATTGGATCGAAATTTCGCGTCTGTATGTCGAAAACTATTCGATGCAAACATCGATCGATTTGCAAAAAACGAAACTTGTAGTATGGGTAATCGGTAAAAACACAAGCACACAGGAACATTTAAAGTTTATCAATGATCGAGCGGTTGCTCGGCTGGATCTTTTGGTTCGCTGCTGGTCGCCTCGTCTTTCATCTTCTTACGTAGCGCGCGTCCACGGATGTTTAACATCGTCCTAGCGACGAGCCATACCGCACCTTTCTCGCAGATGCCGCGAAGACCGTCGACGAATCCTAAGATCAGACAATGTGGGGGGTATCCAGTTGTACGTTGCTCGATTCCGACCGTTTTCAGCGAAGCCTCCACAAATCGTTCGGGTGTTGGTGCCATCCAAGTCGCTCGCCTAAAAATAATGCAAATAATCATTAGTTTGCTAAATAGATTTTTAACACTTCAATGGCAAGTAAAATTTACACATTTCCTAAGAAAAATGTTCGATACAATTGTAAATAAGTCTACAATTGTTTGTACGCTCTCTATAGAATATGAACATTTTATCTAAATATTTATATTTTATTTAAGTCATCTAGATTAAGCTAATTTCTATATTATTCCCATGTTAGACATTTAATAAATCTTTCATAATTTTAAAGAAAAGATATTAATCCTGAAACGCACGACGCAATAATTTACAAAAAGTCAACAAATCATTTTTCCGCGTTTGCTTAAAGTTATACTAATGATTAAATTATAATTTGTGACTAACAAAACTAATAGATGCTTCGACTTTTTCACCTGGAAAACTAAATCATTAATTCCAAGGTCACAAATTCAGTCATAATTTTCTTTACGAAGCTCCATAACTATGTTTTGCCTGCATTTTTTACAAAAAGTTTTGAATGCCATATTACATCGCATACGCTGTTAAGTTTATGCAACATTAAAATTCGCGCAATGTTTAAAATCTTTGAGTAAATTAAGTACCTATAAGTTATTTTTAATTCTTAACAATTGTACAGGACAAAAGAGTTTTTTGTAACTCGTATTGACTCATGATATCATTATTTAATTTCAAATATTATAATTATTATCAATAATATATATATATATATATATATATATATATATATATATATATAATGTATAATTTTATTATTTAAAATTGCCAAATTCATTATTTTCAATTTAATTTTTTATTTTCATATTATACAGATAGACTAGTAAACTTTAAATTTTGTTAGTTTATTTTAAATGAATATGGATTGAAAAAACTTCATTATACATGCCGACGGAAAATAAAATTGTTCTTTACCAGAATTAATTATGAAAATCAGTCTAAAAAAATCTTCATTAATTCAAAGTGAGCTCATAAATTATTAACGAAGTTCTCATAGATAAGTGTTTTGTCTAAAATTTTATAAACAATAAATACGGACGTCATGTTAACTGATTTTTCAATTAATTGCAAACATTTTACATAATAGTTATAACATCATTGACAAGATTGTAACTTTTATTACTATAGTATAAAAGAATTCAGTAACCGTCATAACATAAATTTATTTAATTTTTGTTTGATGAAGTTCAGTGGTGTTTCTTTGAAATTAATGTATTACTTTGTAAATTTACTTTAAATAATTTATATTTTACTTTTATTATCATTATTAATGAATATCAAAATATAGTTTTGAAACAAACAAGTACGGAAAATGTCTTATATTATTATACTTCGATATACTATTATTCAATATAGTATTTGTATTACATAAAAGAAAGGAAAATAAAACATTATAGGAAAATTGTTGAAAATGACCCATACAAAATCTACATTCACCTAAATGCTTCCGTATATTTTAAAATCAACCTTTTAACTTTTTTCATCCATTATACAATATTGAAAGTATACCTTTGTAAATTGAGCTAGAGCAAACTAGAAACGATTTTTATTACGACTTTAAATTTTCAATTCATCTGCAAATTCTATTTTAAAGCTAAGATCATTAATAATTCTAAAAAACTGTACAAATTGTGGTGCAAAAAATAAGTTGTCAAAAATCCTAAAATTATATGGAGGTAGTATAACAACTTAATAGTAGAAATTCGTATAATTTACATGTATATCACTAATTTTCATCGAAATAGTGAAACATTTCTACAATTATAGGAAATTACCGGCATAATTATACAGTAATACTGAGACTTGGTAAATTTTACTATGCTTAATTTGACAGGCAGTCTTTTTTTAAATATTACTATATTTGACTTGACTAATATATGAACCAATGGTGGAATCGTTTTTCCAATTTTTTATTTGCAGTATGCATTATAACAGTAAAGATTCTAATAAAAATAATATTGTATGTGAACTTTTAAAGTAATTTTTGTTTATGTAATCTTAAAACTAAGTTAAATTATTTAAAAATATTAAATATTAATGGAATTGCAAAAATATTCGTAAAACGTGTACGTCTACAAATTACTTCCTTAAAAGTCGATGATTTTTGTCTTTTTACAGTGTTGTTGATAAATGCTACATTGGAACTTTTTTATAATTATTAAATATTAAAAACGTGTTTTTTTAAAATTCAATATATATTTTTGCAATATGTTGAATTATCCAAAGTATTTTTCGATAAAATAATGGATGAATCACGTTTGCGAATGTAGGTAAACTAAAAATTATAATACACAATGGGTATCGGTGTATCGGCATAATTCAACGCACGAAAGACAAACTTTCAATAAAATATAAACGGTATAGTTATTGCGATTGTAAATTCAAAGTTAATAATACCGGTGTGGTAAAAGTAATAGTTTTATAACATAAAGTTCAATAAACCATAATATGTGAATTTTTCAATATGAATATTTTCGTAGTTAGTTAGTTAATTATTCGATATTATTAAGATGAACTAATGGTTATACATACTTAATCTTGGACATCTTGGTTGCGACTGGTCCAGGCAAAACACACTGGACGGTGACTCCTCTTGGTGCAGCTTCGGCTGCAAGATCCGCGCTAAGTTTATCGACGAACATTTTGCTCGCGGAATAAACAGCGAGATATGGACTTGGCATAGCACCAGCTGCCGATCCGATATTTATAACGACACCCTTACGTCGTTCCATCATCCCTGGCAAAACTTGCCGCGCAACTCCAGTGACTCCTGCGACGTTCAGCTGGAGTATCCTAGCGATCGTTTCTTCGCTGACATTGGTGAAGAGTTCCGGATGGTCGTAACTCATGCCTGCGTTGTTCACGAGGACGCCGACCTGCGTGGTTCAAAACACAAGACGTGATACCGGTTTCGTGCGAGGAGAAAGTTCGACCGCAGCCGCGCGAAAGCGATACGTCTATAATACAAGGCTGCTTTCTATAATCGCGAGAAAGTATACCTCGTGGAAAATTCGTAACGAAATACGGAGAAACAAGGAAAAAGCCCTTGCGGAAATCATTGCGAATGAGAAAATTGAAAACCCGAGGTATGAACCATGTATGTATGACATTATACGCGCTTGTTTAGCGTTACCGGTGCGTGTGAGAGACAAGTTTGATCGGTGTATTACCAACTTTTTTAAAATTATACCTCCTCGTGCATTACTTTCTACTAGTCTAATTCTCAGTACTTCGTACACTTTTCTCCTTAGGTACCTGTCAATGTCTTTTCTCTTTTATTTCGTGAAAATATGAATTATTACCGAGTTGTGATATAATTTTAATTGAAATTCTATGTGTCGAATGAAATTTGAAAATATACATTGAGTTCGATATCAAAGTGCTATATTGAATTTAAGTGTATAGACAACAAACGTTAGACAACGCATAACTATTATGCATTTCTACAATAATTATCGGTTGGTGCAATTGAATAAAAAATAGTACTCGCATCGAGTAAATGTTTAATTAGGATTAATCACGTAATGTACTTGGTAGAAATATCTTTGCAATCTATGTAATTCAAAGTGAAAATGTATAATTTAGAGAAATAGAATAATAAAGTTTCTGATTTTTTTGTTAACATAAATCATTACAACTTAAATCTACTAAAGAAAGACGACACATAAAACGACTTTTCTCAAATTTACCTCGCATAGGCGGATAAAGGCCATAATTTGCCGGTTTCGGTCAAAGAGTAATAAAAAACGTTCAAGCTCTTCCCTCGCAACGACTGCAATAAACATAGAGTATCAACTAAAAGAGCCAGAAGGAATTCTGGAAGAACCCTCTCCAAAATAGTTGTCAATCTATTGGTAAATGCGTACCTCGAGCTCCTCGATCGCCTTGCCGATTTTATTGTAGACAACTTGTCCCTGCGTGAGATCAGCTTCGACGACTCTCGTCTCCACTCCGTAAGTCTGTTTGATTTCGGCAGCGACATTTTCAAGCTTACTCAGAGATCGAGATACGAGGACTATGTCCAAACCACGATCGGCCAAAGCTTGAGCGAAGGCTTTGCCAAGGCCATCCGTAGCCCCGGTAACGACCGCCCACTTGCCTTGCGAAGCGACATCGATTCCAAGTCCAAGATTCGGTGCAATCAGCTTCTTCCAGAGTACGAGGCTAAGACGCACGACGATCCTAAGACCGACTGCCGCTACTACCACTATTGCAAGCTTTTCCCAACACGTCAACGCCATTCTGTAAAAAATGTAGGCTTATCATTATTCACTAATCGTTATTGAATTTCCCGTAATTCAACGTAGTTTTACTTTTATACCGCACGCTCGATAATCGATGAACTTTAAAGTTACTCCTACGCCTACCTACACTACACTTCTAATTGCTGACTTCCGGTTAGTTACTTATTCTCCGACCCTTTTGCATTATAAATATGCTTGTGCCTTTGAGTATATAATAAAACATTTATATTACAATTTTTATAAATATTTATACATTTAAAATGTTACTTGCATCCGTGTACTAAACATTATGTGTAAACGCAAATTTTGTTTAAGAGTAAAATTCGGTAATATTCTATTAAAGATTTTCAATTACAATTTTGAACAAAACATATGTATAAAAAATATTGTGTGTATAAGCACGTATACTTATTACACGATATATTACTTTTTCAATGATACGTTAAAGAAACTATTATTACATTAATGAACTGTAAACTACTATGATAGCACAATTTTATATTTTATTACATAAATACAAATATTCAAATAATTAAAGAAAACTTTAAATTCAAATACGTGTTAGAATTCTATGTATTAATGAATGTGACGTTCAAGAGAAATTAAATATTCATTAGGAGAATAAATTTTCCTCCCGAATGTAGTATAATATATATATACATTCATGCACACGTTGTCTACGCTTAATAGAAAAATTGTCTTTTAAATTTTTAAATCAGTCACTTTGAACTTTTGCATACGTTTAACTGCCAATGGTTGTAACTAACAGGATCGCTTAAAACTTTAGTTTATGCGAGCACTTTGAGCATGTAATAGTTGATAACATTATCGACCAACAGTAAATATTTCATTAACAGACGGAATACTTGAATATAGAAGATACATAAACGATATACCTTAGCGCACTTCTCGTAAAAAAACTAAATTGCTTAGTCGCGCACAAAAGAAAACACTAATAATGTTAAAATTTCGAAAGAATAAAAATGAAGAAGTGAATATATGTACCGGCTTTATTCCGACACGATGTTCGTCGGAATGTTTACGTAAGCCCGCAAGCTGCGCAAGCTTGAGCCAGAAGAGGAGAGCGAGAGAGAGAGAGAGAGAGGTAGAGAGAGATAAACGTACCTGCCAATAACATCCGCGGTATCCGTTCAATTGGAAAGAGCCTAAAGCACGAGTGAACGACGGCTCGGCTCGACGCGTCAACGATGAATGCTGGGCGGGGAGTCCGATAACAGTCGAAACCGATGCGCTCGCGGCGAGCGTCGCGACGTCGAGGGTATGTAGTATACGATATAGACGACAAGTCTCGAGAGCGGTCGATGCGCCACCGCGCCGCGCTCCCGTTCCACACTTGCGCGCGCAATGTCAGGGCTATACAACGATTCCCCTCTTCTCGCTCTCTCTCTCTTTCTCCCTCCCTCCCTCTCTTTCTCTCAACTTTCCTCGGCCGGGAAAGCGCGAGAGGAGAGGAGGGATCCAATCGACGCCGGTTATGGCACACTTTGAACACCATCGCGGGGTCCACGGGTACAGAGAACTATGTACGTGAACGTGAGCATACGATCCAAGACCCAGAGAGGAGAAACTGGGTTATCCTCCTGTTTCGATTGATGGTATGGCTGCGATGCTCCACTCGCTTCTTCCTGTCGCGCGATGTATATATGTACCTATCCCCTTTGAGTCCACATATGTATACCTATATATATTATGTACTCTCGTTGCTAATGGATCCCTCGGCAACTGGCCTGCGTGTGTCATGTGGATATTGAAACTTTTGTATCGTATGTGCGCTCGGATTGATTCACTTGATTCGGAGTCAGTCGATATTAGGTTGAACGAGCGCGTCTGAAATAACCTGCCTCGATGATGTGTCGAATCAAACCTTCCTTTGATATTTGATTCTGTATTCGATACGCGCGTTCAATTGACTACATCATCGATCGTAATATATGATATTTTTATTACTTCTCTTTTATTAATATTAAATTCCACTGCTTATAGGTTGGATAAAAACTTTATCGTACATATAAATATACGCACGCATAGTTTAGTTGCTAGAAAGTTGGCAATTTCAATAGAAAACTAATATAAAAGTCATACATTTATCAAATAATATTAAATGCACAATGACATATATGATTGTACGTATAAGATATATTTTTATACACATGTACAATATATCTATATGTACTAATGACTTTCCTACAATGGGAGTCTAATGATTCACGCGATTTATAGGCCGATTTCGCCAGGTAATGTTTACCTTCCGGTAAACTGTGATCAAGCGCCGGCGAATGAACGATCTCAAGGATGGATCGAACGCTCGCCAAGTACCGTTGTTTCTTCTCTCTCTCTTCCCCTCTCTCTCTCTCTCTCTCTCTCTCTCTCTCTCTCTTACACCTTCACTCAAGATACCAGTTTTATTTTAGCAGACTCGTTTTTTTTCTTCCGGCGTGGCCGCAGTAGGTCAAGATCCTATCCAAAAGCTGCTATGACATCTTTGCAAAGGTGCGAAAACCACTTGCTTTTAGACAGGTCCCATTTCCATAGCTTCCCATTCACTATCGAATATCTCTCCTAAATTCGGCCAATTCGCCTACCTACTTTCATTTTCGCTCGGGCATATAAATATACATTTCTTTTATGTATACAATTTTTGTGGTGCCATAACTTTTGCGTATTTGAATTTACTCAAATGAAATTAATTCATTATATAGGTCAATTAAAAATTATTGATCAAATGCACGTAAATAAAAATATTACAATAAATGCCGTTATATCTAATTATTATGTATCAACGTAAGTAGTACTTATTTAAACGAGTAAAATCTTAAAATTTAGTTCTACTGATGTTTGATAATGTCGTAAATGAAATTACTTTTCGAATTAAAATAATTACAGCTCTTAAATATTTTGTTCAAATTTGTACAAATACATTCATTATTATTTAATCAAAAGAATATTTATATCAACTTTAATAGAATGAAAATAAAATCTAGGTAATGTATAATAATTATAAACGTTAATGTACAAGTATATATAATTACAATATAACGCGTAACACCGTTACATTCTTTTATAAATTTAGGTCTTACATTAATGATTTAATGATTATATTAAAATAGTATTAATTTATATATGTAGGATAGTAAAATAACATACTATTAAAAATGATCTACTGCGAAAGTAAGTGAATATGATAAAACGATCTACGTCAAAATAATTAAATAAAAATTAATTGGAATTGATGGGGTCTGGGTCGATTCCAAAGTAGGTCTCTTAAATTAATTAATATCGGTTTCATTAGATAGGTTACATTCTTTTTGCAATCTTTGATACTTGTGTTTTTTTTACAACTTTATTATTCCAAAAAATTGAATAATATCCAATTCCGCAATATATTGCTTTAAGTAGTTTTAAATGACTACACAAAGAAAACTTCATCTAACCATAACTTGAAACTATATAGAATATACTTTCTACGTATATCCATAATAAAAGATAATTTTATTTCCGCAGAAACCTACTTTCAAGGAAAACTTCCTGAAATCATCGTGCAGTGAACCTATTGGAGAGAAGCAGCAAGAAGCAACATTGCTTAATTCGCCTCCGAAATACTCACAAATAATAGAACATCAAACTGCGTAAAACGAGATGTTTTTATTTTTCCTTGCTGGTCTTATACAGAGGAAAATAAATATTATGATGCAATCGATCGGTACTTAAAGAATAAATTTGTTTATCCGAAAATGCTTTCTCTGGTGAAAGTACACTGTAAAATTGCGTATATATTGAATAGTGTACCTACGTTTCTCGTATTATATTATTTATTAACAAAAGACCGAAAAATGTTTGATCGCATCCTATTTTACCATATTGTGATTCACATCAACGAACATTGACGTTGCTTAGATCAATAATGTTGCTTCTGCAAGGAGTGATGTTATTAAAAGTAGATTTTAACGTTTTGTATATTAAATACAATAGTAAATACATATATATCTATGATTATTATTTATTCCTAGATAAACTGAAGAGAATCATCTATTATCGTCTGCTTAGCATAAATTGACATTACTACGTGTGATTATTTTTGTGTATATTTTTTAAATAGCGTAAATATGCACGCTTTTTTGGAAAAGCGAAATATATAATAAAAAGTAGGAAAAAAAATTATTATAACATTACGAAAATGGTGCTAATTGTTATATCTTCGTGTATGTATTATTATAAACCGAGTTAGGCGAACTATATTTTTTTAAAATTAAAGAAAATATAAATAAAATGAATGTAGGTACAATATACTAAAAAGATAAATGAAATTAATACGTATTTGGTAATGTATATATGAATCACATATACAAAGTATACAAAAAAATGCGTAACAACTTTGCTCGAAAATCGTTAAAATTGTCAACTATATAAGATAAGTACATAAATAATTAAACGAGCTTGTGTATGTTACTGTGTATACGTCGCGCGATGCTTCAGTGCTAATTGCCGGCTAAATTTAGCAGGTTCAACATAAAATATCATATAAAAAAACAAATGACCCGGCTCTACGAATTATAACTGTATAAAGTACTATTTGTTAATAAAAAAATGTTTTTCTCAAAAAAGAATCATGATCGTACCTCTAACTTTCACTTTCCCTCGGAACCGACAAAGAACCATGCTATTGGATATTGAATGGGAGCAGCCAATTCATATATGTATTTACATACACATATACATATACATATTAAGAATTTTTGAACCGAACCTGATAGAAAGCAGTCGGTAAACTCTCACTGCGAAGTTGTCTTCGATATTTAAATGATGCATTTATTATACCTACGCCTAAACGACTTTCGACTTGTTATGGAATTTTTTTCCATTATATTATATATTATATTATAGTACGACAAACTGACTAATTTTTTTCTAATCACTATAAATTTTTCATTTTTCTAATTTATTGATTAGAATAGGACATTGTAATTAATAGATAGTGAAGGTTAATCGATATATTCTAAATATGATGAGAATTTCAAGATACACCGGTAATTGAGTCAAATTATTGTTAAATTTCACACAGTCAACTTGTTATAATTAATAAACTTCGCAAAGTATGTTTTATTTTAATTAAGTAAAAGCTTAATTGATTAACAATATCAAAATCATTGTTGACATCTTATCCGACAAGTGTATTTAAAAACCGTGCATTCATAAAATTAAAATGTTAATTCTAATATTTTTAATATATTATTTTTTAGTTTATTTTAGTTTAAAGTTTCATTCTGCGAAAACATTACGTTTCTATGTTTACTCAGTGCTCGCAGTAATTGTATAGCAATGATATGCAAATAATTCTATAGCAAAACCTTCAATTGTCAGTAATTAGGTACTTCACTATGGTTTATATATCTCGTACGAGCATCGTAGCTATATTATGCATAATAATAAATAAAATTGAAACAACGTTGTCGAAGTTTGCTATATTTTTTTATTTTATCGATTTTTCAATATTTTTAAGGGCTACCGAAGGTCTCCGTTATAAAGCGATCGTACCATTGCTTGTTACTTCCACCGTATAATTAAAGAAGAACGTATAATAAACATTTTCCTCGCGCAACACGGTAAGAACGTTTACGTTTTCTTGTCTGTGCTTCTTTCACTATTATTTTTTTATGTACATGCACCTCACGCGCGAGGTGTCAAATTTCAATAAATATTCAGTAAGATTTTCTGAACGAGTTCTTTTTATCGGTTTCCTCTTTAGCTGAATTTGCGCAAAACTGTTGACGCTCCGTTTGTTGATACCAAGACCGCCAATGTAAAGCTTCGTTTTGACGTTTACTAGTCCAGTTTTGTTTATCGATCGTCGAGTTCCAACAACCATTGTCCACTTCGCCGTTGGCATTGTCGATCCAACATGCCCAATCGACTGCTACGTCCGCGACCTTCGTCAACCACGCGGATTTCTCGCGCAAACTATTTTTATCCAAGACTTTTAACTCGATTCCATTTTCCTCTAGGAGCAGTCTAATCCACTTGGAAAGTTTGTAGGCAACTTGGTCGGCAACATTCATCGCTAACTCATCGCTGACACAAGCGTCCAATTCGATAGCCTCGTGAAACCTCTTTCGTATGATCTTGTACAGTTGCGTGTCCATTGGGTCTTTTGGAATACACCGAGTTTCTTTCTCGATCATTGTAAAAATTGCATGTAACGACATGCCCAGAAGGACGAGAGTTACACCGCATCCGAAAAGCTCTTGAATGCGCTTCGTCAACATGTCTAGCTCGCATTGATCTGAAAAGTCAAATTTAAACAGTTTTAGTACATTCACACTTTAAACTTCAGGCAATGTGATTTAACATTACGTGATGCTTATATTACATATAAAAAGTTTATAGGGCGTGTGCATATTAACTTAAATAATTTAATTATACGATTATTGTATAATTTATTTTATTATAATTAATTTTATAAGTAAATTAAGAACGAAATAATCATTTTACGTCCGTAATTATTGCAATTTTGCCGCTATATAAACACTTCAAGCCTTTCTATCCTTAATTAAAAAATAAATAGTAGAATTTAGCTTTGGGTATCATAACTCTTTAAAAACAATAATTTTGACTTTATATATTAATTTGGCCGACATCATTAGAAAGAATCATCTTACATTTATTTAAAAAAAACAAAATTGATTGTCAAAGACTGATAAAAATTTAGTTTTAAAAAATGTATTTGTTTGAACTTATTAACGAATAAAATTGTTAGTATAAAAATATTCTATGCTTGATTTTTACTTGTTTCTTTTATTTGAAGATCCACTTGACATAGTATGAAATAAATATTTAAATTTTAAGGTAACTGTATCTTTGCACAAATATTAAAGAAGGAATATTTAAAAAATTTTTTACTTGTTAGGATTATATTACCTGATATAGTCGCCAAGTCGGCATCTGTCTGAGCATCACATACATTATTTTCCGTTTGAAGTTCTTCGTCGCAAGTTTCTTCGATAACCTCAAACTCCACAGAATCGTAGCTCGCTGACTCTATTGCATTTTTCTCATTTTGTTCAAACTCTTCTGCTATGGTTGGATCGTACTGAGTGCCAATATCGACTTTCGCTACGTCCGATTTATGACTTTCGTCATCGTCAAAAAGTGCTCGCACCTCGAATTCTGATAGATTTTCCTCTTCATCATCTTCGACTTGTACGCCCGTCCAAAGCGAATCGTCTAATTCATCCTCCTCAGCTTCGGCAGCACGTAATTTGATTTCGGAGCGTTTCCTTTCCTCCATTTCCTTAATTTCTTGACATCTTCGACGGCACTCGGCTTCTATTTCCAGCCTGTGTATTTCCGATACTTCTATCAGTATATCCGATATCCAGCAAGCTATTATATCCGCGAGAATCCGCATCTGCTGAGACTTGCGATCTTCGTTACCAACAGGAGTGTAATCCAAATGCTCGCTTAATCTGCGGAGTACCACATCGGATATATCACGATAGTTTTCGCACGGTATGTCACACTTCCAGCTGAAAATACTTCGAATGAAACGCTGGGCCATCGAGTATTGACGGTCGACTGTTTCCGGGTCTAAACTTAGATCACCTTCTTCGAAACAACGTTCAATTTTTTTCGCGCATTTTTTTCTTTTTTTTAACTTTTTTCTTTGTTTCTTCATTAGCTCTCTGTCCCGAATCATTGTTTCTGCCTGTCTGAAAATTGTGTCGAAGAGTAACGATACAATAGAGCACTCGTTGGAGTTACCTTTACATAATAAATTATGTGCCAATCAAAAATCACGGAAAATTTTGTGAAACTTGTAACAAATTCCTTTTTAAACAAAGCTTGCAATTGGTCATGAACCACTCAAGTTAAAAAAAATTTAATTTTATGATTTATTCACAGTAAATTAACGAAGACTTGTAAAATTTCAACCCACTCTAACAATTGTACCACGCACACATTATACATATGTGTTTAATAATATAATGAAATAATATTCACAGCTACATGCATAATAAATACAAATAACACTTTAGTAATTACTATAAAAATAGCTGTAATACTATCCTGTGAGTTGTTAAGGTAGTATTTTAATAAAATAATTGTCTTACTGGAATGTTTTTAATAGTATATTTACGTTTTTTATATTATATATATATAATTATAATTTATACTTTTTTCTGCGTACTACAAATAATTTATGTCCATTTTTTATAATTATTGCATTAATAATTTTCAAATGTGATGTAGTATACTGCATTAATATGAATCACTGAAAATTATTCAGAATTATTACTCACGTGGATACTTTTTTAGGTGTGCCTCTGAGCGAAATATTTGGTAAAATATTTATGATCAATTCGATCAATATATATTTATATTAATAGTACATAAATTAATAGATTAAAAAGTACTGGTAAACTGTCCGAGAAATGATGAAAATGCGATCAAAGAAGAGGAGGAAAATGAAGCACTTTGCAAACAAGTTATTATATAAATTGTATAAAATTCTAAACTAATAACTATACTGCTCGAGTAAAAGAAAAAGTGCACTCATTAACAACTGTATTTCCTACATAAAGGTAAAGATATTAATTATCTTACTCAGGCGTCAAAGCAGTTTCCCCTTCAAGATATCTGATAATATTTTCCAGCATCTCGGGCGACATCGTCATCCCTCGCTCTTCCAAAGTTAGCCTCAACTTACGCTTCATCGGTTTGGCCAATTCATCGTTTCGTGCCGAAATAGATCGTAGTTTCCTCACTACAGCCTTTTTTGCACAACTGGTGTCGCATTTCTTTCTGTATACGTCGTAATAAAGTATAAAAAATATCATCGAGTTTTATTACGGCATTATTTTCTTCTATTCTATTCTACTATTATTGAATTAAACTAATAGTATGCTCGCGCTTGCTTACTTCGGACTAGCGAGAAAATCGATGTATTCCTCTTTCGACAGACACTGACGTGGTATTATCTCAGGCTTTTCAAGTTTACAAGGTTCTTCGTGGACGTAAAGTTTTACCGTTTTTTGTTGCGCCGCTTGTTGGCTTTTTATCGCGCAACAGTCGACCTCTTGTACTACTGGTTTCTGTGTTAAACAAAGGACAATTTTTCTACATTTTTTTGAATATTACATTACATGTATATTATAAATAAAGAATAATTAATCTTGTTCTAATTTAACATTTGTCAATGTACGAATACGTCAATATATCTATTTTCTTTAAAATATTCAATTTACGCTATATCGACCAGACTTTTAACGCTATAAATTAAAATTAATATTATTATTTATTCAGAAGGTATTTTAATTTAATAATTCGCATAAAATGAATATACCATTTTCATTTTATTCGAATATTAAATACGATATTTTGAAACAACAATAATCAATTTGAGAATAATAATATTATATGCAGCTCACTTTTCATTAGTATTTAATTATATGTAAATTTAGTCGCTGTAAATTTTTAAACTATAAAATCGATAACGTTCTACAATAATGTATATTATTACAGCATTTTCTTTATCAACTATATGTACACATATATAAATGTACTTCTTTTTTGCAATGATGTCGAGGGTATGATTCCTGCAATTTTTTGAATGATTCTGATTTTTTAACAGTAAGCACATCGTTATTTCGACCCTCCAATTCTGTTTCAACGGGAGTTGCGTTTTCCACATCTTTTGATTCATTTTCATTGTCCAGCATGGCTACTTTTTCAAATTAACTGTTTAAATTTGTTTTTCTAATGTTTCTGAAGTACTTGATAATTTAGAAAAGAAAAGTGTTTATTTAATTTTAAATTAAAATCCAAAAGTTAAATTTATCGTGAAGGTTAACATTTCAAAGGTGTTGTTTGAATGTTTAACTTGAAATTGTTGACATTCTGATTCATTTTTTTAACGAACAGTTTTTAACAGTGCACCTTAGCGCATCAGCGCATCTTTGTCTAAGAAAATATTTTTTATTATATTTAGTATGTTTACGACAGTTAGATTGGAAGAAATTAAATTTCCTTGCGTATAAAATAATATAAAGATTTATCTAACAATTAAATTGCTTAATAATATGAAAAATTTGTAGTTTGTAGAAAAAATCTGATTTCGCTGTGGCGAATAGCGAACGGCTGTCCAATACTGCAGTATGAATTTTTCTTTACCAAATACACCTTCAATTTTCCATATTGTAATCCAAAAACACATTTAAATAAATCTTTCTATTATTTTATTCGTGTAATAACTTAGTTATTTCGGATCTAAATCTGATAAATAAGCCACATATTATAAAGAAAACATTTTTAAACTAAGGTGCGCTGACGCGCTGTGGAACACTTATAAGAAAATTACGGTAAACGAATCATTATTGCTCTGTCGGAAGATGACCTGATAGGTTAAAATTTAAATCTTCTACGATAAATATATTTTGCATTAATATTTATGTGTTATTGTCAGTTTGAAAACTAATTTATTATAATTTATGTGTTTTACTTTTGTCAACGTCATTCATTTAAGGTAATATGTATTTAATAGAAATTGATATAAGTAAAAAAGTTATCGACTTCATTATATTTCTAATATTCTAATATTACATAATTAATTTAATTCTAAATTAAAAAATAATAAGTATTAACACGATTATTATATTATATCATTAGTAAATTATATTAGCGTGTATTGAAACGTGTGATAAAAGTTTAGCAAATGATTTGAATACTCAGTGTACACTGAAAAAAAAATTTAGTTGATACAACTAATTTTTGCTATTGGATTAAAGTTGTTGCATTTAAAGTTTTTTAAATTAACAGAATTACATTTTATCTTATTGTTAGTTATCTCTGATCGATGTAGTTGCTTATTTTTATACAATATTTATATAAAATTATAATTATCGCACGCAGGTATATTTCACTTGTATTACACACTGTCTTAGTAGAAATGATAAACAGGAGGAATTATTAACTACCGCCTTCTTAGGCTTTCCTATATGGCCATTACGTGGTAGGTGACGACGCCTTTTGGGGCCCAAGTTTGATAATTAGGGTTCCTTATTGGCGGATGACAAACAAATTCTAATATAGCCATAACTTATAATTTAACGGATCTGCAATTTTTGCATTAAATTAATTTCAATTAATTTAAACATCCTAAATACAACTTATAAAATTGATATTCCTAACCACAAATCATTAAAATTATCAATATAACCTAAAAAATATTAACATTTGAGAATATCACTAGAACACCCTAGTTATATCGTATAAAATAGATACTTCTAACCTCAAAAGATTAAAATTATCAAAAAGACCTCTAAAATATTAACATATATGTGAAAAATATCTGACAAGCTAAAAATCATCTTCTACTATAACAGTAGTAAAACGAAAGGAAGTGAAACTAAAAATTAAAATGGGGGATGGTAGTGCTATATATATATATGGGTGGTTCTCTGTGACATCAAAGATGAAAAAAATAAATATTGCTATAACTGTGGGAATATGTTTTAGAGGTATCCAGTAGTTCTCCTGAATTTTTTCAGATTTTTTTGGGGCCATTATTTTAAGTTACAGAGAGTCAAACTTTTTTGCATTATATGCCCATTTTCATGAATTTGTAGCTCCCAAGGGATGCATTTTTCACTAAAAACATAAATATGACTTTTTTTGTAAAATTTTCTGAAATTTTCATTAAAAATTCTTTTAAAGTCATAAATGTATGCTGCCACACTCTTGTAAGCCATATAAACTTTAAATAGTAAAAATCAGCAATTCTGCTCCGGACTCTGGTAACCTAATACTATCTAAAAGATGTCTTTTTATAATCAGAAACTGCCTATAAATTTCAAGAGTGGGTCTAAATAATTAAGATCACTTATGGTCAAAATATCTGGGAAAAGTGCCCGAAATATTAATAGAAATGTATATTTGTTGTCTTTTACGATGAATCTATTAGCATGATCATTGCAAAAAAATTTATGCACTTACCTTGGAGTGGTAGAAAAGTATCTTCATTTGTTTCAGTATTCAACTAATGCCCTGTAAGCTGCTAAAAATACAAATACTATTATACAATTATAAAAAATTAATTTTTAAACATTTATAATGCTGGATTAAAATGCCGGAGTCCGGAGCAGAATTGCTGATTTTCACTATTTAAGGTTTAAATGGCTTAGAAGAGTGTGACAGCATACATTTATGACTTCAAAAGTATTTTTAATAAAAAATCCAGAAAATTTTACAAAAAAAGTCATATTTATGATTTTAGTGAAAAATGCATCCCCTAGGAACTACAAATTCATGAAAATGGGCATGTAATGCAAAAAAGTGCTAAAATGTCAACTTTGACTCTCTGTAACTTAAAATAATGGCCCCAAAAAAATCTGAAAAAATTCAGGAGAACTACTGGATACCTCTAAAACATATTCCCACAGTTATAGCAATATTTATTTTTTACATCTTTCATGTCACAGAGAATCACCCATATATATATACACATACATACACACATACATACATACATACACACACACACACACACACAAATATACACATATCCCCGTCCCCCGATAACATCCACGGTGGGAGGCACAGCCACATCTCCAATCCCATTACCTCTCCTTAAAGGTGAGTATCGCGTGGAAGATGCATTGCTACCTGAGTAGATATAATAATAAAGGGAACACAAGGGTCTTAGTAGGTGCCTTAATAAGTTTGCTGATCCTTTAGAAGGCGTAGAAGTTTTTATTGGTCAAAGACAGCGCCCTTATCGAAATCATGCGAGTGTTCTCCAACAAATGCATCTGTTTTTTGGCAGTATAGTCAGGGATACAGATAACAGATAGTATTGTAGCATGTCGGACACGAAATAAAATGACAGGACAATGTCGGTCTCTAGTCGGTCACATGTCCCAACGAAAAATGACGTATATTTGTGACGACATTTTCCACGAATTTCAATGCCTAACGAGTCGCAACGATGTAAAGACGACTAGACGAGCAATTGCAATCGACATATTAAAACGTGTAACTGCTGTTGAAATTTAATTTACTGATAATTTGAAAGAGTGTATCGAAAAGTTATGTGTTGTTTTGTGAAAACTTTTCGGAATTTATACGAATACATACATGACTGGCGACTTTATTGCCAAACAATTTGATGTTTGTTTGTCATGATTAGTACGCAATTTTTACGCGAGTAAACTTCTAATTCGTACAGGTAAGGTTTGCCTATATAATGTTAAATAATTAGGTTATGTGTGAAATTATAATTTGATTTTTATATACATTTTTGTACGATTTTTCAAACACCAAACCGTTAAAATTAACAAATTAATCAAGATTTTAAAATATACTGTAGACAGTAGATACTTGCTTCCATGTTACAATAACAATTCAATTAACGCTCATTGAATGTTTCTAAACAAATAAATAAAGAGTTTTTATCAAATTTAATTTACTGATCATTTGAAGAGATTTTTCACGAATATCAATATTTAACGACTCGCAACGATGTAAAGACAAGAGATGATTAATTGCAATCGACATATTAAGACGTGTAGCTGCAGAATAACTATTCGAGTTATAGGATGCCCAGTATAAATAAAATATATTGTAGAGGAAAAGCAAACATTAAATTACCAGCAATTTATAAAGAGAAAATTATCTTTAGATACAATTGATACAAATATTGATGATGCTAACGAAGCGAATGATGAAGTAACTCCTTCACATGTTTTCAAAAAATTTAATTCATCTACACAAAAGTAAGGAAATACAACTGGAAAAATCAAACAGTTTTTTGATAAAATGTCGAAAAATGAGCAGGAGCAATCCAAAATTGTGTTGATTAAAGCAGTTTTCACTCATGGTAAGAAATTCTTTTTAATAAAATTTAGTTCTAATTCAATTTTAAAGAATATGTGCTATTTTAATTAAAATAAATAATATCTATTTAATTTAATTATTAAATAATATCTATTGCATTTCTGGCATTCTATTCAGATTTATAGAAAATTATAACTTTCTGAAATTTCCCAAAATTTTCGACAAAGTTGAAAAAGAGGTAAAGAAAAAAATTGAGAATGCCAGATTGTTAACAATACAATGCGATTCGTATATAAACATAAATAATGAAGGTGTTATAAATTTCATTATTTATATCCCCGATCAAGTGTACTATAAATACACACGGAAAAAAATGTCTAACCTTTGGAGTACGAAGCGCTCCATACTAATACAGTTAACGTTTCGTATCCCGCTACAGATTGTACACTAACTTTTCAAGTATTTGTTATACATAGAAGTAGAGTAACGCCTTTATAAAAATAAGCTAAAGATGCCGAACTCTTGTAGTAGCGCCGCTATAGACGGAGAGTATACGCTCGCACCACCTTCAGTTGTAAGGCTCATACCCCTCTGCGGTATATGGCGCTTACAAACGCGAGTACACCTAACAGAGTTATGCTTTCCGCGCAATCATAATAATTGTATTAAATTAAATAAAAAATATGAGTTACTTATAAAGTGTTAATTAAATAATGACAATACAAAACTACAAAAGTTTATTGTCAACTTAATCTTTTGTATTATTATAAATAAATATAACACTCATTTTAAATGCTGTCTCAACCGTCTATTCGAATTGCATACTCCATAGACCTATGGAGTATAGGTCCTTTACAAATGAAGGTAGTACTGTTGTTTACCTTAGACGTGCGGCGGCATTACATTCGCGGTACTGTTTGTATACAGTGAAGGTTTAAATGCGTAATGTTGAAAGTAATAAATGTAATATACTTCTAACGTTACGATTTCATACGCGCACGGTTTAAATTGATGTTCTGTGAAAGTAATAGAATGTCTACGCTGTAGGAGGAAGAAGTCCTGTACCTCAGACGTTAGACATTTTTTTCCGTGCATAGAAACAAAAGATGAATCATAAACCGGTGAGTATTTGGCAAAGAAAGTTTGAAGACCAAAGTAATCAGAAAAAGGCAATAGAAGAACCAATAGACGAGACATATTCCTACGTTGAATTAATTGAAGACTTTGCTTGCGAAAAAAAAAACTTCAAAAAAGAAAATATCATCTCGTTTAGTCAATTTATATTTACTTGAAATTTTGAAGAATCATCCTTTACAAATAAAGGATTTAAATTTTATTTAACAAACAATTATAACAAAATTTTTTACAGGGAATTTAATCATTAAGATATTACAAATCTAAGTGTGAAATTTATTGAAATTTTTCCTCTCGAGTGTCGTCAAACGTACTTTGTACCTGCAGTATGTGAAAGTCAATCAAGGAATAGAAGGAAGGACAAAATGCATAAAAGTGAATGGTAATTAATTGATAAATATAGAAATTCATTCACCTTCATAAGCAAAGCGAATAATTTGAATACGAAAATTGAAACAGTGCAAGTGACAGTACAAAATGACTCTAAAGGTAATAGTTTTTGAACATACTAAATTCGTGTAATATCGACACAGCACGAAGTTAAAAGTCGACGTAGCAAAATGTAATATTTTGAAAACTTATTAATACCATGTTAAAGATCGGCATGATTAGCATTGTCTATTCATTATTGACCACCTAGACGCACGTTAATCATACACACATATCTATTTACATTCTACTCTCTGAAATATTTTTCAAATTTATAATATTTTACTTACAAATTTTACGCACAAAGGAATTTTGCAGTACCTGCAATCTGTTCCGAATCTCCTGCGAGGCGTCCAGAACCACCATTGAACAATAATCGAGATGTGGAAACAGCAAAGCCTCGGCAAGTTGCTTACGAAGTGTTTCATCCGTGTATTTACGAAAAAAGCGCAAACTGTATAGGACTCTGTTTACTTTCTTTGTAACACTATCTAAATGAGATCTCCACAATAATTGAGAGTCCAGGATGACCCCAAGACTCTGAACATTGTCAACAAAGGGAATGCTGACGCCACCCCCAAGCTCAACGCAAGGCCTGCCGTCTCTATAGAATTGAGAACAATAATTACGGCTTCCAAATAAAATAGCTTGCGTTTTGGAGCTGTTGAGCCTAAGCGAGGCGCCCTCAGCCCACGCAGACAAGCCCTCAGCGACTCTTCGAAGCCTCGCTATCCCCCCATCAAGATTCTGATAAGAAACTTGTACATAAACCTGCAGATCGTCTGCATACAGAATGTACTGGACGCCTGCAGAAGCGAGTAAGTCACGTAAGTCACTGATATATAGACATAATAAGACGGGTCCCAGGACTGAGCCCTGTGGCACTCCTGCGTTAGTTGGAATCCAAGGAGAGATATCGTCGGAAGATATTACCGCCTGCTGACGGCATGACAAATAAGAGTTGATCCATTTAAGGGCAGACCTGGAGACACCCATGCATTTCAGTCGATCAAGTAAACGAGTGGGAGAGATCGCGTCAAAGGCTTTACTAAAGTCAAATAGTAGGGTCACTAATTTCTTGTCAATCCCAACTCGAATGTCTTCAGTCAATTTCAATAAAGCGGTCTCTTTCGAACTGTAAGGTCTAAATCCAGTCTGGAGTGGGTCAGTAAAAGAATGTTTGTCCACGTATTCGCGTAACTGTTCCAGTATGATTTTTTCCAAAACCTTGGAGAGGAAGCTCAAAAGTGCAATTGGACGAAAATCCGACGGTGAAGACGGCGTTTTGCACTTTTTAAGTGGTAAAATGTGAGCTTTCTGCCACAATACCGGAAATACCCCGTCAGCATTTGAGGAGTTAAGCAGCCCCACAATAGGTTCTCCTATGACTGGCAGAGCCTTTACTACTACGCTCTGCGGGATACCATCCGCTGAGAGTGAGAGAGAGGGGGGGGGGGAGGGAGAGAGAGAAGGAATGTGTGTGTATGAAATTAGAGAAAGAGAGAAGGTATGTGTGTATGTGAGAAAGGGAGGGGACGGGTGCGAGAGGAAAGGAAGGAGAGAATCGTTAATTAACATTGTTAATTAAATTAAATATACGTTAGTAAAAATAAATTCTCCGGCATTCCGTGTATTTTATTTTGTAGCTAGTTTTCCCACGTTTTTTTCCCGGATAAGGTGTATTATCGGAGACCGGAATCCCCTCTGGGAGAATATTGCCAGGTTAATCCATTTTTTTTCAACCGAGTATTGCTTTGGACGCGGTAACGGGATATTTTGGCGAACAGGGGGAATATTCCTGAATAATGCTTCCGAGGCTTCTGTTCTACCGTCGTGACAATTAATCTTCTTGCTGTTTTATCAGCCTTCAAAAATCTTTTGAGCGAAATTTCATAATTTGTTGACGTTGTCTCTGCAGTGAGACGAACAACTGTACATTCACATATGCCCAATACGTTATCGTTCTCCTCCAAAAGTGTGCGTATAAGAAAAACGCCACTGGAGCCGAATACCTTTGTCACGCAGCATATCAACTTTGAAATTTGTTAAGTCCATTTTTGTTTTCTTTCACAATTACTTTTTGAATACACTTTCACTAATTCTTACTTTAATATATACTGAACAGCCCTGGGCCCATAACTTGTTGAGGTTTAATGGATAAAAATTGTGGATTAATGTATAAAAAGTAGAATATATTTGTTACATGATAAATGAATTTATTATCTTATTATATTTATTATATTTATATTATATTTATTATATTATATGTATTATATGAATTTATTATCTTATTATATTTATTATATTTATTGATCTCCACATGCCAAAGAATATTCCTCATAATTCAAGTAAGGCGGACTGTATTAATACCAGCCACTTTAGAAACCTCACAGGATGAGTGTTTGAAAAAAGACTAAGACAAGCTAAGTAAAAAAAAATATATAAAATTTAATTGATTGTAGTATAAAATTAATAAAAACTTAAGAAGACGGTAAAAAAATAAGAAAAGAAAAGAAAATTTATTGTATTTCGCCCTGAGTATGCCTGGTGGGCTCATCAGTAGAGTCCAGGCATCTCGTCTCTAGATACAGATGAAAGATATAAAAAATTTTTAAAAACCAGCTCTATCTCGACGAGGAAGACATGGGGTATATATGCCCTACCGATAGCAAACATTAATAAATGCCACATATTAAATTAAAGTTTGCTATCGGATGTCTTCCTCGTCGAGATAGAGCTGGTTTTCAAAAATTTTTTATATCTTTCATCTGTATCTAGAGACGAGATGCCTGGACTCTACTGATTAGCCCACCAGGCATACTCAGGGCGAAATACAATAAATTTTCTTTTCTTTTCTTATTTTTTTACCGTCTTCTTAAGTTTTTATTAATTTTATACTACAATCAATTAAATTTTATATATTTTTTTTTACTTAGCTTGTCTTAATCTTTTTTCAAACACTCATCCTGTGAGGTTTCTAAAGTGGCTGGTATTAATACAGTCCGCCTTACTTGAGTTATGAGGAATGTTCTTTGGCTTGTGGAGATCAATAAATTCATTTATCATATAACTTATAGTATAAACAAGCAATAAATTCACGAATTTTCTAATAGTTGAAAAAATTCAAATTTTAATAGAATATATTTGTTTGAATTTCAATATATATATATAGATATACAAGATGTATAGGTGTGCGACCCGACAACGACGTATACTCTAAAAGAGTTTTGCTCCGACTGTCTGGCTCTTACTCTACGTGCCTATGACAGATGACCTACCGATTGACTTCCTTTAGATTACTTTATTACTTATTGAAAAATAATGTCTACGCTGTTTCTTACGGTTTTAGAAAAAACCCTTACAATATAATGCTTAACAATATAGTTAGTAAATACATATATGCTTAATGTAGAGTTTTTATCGTACGTATAATTACTTCAACATAAACAAGTTTTTACCAAATTTTCTTACCAACGAAGAAATTAAAATTCAGTACACAGCAGCTTACACATCTCAATAAAATGGAGTTGCCGAGAGGAAAAATCGATCACTTCTTGAGATGGCAAGATGCATGTTATTTGATGCAAACTTAGAAAAAAGATACTGGGCAGAGGATGTAAACACTGCAACTTTTTGCAAAATCGTTTACCTACATGAAGTACGAATATGGTTTCATAGAAAACCAGATGCAAGTAACTTACATATATTTAGTTGCAAGGCTTACTTACAAATTTTAAAGGATCAACATCGAAAACTCATAAATAACATAATAAAGCTGAAACTTATCTTTATTGGATACTCGGAGCAGTCAAAAGCTTTTCGATTATTGGATTTACGCACAGAGCAAGTAAAGATGAGCTGTGACGTAATATTTCTTGACAAATATCAGATCGATGAGACAGATGGACAGAATATTGCTTTATTGAACAAAATTAAAAGACAATGGAGGAAAATTATGATTCAATTAGTACCTCAAATGAATCCATCAATAGTATGGATGGAGTAATAAATATAAATTTGCAAGAGATGGCAAAAGTAGCCGGGCAAAGAAAGTCGAGTTGACCAAATAGGGGTGTGCCGTCTAGAAGGTACATGGCAACAACGAAAATTGTCACTGCTCGTAATGATGACCCACGAACATTAAATGAAACTTTTAAGATCGGACAAGGATAAATGGAAACAAGCTATGGATTGAGAAATAAATTCATTGTTTGCTAATAATACGTGGGCGATCGTACAAGCACCAAAGGACAAAAATGTAGTGACATGCATATGGATTTTTAAAACGAAGCAAAATGCCCAAGGAAATATCGAAAGGTATAAGGCGCGACGTGTAGCTCGTGATTTCTCTCAGAAATATGGATCGGATTATGATGAGGTTTTTGCTCCTGTTGTAAGACAGTCAACATTCGAAATATTGCTTACTATTGCAGGTAAAAATAATCTTCTTATTAAACATTTTGATGTAAAACAGCATTTTTGAATGGAGAACTGAAAGAAACCTATACATGAAGCAACCAGAAGGCTACAACATATCAAATGAGGAAGGAACAGTCTGTAAATTAAAAAAAAGATTAATTAAAGAAAAGAAGTAAGCCAAATCATATTCTTAAAGAATATAACCTTATGCAAAGTAATTCTGATTTTGTTTATATATAGAGAGAACAAGATCAGACACTATTTATATTATCATTCACGTGGACGATTTCCTGATTGCTGCAAAAAACATCGTGAAAATCAACGAATGGCGGAATTTCTACAGAAGAAATTTAGTTTCATTTATTTAGGAATGCTACAACGTTATTTAGGTATCAAAGTAAGAAGAAATAATGATAATTTCTTTAGTATTAAGCAAACATATTATATAGATACCATTTTGCACCGTTTTGGGCTGCAAAACGCAAAAGAATCGAATATACCTCTTGCTCTCGGATATTTGAAGATTAGACAAGATAGCTCCCTTATGAAAAACAATGAAAAGTATCAACAGTTAATAGGTGTTCTATTGTATCTTGCTGCTTATACAAGACATGACATTGTTGCCAGCGTCACTATATTAAGCCAGTATAATAAATAATCCACTTCTGCTGTTGATTGGACGTGTAGCGGCATCGCTATATACACTCTTACCGGAAACACACACAAACATTATACATACACACACACACACACTCTCTCTCTCTCTCTCTAAATAAACAAGCTGGAAAATCGGGTTAGTAGCATAGAAACAAGTAGCAAGGACGTAAATTCAACACAATCTCCTGCACTAAAAGATACGTGTGAGCTGCTCATTACGGGACTACCTGGTAAAACCGTGAAATCCGATAACCAGCTGATAACTGATATTTTAGAAGTAATTAAGCTGCCAAAAATAATAAATCACGTGATCGACCTTCGCCCTTGGACCCCGCGACCGAAAACAAATTCAACGGGTTCTCCCCACTACCTATCCACTATCTATCCAGTCATTTTCAACCATATTATGCATTCAAAGGGAAACTTAGTGATATTGGTTGCTCTGATAACGTGCTAACTTGGTTCTATCGGTATCTTGTGGGTCGCATACATGCAGTGGAGAATGAGTCTGGCGAGCTTTCGGATTGGCTAGAAATTGATGCAGGAGTGCCTCAAGGCAGTGTTCTTGGCCCAATACTTTTTTCTATCTTTATAAATGATCTGCCGAAAGTCCTTACACATAGCGATTATATGCTATTTGCCGATGATGCCCAGGTCTACCATTCGTTTTTTCCTGCATAATTTGAAATGGGACTGCAACGTATTACACAGGATGCTAATGCAATAGCCGTATGCGCCCACAAAAACGGACTTAAGCTAAATGTCAAAAAACGAAGGTATTGATTCTCGGTAGCCAGGCCTTTTTTCGCGCATTGACTTGAACACTGCTCCTAAGGTTAAACTGGAAACGGACTTCTTGAATTATGAATGTGAGGTTAAATCACTTGGGGTCATGATTACTCCATCTCTTGGACAAGGCAAGTGTTATCTATCTCGAGTCGTGTGCATGGTGTTTTACACTCACTGCGATATTAGAGAAAAACTTTGTCACGTGGTCTTAGAAAGAAACTGGTAGAAGCACTTGTCTTTCTACACTTCGACTATGCGTGCGCGGTCTACAACGATGTTGATCAGACCAGAAATTTAAAGCTTCAAAGATTGCTGAATGCTTGTGTACAGTTCGTGTGGGGGGACATACCGAGAAGAGAGCACGTTACTCCGTATAGGTTAGGTCTCATCTGGCAAATCATTTCATCAAATTAAACACCCCACAATATAACCACCGCACTTCCACTCGTCATCCATTAAAATCACAAAATTACCTCCCTCCTCGTACGGAGGCTTTAAATAAATCATTTATCATCACCTCATCCAAGATCATAAATGAACTCCCTCCATATGCATTCGACAAATCATCCATCACCAAATTCAAAGATTCATTATTTCATCATCTGTTTGGACTCGACCAAACTGCCTGGGCCACCAGGATGCAATGTGAGGGAATAACCTCACCGCTGATCCCTCACCTCGAATAGAATGTATTCATTGCGTCTGTACGAATAAGTATTACTATTGTTTTATTATTTTATTGTTACTTTATTTTGTTATATTTTTGAACTGATTATTTTTATTTTATTGTTACTTATCTTTATAGTTATATTTATATAAAATGTGCAATCGAATTAGTATTAAGTAAAATTTATATTTTATTGTTAACATTATTTTAATTTTGCTGACTGTATTTAACATTGTAAGTGCCTACAGGGTTTAAATCCCAAAGGCCAAATAAAGTTTTTCAATCAATCAATCAATCAATCAATCAATCAATCAATCAATCAATCTCTCTCTCTCTCTCTCTCTCTCTCTCACTGAATTAGAGCTGTGAACTATTATTAAAAGATCAAAATCAGAAGCTACAGGAATTGATAATATTTCATCTGCTATGATTGATCTCGTCTCAAATGAAATTACACCACACCTTATCTCCATATTTAATTACTCATTGCACAAAGGAATATTTTCTGACAGATGCACTGAGAAATTCTTGGGACACCCGATGTCCAAACACATTATTCGTGCATTTGTACAATTTTTAGAATGGATGCTACCCTAAAATTGTACGAGAACCGTTCAAAAGTGGCGCTGTAGTCGCAAAAACAAACACTTTTTCGTCATTTAGGATGGCAGAGCTCCCAAAACTAGGAGACTTGCTGTACAAAACGCCAGGTACCGTATTCGCCCTTTACATAAGTGCAGAAGATGCCCCAAGAATTTCTCAGTATGGAAACAAGCGATCTTGAGGCTTTTGTCGAAAATCAAATTGCCTCTAACATCATCAGATACTCGCCCAATAGCTCAACTACCAGAACTTTCTAAAATACTTGAAAGAGTTGTGCATAGTCAGCTTATGAATTATTTGGAATCAAATAATATTTTATACAGCCGGCAAGCTGGGTTCCGCAAATGGCATAGTACCCTACAGCTATCATCGGGGTAATTGAGGATGTAAGGACAGCAATTGGCCAAAGAATGTTAACGATTTTTAGTTTTATTCGATTTTAGCAAAACTTTCGATACGATCCCTCATGATAAACTCCTTTTCAAACTTAAGAATATAAATTGCTCATATTCAGTTATCAAGTGGTTCTTTTCATACTTATCGGGAAGAAAACAATCAGTCGAGCATGATAAAAATAACCTTTCTTCATGGATTAATACTACTGCCGGTGTTCCTCAAGGAAGTGTCCTGGGACCATTGCTTTTGTCAATCTTCATTAATGATCTTTCATCGATTTTCAAATACTCCAAATCTATCGACTAAAATTAAGTTGGCTCTCAGTAAATAGGCGCCGTGATTATTTGCTCACATCCTTAGCGTATAAAGTGCTAGCCTACAATACACCTGTCTATCTTTCGGAGAAATACAGCCCATGTTACCTTACCTCATGAGCCGAACGTCATTAAACGAGTAATATCGTTTATGACCAGGGCGACGAAAACAACCCCGACGCGCTGTGTCGAATTTTCCCCAACCAGGTGGATGACGCATGTAGGTGCATAATTTTCCATGCGTTCTTTCTTTATTACTCCTTTTCCACCACCTTTTTCCTTTCCGATAATCTACCGAGAGAAAAGAGAAATACGAAAGACACGAGCACTTGCCCAGACAACACCTTGGTCCGATTCTCGTCGAGCCCCGACGCATCGAGTAACCAAGCCACGCAACTCTGTTACGTTAATATAACAATATCATATTTTTGTAATTCTTATTAAATATAGTAACTTTTATATTATTGCCTCTTTAATTATTAATATACCTACCCCACAGACGGAAACAAAAAGGGTTGGCCGATACCTGAAATGTACAATTAATATTGAATTAACACTAGGTAATAGCCACGAAAATAACCGACTAGTTGGTTATGCAGACACAGACTGGGCGAAGAACCGCAATGATAGAAAATCAAATAGCGGTTACTTATTTACTATTATGAATCCAGCAATCAGCTGGGCTTGCTGAAAACAAACCTGCGTTGCCCTTTCATCAACAGAAGCCGAGTACATTGCATTAGGAGAAGCATGTCAAGAATGCATCTGGCTAAATTGACTTTTAGAGTATTTTTAGGTGAACCATAAAATCTATTACGATGTACGAAGATAATTAAAGTTGTTTAAAACTCATAGGAATTAAAAAGTTAAGCTAGTTAAGTTAATAGAACAAAGTACATTTATAAGAAATTTCACTTCGTGAAGTTTTGAAGGAAGCAGGGCCTATCAACTTTCAATATTGTTCATCGGAAAAACTGATAGCTGTCATGCGGACATAGCTTCGGCGCAAAAAGAATGTAAAAACATACATTTTGATCGGTCGGTTGAAAAATCCATCCAGCGATTTAAGCTATTAGTTACGCCAAGGTAAAGAAAATCATAATATTGAAATGTTTAGCTTTAAAAATGATAAAAAATTAAAAATTAAAAAATATAAAGCGATACTTATTTCAGACGCATAAATTCATAAATTGTGATTTTTTCAGTATAATTTTATTTTGTTCATGTTAATATTTAGAATTGAAAAATCGAAAAAGAAAATCAAAATCTAGATCTCTTTTAGGTGTAATAGCGCCTAAACATCAAAAGTTTTGTTATAATTTAATAGTGAATCTGTCAGTTTAACTGTTTCATCAACTAAGTTTTTTCTCAGTGTATATGGAATATTAAACATTAAAAACATTCGATGTTTTAAGGGATTAATGTATTCTTTTTTTTTTATTCTAGATTTTTGTGCCCTATTTTTTCCTGGCACTTCCTACCGTTTATCCCCTGGAGACTTTAACGGTGTCCACCTACCACCTATGTGTAGGTGCTTTATCCCTCTCTTAAAAACCTAACCATCTCGCATTCGCCCGAGGTTATGCCCGTGGATGAGGGAAACCTGTGAAGCAGGGAAAACCTCACCCGAGATGGCCGGTGTATTCAAAACATTCTTTTTGGGTGTCAATGTCACATTGCGTAGGCTTTGACACCGAAACCGAATATTTCACACCTCCCGCTCACGTTGTGAAGTGTGAAAAAACACCTAACCCGCCACGAAAGCCAAGCGACCGAGAGCGTCACCCATCCACTTGGGTACCGCGCTCAATACTGCTTAACTTCCGTGACCGGCTGAGGTGCGTCTCCGCCACTCCGCCACCGCGTCGGTGGGATTAATGTATTTTATTAAATAAATACATATGCTTCTTATCCACTTATAAATAAAGATTTAAAATTCTCTATAAATAATTTAGAAAGTATATTATAAGAACCTTAGTAGGTTTGTAAAAAATAAAATTTCTTTTGAAATCTACTTCGTTTTGTTTAAACTATTTAAACTACTGAGCATTCTTCTTATTCAGTTTCAAATGTGAAAAAATGATCACCGATTTTTTCAATTCGTATGTTAAATAACGTTTTCCACCCATTATAGGTCCATAAACATAATCTTTGTGTACAAGATTGTGGTGGACACGCACACACGCGTCAACCACTCGGCATATGTTAACCGTGTGCGAAGGAGCAAAGGTTTTTCTTTAATCCCTCGAGCGAGCGTTAGAGCATTACGAGACAATAAAATAATTAAATAAGTCGTTGCTTGTCTGCGCAGGAAAAACTGCCGGGAAAAACCCTTGCGCCCTTCCACTCGATTTTCGCGCATTTATTTTTATTACACGGAAACAATGAGTCCCCGAAAACTCGGAGGCTCATCACTCTCGTTCATTTTTTCGCAAATTAAAAGTAGCCAAATTTCTACCAAAAAATATGTGCTTTAAATTAAGAATTCTTAACAGAATATCTACTTTTTGATATGGTCTCAGCAAACCTTATATATTTCTGGAATATTTAATTCTAGTTTGAAATACTTTATGATGCACTTGTCAAATATTTTATTTTCATCTAATGAATACAGATGTTACGTGTATGTTTCGATATGAAACACTTAATTTCATAATATTTGCCATTCGGTGCGGTGTTGAGTCATGTAATATGCTCTTATATGGGAATCATATTTTCAATGTTTTCCTTACTTGTAACAATAAAGAGAGCAGTGAGCAAAATACAACTATCTCTAATTAATATTTTCGTTCATACTAAGAAATAAAACTACAATTGTTTGATAATCGTCACTTATCTATTTCAGTATCGTATATGTATTATAATTTGTTGATTGCATTTAATGTAATCGATCGCTTACAGGTTTGTCACTTTCAATTTTATATTATAATTCGTCATACTAATTTTACATTAAGATTTACAATCACTGCCAATTCATTGGTACATAGCCTGATAGAAAATTATCTAAAAATAAAAAATTTCTAGTTTTATCGTAGACTCGATTATTTAACATGAAGAACTGCATAGATCTATAGAAAATTAGACAAATTTGTATTAGGGTAGCTTCCTCAAAATTAATGTACCGTTCCTACATTCTAAAATTTAATTAATCTTTACAAAATTATTCAATGACTTTAAATTTGTTTATGTTTCGCACTAATTTAATTTGGATGATTATTACAAATAAAAAAGAGGCCTGCAATGGTTTGTTCGGTAGAGTGATGGGCTCATATACCCGGGATTTTGCGGTTCGATTTCCGTACTCTACCAATTAATACGTAAGCACCACTGCGGAATGTATTTTCAATGAGTGATTTCTTAATAGATACATCGTATGCTGCCTCCATCCCTGATTAGCTCTACATTAGGAACATAAAAAGAACATATTTAAAATAATAAAATACAAACAACAAATGATCTGGAAACATGATTAAACACATCAGAATATTTATTTATTTATTTATTTATTTATTTATATATTTATTTATTAAGCCAACAATATTTACAAAACATTACAAAAATGCAGTAAAAACCTATAGAGATAAAATTAATTTATCTGTACATAGGGTGGCATAAAACTTAATTCTATAGTTTAAAAACTAAAATAAAACTAAATAAAACTAAATAAAACTTAAAACTAAAAGTAATGTATAAAGCCCTACACTGGGCCAGTATCACCAGTATACTGGACAGTGCTTGATCTTATACCCAATATCTTATTAACATTGATCTAGCTGTTGTAAAACTTTCAGTGGACGCATTCAGATTTCTAGCAAAAGCAATTTTTTCTATACTGTTTAATCTAGCAGGACATGTTAACCCTACCGCACAAGTAACTCTAAAGTGAGGAAACATTTCTTTGTGCTGTTTAGATGAGTCACATTTACATGTAGATGTAAAAAAAATATCATCAACTACAACAATGTCTTTATAAACTGGTTGCCGCTTTAGTGGATACATAGAATTAGTAAAAATTTGTTTACCTCTAATACCTCTGTCAAAATACAAAATAGCTTTATTATTTCCTATGTAATTTAGGTCACCATACGACATCCTAATTTGATTATGTTGAGGTATCTTATTCTCTTTTATACGTGGAGGAATAATTTTCTTACCATTTTCAAATACCATATCATCTATTTTGCTAAATACGTTTTCAATAGGTTCGTATTTATCATTAGAATTATCAGCATTGTGTGTTATTGATTCTTTCACAAAATTTATTTGCCTAAATTTTGAAAAATATTGATTTATGTTTACATTATTTACATTATTTACACTGTTGCAGTTGTGATTTATATCCTGTTCCTCACTTTTATCTTTCAGTTTCCAAGTTGTATTCCTATAGTCCCCTTCAAGCTTATACATTTTTACTAATTTTTCCCCAATTTCAGTTACAATAAATATGTATTCTTTTGTATTAACATTAATCATTTTGTTCGCATTATAATTGGAGATACGTCTATGAGAACGATTACCATTTGTTAAGCAAAAACTTCTTATGTCCAAAAGTAACTGTTTTCTTACTACAGAGTCCTGCAGGACTTCCAATGCAGAACTTGATATTTCTTCAATTGATTTAGGCATTTTTCGTTTTTTAAGTTTGAATTTTTCTACTTCGGTTACTAGCTTAATAAAATAGCTTTGAAATTTATCACAGTTTAGTTTCCCTAATATATTTTTGTTCATATAAAATTATTATAAATTTAATTGAATAATGAGATTTTAATAAAGTGACTTGACCGATTAGATTCAGAGATATGAGTAATCAGAATTTCATCCAAAAATATGCTAATTATCATTCAGCTGAAAAAGAATAAGTAGGTTTTGATGTTACTACAAAAACTATCTTTTCTTAAAATTTCAAGCGGATTAGTAGTCTTTTTATGCCCATAAACATTGGATATAGAAAACTCAATTTTTTCGGTTTTTATGTAATTTATGAAAAACTAATCTACATTTATTATATATATATATATATATATATATATATATATATATATATATATATATATATATATATATATATACTATTACTTTTTATACCATGATTTTTAGCTCGCTTGACCGATTAGTCTCAAAGATATAACAAATTAAAAAGAAATTTCATTTAAAAACTAATACAGATAATTTAAAACATTCTAATCGTAAAGAAAGATTTTATTACTACCTACAAAGCACATTTGGTTCAATTTCAAAAAATCATTATCAATATTCAAAATTTTTTAACATAAATTTTAGCAAAATTGAAAGTTTGATGTAAAACAAAAGAGGATAAATAGACCCAGAAAAAATATTTTTCCCGAATTTAGAAAAAGAAAAGAAAACTGCACGACCGAGTGGTTTCAGAAATACAATGGAATACATACATACACATTCACAGACAGATACACATGTGAATATTTTTTATAAACAGGTTTTTAAAACTCTAGGCATCTCAAAATGTACTTCTAACAAGTTTTTAACAAATCAAAACATTTTACTATAACTCGACGAAGAAAAAAAGATCGCAAATCTTTAATTGGACATATCTTCCCATTTATTAAAAATGAACCTATACACAATTTCACGTAGTTCATTCAAAATAATTTGAATTTTTTATAGATGGAATACTTTGAATAGGCTAGGTAATTAATTATTTAAAATGCAAAAAAGATAATAGAAGTTTCTATGCATGATTGATGGATAAAGATCAATAAGTAGAAATTTCTCTATAATTAATAAGAGTTTTTTAAAAAAAATTGAAGTAAAGGTTTATTTATTATTTTACTTTCATTATTACTATGTTACTAACAAGAAGAGTATTCGAACTCCGGTAATGAATTTGTTTGTAACTATAGTGGTTCTTTGGCCAAAATAAAAATACAACTATGAATGTCCAATCAAAAACAAAAATAAAAATAAAAGCAAAAGTTGTTATACTTCCTTTGGTTTACTAAGTAGAATTGTTAGAACGGTTTAAAAGTTCTTTTTGATCGAAGAAATGTCAAATAAAAATAGGATAAAAAAATCAGTGAAAATATTTTATTAAAAATCAACGTAAGTTTGTAACTATTTTTGATTAAAATTTAATTTTTAAACCAGTTAATCTATTTGAACCAACCATAGTCAGCTTTTTTATTTCTGGATAATGATTATAGGTTGAACAGAACTCAAGTTATTTTAATCGATGTATATAGTTATTTTCAGCTATACATTGTTTCAAAAAGGCCGAATAGGATTATCCCTATTTAATATGATTAGGCGTATTAGATAAAATTTTCAAGCATGTGGATTTAAACGAAAATAAATAATTTATTATGTTATTATTTAAAATATTTCTCAACATTTTAAGCAAATTATATTATTTTTAACATCCACCAAAAAATTTTAGTTAATTTATTTGTATCATAACTATTTTACTAAATTCTTGTTGAGATGTAATTAAAAAAAGAAATTAGCGATTTTTTAATATATTTGTTGATTGAATTTATGTACAGATACTAAAATAAATTAGGGTATCGAGTGACCGCGGGAGTTCACATACTTATACGTATAGGTAATAATTGATTATTAAAACTCGCTCATTAAAATCTAATACATGTACTCGCATTTACCTACAAAGTTTATTATCCCTATAATAAGAAAGTATTAAAACGTTTATCGATTTTGTGTCTAATAATAATTTAGTTAATAATAATAATACTTTACAAATAATAATAATTTACAACTTTTTAATCATCGGCATAGAAATTTACATTCTTAATACTCTATAGAATTAATTAAAAAAATCAACATTTTCAGATTGAGATGTTTCATTTTACTTCAATAAGTCTGAATCACATGGGTATTACGAGAACTAAAAATAAGATATAGAACGAGATAGACTGACGTAACGATCAAACGCAAGTAATAAAACGATTAGATAACATCTTGAAGCGAAATCATTTTCGAGCACGCACCGTGTTAATAAAAATGTGAAGTGCGTAAAAGAAAAGAAAAGAGAAGAATTGGTAAAATGCGAGTAAATGAAAATGAAAATAATAATAGTAAATTGAGTTGGGTGTACGAGGTATTACGCTTTGGTGATACGAATTATCACACTCGAGGGATTATAGGATGGAGGTAATAGGTACGTAAGCGTATAAACAAGGCCACCGTCGTACACTGGCCATGAAAGCTACAAAGCAAGTAGAGCGTCCGAGTCTCTCGGTAAAGTGCAAGTGCAGAATAACAAGTTCACCGGACCTGGTTTGCCCGTGCGAGTCTCATCGATGTTTAGTATCCGCATGCAAACAGGAAGAACTTCTTTGCCGTTCGCTCGAGAACTGTATATAGAGTAACGCGTATACCTTCTCTTTTGCTCTTTAAACTTCGGTTATGCATTTTTCTCTTGGTTGCGATCGATCGCGTGCACGCATAACTTTTGCATTGCACGTGGGGGCTTATTTGTTCATCGTAGCACACACACAGCCTCGTCCCCTCGTTTGTACCGCGGCGTCGAGTGAATCGACTTTCGAAAATACTTGGTTATATATACGTGCGCTGCATCAATAAACTGGAAGTTCATTGTCTCGTAATATTGGTCGTTTTGTTAAACGCTCTAACAGTATCTAGACGTCGTAAACTTGTTGTTTTTATTTCCGCGCTTCTCGCATTGTCGCATATAGTATACTTATACTTACCTTACCTTACCGCGTTCAAGTTAACCCACTGCACTTGTACAAATCAACCGACGCTACGTATGAATAATTAAAATAATAATTTCGACTACTATGCATCGCTTACGTATTACAAACACGTAATCCATATGTAATTATAAACGCATTAATTGACAGTGCGCAACACGACCGGATACCGAGGAGCTATACATATCAACTTCTATATTATCATGTTTAATAAATGTTCGTATGCATCGGGTTCGTATCGTATTATACCTGCATCGACGACGATTACAACTCTCTAATTAAAAAAAAAATGCTTAATAGATATATTGCTTTGTTTGATTTAACTATAACTCTAGGATATCGCATCTATGTAATAATAAAACGTTGATCCTAACATTACGTGCATTTATTAGAAACTACAAGTAGGTCTTTCTTATACCTTGATTAATCTAATCTTATAATTACAACATTGTCAATTGTTATTTTCCGCTAGAAGAACAAATAAAAAATTGTATTTTTTCTTGTAAAAAAATTTATATATAGATAATTGCACTTTGCCAATAATATTCATTTAAATGAAAATTAAATACACTTCGTAGTATAGAAAGAATGTACATACATAAAAGTATTTTATAATATTATTAATGTGCGTCACACCAACTCGAGTTTACACGACCCTAGACTCATTTCAAAATCTTGTGGTGACTCTATTATAATCAGTTAAACGATAAGAAAGATATGTTTCTCTTTGGATAGGTACAGTATTTTCATTAATGATTTATGTTGTTTTAAATTTTAAATCGAAGAAATTTTTCAATTTTACTTAAAAATTTATAATAATTTTTTCACAAAAAGCTGTCTAGATCACAAGTCGATTTATTATGTTGTAGAGTAGCGGTAAAAGGTATATTCTCGTATGTAAAATGTGTAAAAAATGTATAATGATTCGAAATTAACAAACTTGAAACTAAATTATGCATTTTTATGGAATATAATATCAAATAGGTAGTAAGGCTAATCCTAATGAATGTTTAAGTTGACAGTCAAGTTTAAATTTAAATATAAACTATTTAAAATCCTGCGATGGAAATGTGTATATGTACGAGCCGTGACCGTCACCAGCGATAGGTTGCGCATAGCCCGTAAGCACCATATTATATATAGATATATGTAATACAGTTCTAGCCAGGAGAAGGGGCATTGGTTTTTCTCCCTCCCTAGGCAATTCTCGTCCTTCGCGCCGTTCCGACCGTCTTCTCTCTCGCTCCTATGTGCGACAGTGGACGTACCATCAGCGCGCCAACGGCGGTAGCTCCGCGGCTTCGGAGTTCGGCAGCCAGTGTCGCGACAGCACACCGCGGTTGCGTCGGTTTGTCCGTCGTCGTCGTCGGGTCATGATTTTCCGCGCCTCGATCGTTGTCATGCTCCACGTTGGCCGCGAGCATACTCGACCTCGGCGTATCAGACACCCACGCATCTAGTGCCACAGGCCGTACATAGAGAAAAATAACGGAAGTTTGCGAGTCGCACGCACACGGACGCACACGAGAAATGCATATGACGTCGTCCTGATGTATACCTGATTTACTTACGCACACGCACTTCGTTCTCTCTCTTTTGCGCACCTACCGAGTACCGACTGCCGAGTGCCGACACCGTACCGTGGACACTTATTGGACAGACACGACGGACCACGGAGAAATAATCAAAGGCAGAGAGGAAGATAAAAGGCACGAGCTCTTTGACAGGAGAGCTCGCGAGAGAATAAAAAAGTGGCCCGGTTATTCGATGATCGTTGACGGGACGCAGATTCCGCTTCGATGAGATAACAATTGCAGAATGAGATACAACGCTGACCTTCTCGGCTATGCGGTCCTCACTCTCACCCTACGAGTTAATGGTGATTATACACTCATTATTGTTTTTATACAAAAGGCTTTGCGTGTTGCCGAGTGCATGTTTATAAGCCTCTCTCCACTCACGCTTCTCCCTTTCTTTCTCACGAGCCTGGAATTAATGTCATTCGAGGCTAACTACAATGCGCGCCGGGATTATTTTTTTTATTTTATTTTTATTATACCTCTTCTCTTTTATCTCTTTCGATTTCGATATTGCGGTTTCTTTCTTTTTCCACTTGTCAAATATAAGTAGGCCGAAATTATGTTTGCTTACTAACTTCTTTTTTTATCATATTAATATATACTTATGTTACTTATAACTTTTTTAACATATTATTGGGTTATTAAATTGAAATTTTTATTTTATATTCATTGGGTAAAAGGTAAAGCGTTAGCTGGTGGTGCTACATGTAAAGATGTAAATGGGCTGTCTCATGAAACAGGCTATCACTACATTCCTGGGCCAGAACCATGTACACTATGCGTATGTAATAATGGCAATCCTTCGCTATGCAAAGCAGTCTTCTGCAAGGTATATACTCATATTTTCTTATTTGTTTTATTAATATTGAAATAATGATCACGATTATTAGCAAAGAATTTATTTTTTAACTTAGACAAATAATTATGTTTATAAGTGTATCATTATTCATTAATGAACTAATAATTTATTTATAGTACAAAGATCAAGAATCCAAAGACAAAGACTGCAAGTCTTTTCGCTTTGGAAATACCTGTTGTGAGTTAATTTGTTTGGACGATGGTGTATCTTCTACTACAAATGATAAAACAGATGGAAATGTTACGAGCATGGTGGATAGTAGTACAAATTATGCCTTGATATTTCGGTTGCTCACCTTAACTGCTTTTTTATCTCTTTGTCTGTTGGTTTTTGTGATGCACCAATTGAGACAAAGGCGATTGAGAGGTATCGTTTCACCTAAATAAAATTTTGTTGTTGACAACTTATATAAAGCATCTTACAAATTTTTCAGTACAAAAAAATTCAATTGCATTTGGTTTTTAAATACTTTTTATTAGTTATTATTTAAACATTATATAAAAATGACAAAGATGAAACATTTGATATAATATACAGTATACAATTTGTTATTAATTAATCTCATTTTTATTTTAATCAATTATGTGCTATATGTAAGTTGTTTGTTTAACTTTTACATTGTCAGTTAGTAACTATACCTATGCATAGCTTGGGTAGCCAGAAGAGAAAGTCAACAATTAGATAATGACCAAAGATCTTTAGGCAGTATGGTATACTTAGATAGAAACAGCATCCAGCATGGAGTTCCCTTGGATGATTTACCTTGCAATGGAAACTATCCGCTAAGAAAACCACCTAGCAACTACTTCCCTAGAGGAGAAGCTCCTCCACCTTATGAAGAAGCTATAGCAGCTGCAAGAGCGGAACAAGCTTTATTATCAATGAGTCCTCATACCCTCTCTCCTTTAAATTTTTCTGGTACATACTTATCTCCTCATAATGCTCACACAAATGTCTCTATAGTTACAAATAGTCAGAATGGTTTGCCAGCTAGTTCACCTACTCTTTCACAAAATAATGCAACAAGTGCATCTCCGTTGATCTCTACCACAAATAGACCTTTGAGTAGTCCGGCAGCTCATAATTGCTACCAATTGAATCAAACAGAATCAGCAGCTACAGACTTCTGTACTGGATCATGCACAACAAGTTTTGCATTGGGTTCAAATACATATGAAAACTTACCAACTCCTGTAAATAGATCAGGTATAAAATATTTGTTTTTAATTATGGTTTTTGGATTGTTAGAAAATTGCTTAAAATTATTTAAAATATTTTAATATAAAACTTATATGTTTAGCTCTATCAAACAGCGCCTCAAACATAACACCTTCACACAGCAATTCTTCAAGTAATCAACTTTTACTGCCAAATTCTCAAAATTCATCAACTCAAAATTATCAACAGCACACTACGTTACCGCGTCAAGGAGGAGTTTTTACAATATCCGCTACAAATTCAAATGCGGGAACTCATCGAACGATACCGAGAACCCTAGCAACTAGTGGAAGCTTACGATTAAGAAGAGAATATCCAATGCATCAACCAATTGCTCCATTATTTGACACACCATTAACTGTACCTCAGAATATTGCAACTGATGCGAACCCTTCTCCCAGATCTACAACATCAGTTATTCCGTCAAGTGTGCCATCAACACTTTCAAGCGGAGATGCTGCAGTGCGAACAAATGCATTTTATGATAATTCTTGTTCTCGAGATCTTTCATCTACAGTAACAAATGTCATGGAATCAAAATCAACTGAGACACCTGCAACATCATGCAATTACAAAGTGCGTATTTATATTGCATTTAACGTGTATTTTTAATATATTTGCATTAGTTTAAATAAATCATTAACTATATATTTATATTTATAGCCTCCACTAGCCGCAGCCAATGAAGTTAATGAAGAAGGAAGTTTTGATTCGGTAACTTGTACTTGTAGTTCACAAGTTTTACCACCGCTTCATGATGATACAGACGATTATCGTAGTGAATGTGAAAATTGTAAAAGTGCCACTGGCTCTAGATACTATTTAGATAATGAGGATGAAATGGTCACATCACCTCACGAAACAATGACTTTACAAAGACGACCTGAAGATGCTGCCTCGAATGTAACGCCACAATATTACAGGACTTCTCTTACATTACCTACAAGTACTCGACAACGGACAAGGTAAATAATTAATTTAAAGATAGTTAGACCTAATGGTTATGAAAATGTAATTATCTATTTAAAACATTCCTGTAAACTATTTTAGATTTTTCATTGGAGTACCAAGATAATAAAATATTAAAAATTATTTATTTATTATTACAAACATTAATTATGGAATCCTAATTCTGATTATTTAGTTTTTTGCAATTTACAACAACATGTATTACATTTTTAATCTAATTTTTTTTTTTGTAAAAAAGGACCAGCAGCTCACGAGGAAAGTGGTTCAGTTCTATGCCAGAAAGCTCTACAGAATCTTCGGATGGTGAATAGCTGATAGCGAACAATATGAAAACATATTTACGTGCCAATTAAACATTTTCAAGAATCGTAAGCATGTTTTTTGAGAGTCTGTGTGAGTGACAGTGTGCATTTGCAGTTTGTACACGCACATTAAATTAACATTATGTATACATTCACTTAGCAAACTATTCCAAAACGTTACTGATACAAATGTATAAAATTTTTATTTAACAACTTTTTTTCATTATCTCATATAACATATGAAGTTATTAGTTTTAGAGAATTTTTAAAGTTTAAATTGTTAAATCGACCTAGAAAAAATGTAAAAACTGATTTTCGCAGTAGATACAGTTATTTAACAAATGCAAGAGAGCTGTCAATTACCAAAGCTTGTACATATTTTGTTTGCTAATTTATAAAATGATTCAGTACGTTGCCAATAATTCATTCTAAACAACATATGCACCATAGGAGCAAAGTTATTACTCTTTAATACGATTTTAACAAAACTTCCACTAAAATCGTTTACTGCACTTGTTATCTCTTGTTCTCACTGAAACTGTGATTATTCCAAAACTTTATGACGCAAAAAGCTAAGAGTCTACCTATTTTCTAGTTGCATATTATATATACATATACATATACATATAATATAAAACCAAGTCAGACTGACAAATCAACACTAAGCGATACAAATAATTCTGCTACAAGTTACCATTGACAAAGGGATATCAGTATTAGTTTTTAATTGTTTTATAGTAACAAGAAATTTTAAGAACGAGACAGATTGAACGTGAAATTTACTAAATTAGAAATTATAAAATTCAATAACTAATTATGTGATCATGAAAAGTTATCCTTTGTTCACATTTTTAAGAAAATGTGCAATGGGAAATTTTTATATAACGAAAACTCCTTTAAAAGAGTTAACACTGATAATTATTTCACCTGTTAATCGTGAGACGTTATCATTTTTATAAAAATCTTTTTACGTTAACATCACTTGGTGATGTATTTAATTGTAAAATTTTAATTTTCAATCACGGTAGAAGAATAATCCAGAAAGTATTCAAAATTATGCTATCTACTATTTACAAAACTTATCCAAGAAGTACAATATTCGCACGATTTCATGATTTTTATTAACTGTTTAGACATTTATATATACATATACATATACATATACATATATGTAAACATTAAAGAGTGAAAACTAACTTTCTTTAATCCAATAATTTTGAGTAAATAATATTGGTCAGTCAATTTTTAATTACGTATTTTATAAGTTTCAATAAAATTGATATTATTTTTAAAAATTAAAAAATATTTCAGATTTTAATGATTATGTTTCTTGATAACGTATTGTGTTGATAAGACATTCTCAAAAGTACGCGACATGAATATAAATAACGTTAAAAGTAGATATATAGGTACATATTTCCTAAAAGAAATATTTTGTAATGTAAAACTCACAAATAAATATTGTAAAAATGAGAATTCAAGTGAAAATGAGAAGAGTTATAAGAGAGTATGAGATACGATGTACAATATAGATATTTTCATTTATCCAATGTAAAAAATTATTATTATATTACTTTTTATTAATATAATTCTAATGAAATGAGGGATCAACTGCGTAAAAATTATAATTCTAACCTCATTCGTCACAGTTTTATGTAAACTTACTAATTATATATCAGTATTATTGTAATTAATTACATTTCTCAAGGAGAAACTATTGTGATTCATGTTTGTTAATAAATTACTACTTTTATATTTTTCGTATGATATGTAAAAGGGAAATCGTTTAATTTTTGCAAGTGTTTAATTTATTTTTTGCTTTTGTTTAATCGAATATAATTCTAAACAAAAAAATAATTTCTTATTAAAAAGATCTGAATATAATTAAACGATTTCTTAAGGTTAATGATATTCTATTTAGATGTTTTTATTCATCGTGGTCGGTAATCATAATAATTAGATAGTAATATAATTACATACGTACTAAATACACAATTTCTTTAGGTATCTAATACTTATAAATTCTTTATATTCGTAAGAAATGTACCGACCACGTTGACGATTTTGCGTGTACAATGTACATTTTTATAAAGAAAGTACGTCTTTTGAGCTTTTTTACACTTTTACCGCGGATCTTGTTGATGTCAGTGTTTGTAATATTATTATTACTTAATGTATTGTTCCATTCTTGATACATTTTTGTATATGTTAATGTTGATCGAACATTACAATTGACAAAAAAGAAAAGAACAATGTTCATTCTAAGACAAAAAAAAACGTTTGTTATTTATCTATTCAAATGACTATAAAACAAAGCCATGAGCTAAATATATACGTTGACAATTTACAAAATGAAGTCAAGTCAATTGTACATAATTTCTCTCGAAAGACAAAGTGGATCTTCATCCACTTTAATGAAACAATAATAAATATAATAACGTTGCAAAAACAAAATAAAATGAATGTTATATAGTCCTGTAGCATTGCAATTATTTGGACCTACTAAATTTATTACATTGAAAGTTATTATTTATGAGTTGAAAACTACAAATATATGACTGATCGTTAACGTAACAAAGAAAGAGAACAAAGAAATAGTAGCGTTTTTTGACAAAAATAGATGGCTAACCGATTTTCATCGACAGCATATACATAAACAGGAGATATGCGTGAATGCGCCATAATGATGATTTCTTTTTGAAAAGATTCCAAAATATGTGTTCAATTTTTATCAAAAAATAAAGACAAAAACATCTATTAGTACTGTAACAGAACATAAATGTCATATTCTAAGTGAAAACAGCAATTTCTACCTATGATATCGACCATTTGAATGATAGTTTCCAAATGCAAATTTTTGTACTCTATTGTAATGCATTTTTGGTTTCACAAAATAAAAAATAAGCAATTTTGTAATTAATTTATCTTTTACAAGACGGAAGAGTGACGTGCGAAATTTGATTAAGCCTTTATAGACACTGTAACATACTTGCCCAGCGTTTAGAATTAGAAAGATAAAAATAGACTCTATCGAACTTCTTTCTCTGTAGACGAACGAAGTCGTTACATTATGAAATAAATTGAAATAAATTGAACATGCTGACAGGATTTAAATGAGTTTATTTACTTTTAATCTTCTATACATAAAAAATGACGGTCTATATGTGTGTCTTTTTATTCAAACGTAAACTGCGCTGGCATTACCTTTGATTTGTAAATATCTTTAATAATTTTAGTGGATAATTTTTCACTCCTTGGACGAGAATCATTACTGAAATCAACGTTGTATAAGCCGTAGTGCTTGCTAGGAAATATACAGATGTATATTAAAACTAAAGCGATAATAATTTTGAATAATTTGATAAAATATGCAAATAATAATACAGATATACATTACTGATACATTTATATATTTAATTAAAATAATTGTTTCTTTTAACGGGATGTCGAACCTAAATTACAGGAATCTGTACCTTTCAACCCAAAAATTATATATAAAATATTGAATTAAAAATCTGAACAAAATTCTTACGGATAAATTAAAACACAAGAAAGGGGTTGACGTTTTGATTTTTTAAGTAATAATTGACTAAACAATTTTTAATCGGTAATTATTAGTCAAAAAAGCATAAACTTTCAACCAAAACATCGCAATCAAATTATCGATTTAAAACTCTGGAAAAATTTTGGTATATTTTAAAAATTAATTTATTTGTTTATTAAAAAAGTTTAAAAAAAATATTTTCTGGGTCCGACATCCCCTTTAATGGTACTTACGTGTAACCATCCGTCCATTCGAAACTGTCCATTAGAGACCAAACAATATAGCCTCTAACGTCGAATCCAGATTTCATTGATTTAAATAATTCGTTAAGATGATCGTAATGATAAATTGCTCTATCTAAATCGTAAATTTGTCCAGAATCAGCATAACCATTAGCAGTTATGTATATGTGTGGCAAAACATAGTCTTCGTTAAGTCTCGTTAATAATTTGTTGAAATGTTCAGCTGTATTCTATAAGTAGTAATTTAATAAGATTGAAGTAATTTAATGCATAAATTTATAAAAGATATTGAATCTCTTCTCGTCCACTATACAGTGACTGGAATTATCCAGGGAATAAAATTTAAATAATAGGGTAATAGAAATATAAGAATGTATGTTGTCCAGGGACTTTCAATTTGGTTTTATCAGTAAAGAGGTAAAGGCATTTTGTTGTCCAAAAATCACCTTGCGAAATTAACTCGATCATCTCGTAATATACCCGGTCAAAACGTTTTTATATCACAATTTCTGGATATGCTCATTAAAAATATATAAAGCATAGTAGACGATGAGGGAAACAATAATAAGAATTATTTTTAATAATTCTGCGTTCGCAATTTCACATATTTTTTACTTTAAAAGTATTATCTTAATTTTTATATGAAAATCGTAGGTATCATTAGATAAACTGTTGTGTTAAAATTTGCAACTAAATATCGTTCTACATACTTTTGTAGTAGTTGCGTGTGTATACGGTAACCAGATAGCTCCCACATCGTTTTCAAAAGACGTCTGTCGCAAAGCTTTATCATTTTTCATGAATGATTCAGGAGTAAAATGAAGCGATCTCACGGTGTGCGTCGTGAAATAATTAATACCGAGAAAATCAAGGCTGCCCTTAATTAAATCGAGTTCTACTTGGGTAAAACTTGGAAGGCGTGACACGTTAAAATGTTGAAAAGCACTTTTCATGTTTACTTCAAGCTGCATAATATCTGGATAATCTCCATTATCACCAATCAGTGGATTGATGAACCAGTAATTGGCGAACTGAAAGCTCACTTCCGAAGCTTCCGCGTCGGCTTGCGATTTAGGGTTTTCGGGTTCGAACCACCGAGTACTCAAACTTATTCCTACCTTACCTATTAATATTCACAGATTATTTGATTGAGTATTTAATAAATATACACGAAGAAAAAGAGTATAAATTACTATGTCGTCTGGTAAAATTTACTACAGTTTGTAAAAAAATTTAATAGAGGCATATATAGTAAGTATTAAGAAATCTGTAATAAATTTTCCTATAAGTCTGTCGAGTATAAAAAATATATCTATAAAATGTATCACAACATTAATAAAAAATATATAGCACGAATAAAATTATGTAATAAATTGTGTAGGTATTCGAGTTTACCTTTTTGGAGCCAATGGAATTCGTTGCGGTACAAATAGTATACCTTTGCATGAGCTTTAAGGACATGATGACCGCACATGTAATTTCCAATTCCACTTTCATTGATCAGAGGTCTATAGACATCTCCGAACTGTACATTGCAGAGCTCCCAAGGATCATTGATCGTTATCCAATGTTTCACCTTATATTTTGTATGACAAGTTTTAATGCATAAAGTGATATTTAAATTTATGAAATGATATCCTTTTTCTTTTGATAAGCTGTATTTTGACAATCCATTATATACTATCCATTATTATATTAAGGGGATGGCTTACTCGATTGATTACCGACTGAGCCATAAAAGGTAATGATTACATTTATTTAAAAAATACGCAATTTTATGGAAAACCCGAATACAGAAGCACTAAATCATTCAATAATAAGTAATTCTACTAAGTTCCAGGTCAATATGACAAAGACACCCTAAAAAATTTCTGCACCGAAGAATCACGGAGAATCGTACATTTTCGGTGCAGAAATTTTTTAGGGTGTCTTTGTTGTATTGACTTGAAACTTTGTAGAATTACTTATTATTAAATTATCTAGTGCTTCTGTATTCGGATTTTACATAAAATTGTGCATTTTTTTTAATAAATGGAATAATTATCTTTTTTTGCTCAGTCGGTAACCTATCGGGTATGCCACCTCCTTAAATGAAATATTATATATATTCAGAAGAAGATCCTGATATGTATGCTTTAATTTTAGGCTGTATTTTGTCTTAAAAATTAGCAAAAAGTGCTGTAGCAAAACTTCTTCCAACTTTTGTTTTTGCTATAACTTTACACGAAACTAACGAATTCAAGTTTATTTTTTTAATCCTATTTACTTATACTCAACTTTTTTAAACTTTATTTCGATTATTTATCTGTAATCGTTCAGGAGTTTTTCTTTCTTTGAAATATTTGCTTTAATGACGTACTTATAACTTTCGTAAAAGCGATTCGTAGGGTTTGAGACAGTCGATTTCTTCATGCGTCTACCATGACCCGTGTACAAGACATATAAGGTTCTCCATATTAGTTTAAACAATTTAATAATTAAAAGACTTATATATCGTTGTTTTTAATTGAAATGTTTAAGTTTTGAGTAACTTTTGAAAATACATACCGATACATTAATTTTTTATGATAATTATTATTTTCCCCGCCTATTAAAATATAAATCCTGAAATTACTTACCCGATCTCCAAAATAAGTAAATGCAATTTTAGCGTAGTTAACGAAATATTCAATCATATTTGGATTCGTCCAACCGCCCATCAATTGCAATGTTAGTGGTATATCGAAATGATGAATCGTTACCATAGGTGTGATACCATTTGAAATCAAAGTATTTATCAGTTGGTTGTAATACCCTATACCTTCCTGGCTGATCGTATTTGTGAATCCGTTGGGAAGAATTCGTGTCCATGACAAAGAGAGTCGGTAAACGTTTCCCTGCACTTAAATTCTCTGTATTATTTGCGTAATATTTATAATTTTATTAATATAATAACACGCTTTGATTACCCCTAAATTTTTTACAAGCTCCACATCCGTTTTGTAATGTAGAAATGACTTGCATGCTGTATCGCCATTGCTTTTATCGACAATGAGGGACGGATTGTTATGGGTCCAAAAGTCCCAAACTGACATTCCTTTATCTGCATAAAGTTTCAATAGTTATAAATAATGTTTATTTTAATAAAATTTTGTTAGGTATAATGTTTATATTATTATAGATTCAATTAAACGATATAATCGTTTTCATAAGTTTCAATTTATAATTAATTTATGAAAACATTTTCAACCAATTACTTTAGTAGTTACAATCAAAATGTTATTCTGAAAATAATAATTATATAGATTAATTTATGAAGCATACGTCGCGCGCATTATAAGTTCTAATGTTGTAACAATTACTCAACTGGAATTACAATAAAAAATTACAAATATATTTTTAGAAAAATCAAAAAACTTACAGCTATACTTTCTTAATGTTAATTGAAAAGATTACCGTAAATATTGTATGCTCCTTCAACTTGATACGCAGATGAACCAGCACCAAATAAAAATTTGTCAGGAAACTTATTTAGTGCTACATCATTTGCCGCCTTTCTAACTTCGGATGAAAATTCGTAATATTTGAGACTCACTTTTTTCTCGATAACATTAATGTCTTGATGAATTACCATATTTCTAGTGTAATCGGGTTCGTAAAATAAAGTCACAAGACTACTCAATAAACTAATTGTAATGCTTTCGGTGGACCACATTTTTTGCACTGACACTATTATTTATTCAATGTAACATTAATTTTATTAAATATACAGGTAATACAGCAATAAGTAACAAAGAGCAAAAGCATATCGCAAAACCTAATACCGCAATTGCATATTGTTTAAATGCGTAATTTATTCATGTTCGTACGCAATTACAGTAACCTTCATATTGCAATCGGCATAATTATTTTAAAAGTCCGTCGCTTTTAAAGTATTGTCATTATTTTATTTATTTTACGTTTACAAAAATAAACACACATTTTTAATGCAACACAATGAACACCTTGCATACTGTGGATATATTTATACATACTATGTATGTAATAGTAACGCATTCATATAATACTTCGTTATAATTAATATCACTGTATATTACAAGATCCTGGTACTGATATAGAGAACACATAAATATAGAATAGTAATAAAGATATTTGACAATGAGTTTTGAGATGCAGAATTTTCCGAGTTGTTGAACAACGACCCACAAAGAGATAAATCGTTTGCAGGTAGTACGTCCGCCACTAGTTCTGAAAATGTCTCGATAGGACAAAATAATTCACAGTCTTGTAATTTGAAAGGTAAAGTTTCATTACTGGATCCGGTGAAGTAACCAATCTGGAAATATAATTCGACGTTACTACTAATATTAAAAGTAATAATAATTAGTATTACGCAATATATGTCTATATAATGTACATGACGAACCAGTACCGAATATATTTATGTTAATATATTTATATTAAGGACTTTTAATAAGAATAATTAATACATAACAATTACAGTTAGCATGCACACCTTTATAAAGTAGTTGCTTTCTTCTTCAAACAGTTCGAAAATTATAGATGCACCAGCTTGTGGAAGATCATGGAAAGGAATATTTAGATTATGTAACAATCCAGCAAAAATACGGTCATCTCCGCTGTAAATGTTGATTTTACGATTACTGCTTAAAATTCCCTTAATATGATTTTTAGAGTCATTAATAATATTTTTCAGGAGTGAGCCACCATTTAAACGTTTCTGCACAATTGTTGTTGACAACAAATTATAGCTACTTAAAGATACATTTAGAAAGCTGTCGCTAGGATAAATTTCTTTAAGCCATTTTGGGTGCGTTTGTTTTAATTCAACCTGAAACACACATATGTATATTATTTAAAGTAATACGTACGGAAACAACAAACTTAGTTGCGATCGCAAAATCATTTTAATTACGGCTTGATTCGTTGAAATATCAAAAATTATTTTCTATGTCAACTAAAACTACTTCTATATATGAATAAATAAATGTAGTTGTGTAACCAGTTAACTTGAATATTTATTTTAGGTGCGAGAACAAAAAATGTATCGAATTTTTGTCGCAATGCATTATATTTACTGATTTGCATTACCAAACTAATATGTGAGTATAAAATTAATTACGTACACTTTCTCGCGATTATATATAATTTACATTTACTAGAATAATGTGCGAATTAGATAAGTTTATTTTAAAGAGATGTCGGACTCAAAAATGGTCATTTTTAATATTTTCGTATAAATAAAAGAATTAATTTTTTTTAGAAATCTTGCCCATCAGGACCTCAGGTATGTTTTCAACGATAAGCTCAAATTTTTTCAGATTTTTAAATCCATAATTTGATTACGATGTTTGGGTTGAAAATTTATGCCTTTTTCGCTAATAATTACCGACTCAAAATTGCAGTTTATTCAATTATTATAAGAAATATTATTGTTTCTTAAAAAAATCGATCGGTTAGGACCTTTCTTATGTTTTAAATTATTCTTATAACAATATATTTAGATGCTACGTTAAAATTATTATTTATAATCGATTTATTGTTAGAAACTTTAGCCAGGCATATTTATAAAGTTATTCTGGTTGGAACAATAATAGTTAATAAGGCGTCACAACTATTCTTTTCTTTCCGTGTACATTGGATACGCAACATAAAAGTATTAACAATGTCATATAATAAATTAATAAACGTACACTATTTTCGACAGCAAGGTGAAAACGATTGACGTCCAGCGAATTCTGCAAGTTCAAGTGAGCTTCTTTATTGATGTGTTTTAATACGTTTGCCTGTTCGGACGTTAGACTCGTTCTCTTTAAGACATTCTTCGTCTCGTAAATAAAGTTGGGACACAGTGTTCCCAAAAGTAAGGTATCGTCGGCTGCTAATTCATACTCTAGAATATATAGGGATTTATATTAAAAAATTCAGAAACAAGCTGATTTCGACATCATGAATATTTTATCTTTAATTTTTTAAAAAGAATTTTATTGTCGTATTTTATCAGTAGGAGATGAAAAGGCGCGACAGCGCAAGTATAAAAGCGCATAAGCCATATTATACAGCTAACCAGGCCCTCGATTTTTACTTTTAATATACTTAAAACCTAGAAAAATGACCAAATGAGTATATTCCTTTGGTCACTTCCTTTATACGCAATCCTCAAACAAAAAAATATGAAGTTTCATGCGTTTGTGAAACAAAAAGGTATATACATATATAAGGTTAAATATTCATTTCAGTTTTAAAAAACTGTTACACCCTTGTTCCGAATCTCCGTGTTCTGTCAGTCATTTACAAAACGTATTACTGGTGTTCATTTAAATATTTAATATTTATAAAAGTATATATAAGGTGATTTTAATTATTAATCCGATTTGCCATTTTATATTAATTGCATATGTTAAATGTGTAGAAATATTAACAAAATTGTTATTACCGAAAGGGATCGGTTGCCAGAGCAGATCATCCTTCCATACCTGTTGACCAACAGGTGGCCATAGTCCTGCATTTATCAATTCCCCAGCCATTATTGACGCTGGATATTCTGTAGTTTGCATTCTTATGACGTCATCGGTGTACATTGACCCTAGGAACGAATCGTACATGCTCCGTAAGTGTGCTCCGAGATTAAACAGGTGCAATTTAACGCTCTGCAATTACGTGATAGTTAGAACTGAACATTAAAAACTATCATTGCGACAGATTTAAATCTTACGTTGGGCATATCCACTCCATGTTCCAAGTAATATTTGTAGGAAAAATTTGTTGGTATTTCAAATGTCGTGGAAGAATAATTATAAACTGGAACATTGAATTTGTTGGTCGATACCTGTAAAAAATTTAAAATAAATTATTTTTCACGCACACCTTCTATAAACGTACGTTACATTTATTTATGCTTATTTGTATAAGATGTTTAAACCTCCAGAAACATTAATTTGAGTTTTGTGTAGCTTTATTTATATCGCAATATTTTTAAGACTAATTGAGATAAGAAATCTATTATAACACCGACGTACACACTTATACGCATACGTAAATATATACGAAAATGTAAAGATAATGACAATCAAATGTTAAGGTGTATGTAGCTCTTACCTCACCAATTACGATTAAATTCTGTTAAGTTTAGATACAAAACCAATCAAAGTGATCTTCCCGATCAAATGAAATCGATAATATACTTACGACATGCAAAAGCTTCAGTTCCTTCTTGGCGGAAACCAAGAAACCAGGGGACACCGCCAGGAAACAGGTATATATCAAATATATTTTACTTTCCATTATTCGATTTGAATTGCGTAAATTTGACCTTTTCGTGGAACTCTGCGAAGATTCGTCTATTCGTCTATGCAGCGTCTGAAATGTGTCCATAAACAGTTTAAACGCCTTCACGAAATAAGAGACGAAGATTTTGTAAAACTGCCTATACCAAGCGGCAAAACGCATCCCACGGCATTCTCCTTATCGTAAAAGATTTAACAGGTAAACTTATGACGTTTGTTCCGCGGATTAGAGAACTGCTGGTCTCATAAAAAATGTAATCAACTCATTTTCAATTGATGCTAAAAAGGTTGGAGACTATATTTAAATTTTTCTAACTCTGAGAATTCGTTTAACGTTACTTTATTTTTACAAAAAAAAATATTTTTATTCCTTAGTTATATGTACAGTAAGCAAATACTAATTTTTAATAATTTAATACAATTAAACTATTCATACCTCATCTATATGTTGTATTAACATAATTTATTGATTTAATATTTTGTAAAAAAAATTTATAATAATTTGATTAAGTTACAAAAGGTTGTGCATAAAATAAAAATTGGATATAATATATCAATTGATAAAATAATTTATATTTTTCTTCGAATAAAATATTAATATTTGTATATTAATAATTGTAATACTTAAATGACTAAAAAGAAAGAAATTAATATATTTTTTTTATTACAATGCATTTTTTAAGTATTTAAAAATGTTGTTTCCGAGAATTTATATTCAGATGATAAGCGATTTCAATAGATTAAGCGTATCAACTATTTTACGTTTATTAAACAAACAATTAGTGAAAGGAACCGAATTATTATGTTGTGAAATATGAATTCTTTACTAATTTTAATATTTATTACTTATTTACACTAAATAATTATATTAATAACAAATTATATTTATAGAACACCGTACTGATTCGGTTCACGTATAATATAAATAAAAAACTCAATTCTCTAACGAAACTAATCATAAATGTAGACTCACCGTTATTATATCTATTCGTAGGTAGATAATACTATACTGTATAATTATTATATATTCTTTGTGCATTATATACAAAGAAAAATTGTTTAGTAAAAACTACAGTGGTGTTTAGTAATAGAGAGACTTACCTGATAAATGATAATAATTACTATTTTTAAAGGAAAATTTACCACATATCTATTAATAGTTAATACTAGACTATATGTCTAGTAAATTTTATTATAAAAAGTAGTAATTTTTATCATTTCTCAAGTTTGTCTCTCCATTACTAAACACCATTGTAGTTTTTACTAGAAATTTTTTCTCCGTATATAGTTACCCACTAAATAGCAAAAGTTAGTTAAAAGATGAGAAATATTCTAGTAGAGTTTTTTAAATTCTCTTCTTAAAAGACATATGATTCACAATAAATAAATGTCTATATGTCTTTTAACCTATCTTTTATTATGACCGCATTACAATTGATAATGATACGTAGAGTAGTTCAAGGAAAAGCGTAAAATTGGGAAAACTCCTTCCATGCACATGTTCACTATTAAAGGTACATTTGAAAAATGACTTGATATGCTTATATGAAAGGTTCAAAAAAGTTGATATATTATTAATGTTTTATGACAAAATATCGTAGACACCTATATAAAATAATAGAAAATTATAAACCTACAGATATAATCAATATACACTATACAAGGTGTAATAGCTTACGACTAGAACTCGTGTTTCTTGTTTGCCTAAAACTTATAACGACGCTCATATTTTATATACACAAAGATAAAAAAAATTAACTCTCTTCAAACATACCTATAAATTTTTTCCATGTAAGTACTTTAGCTGCAGAAAACGCGGGTATTGATGGAAAACTGTAACTTTAACGTGTATTTCTATAGGTGTAACTAGTCGTACCAATAGAATAATGCGCGAGAATTCTTATCATTTATCTACTTTATTTTCCTGAATCGAAAAATTTCATAATTGAGTAAAAGACAATTCTAGTGAATGAAGACTATCGCGTGAATAAACAAATTAGATTACCTTCTTATCATGGTATTAAACGATTGACTCTTTACATAAAAAGAAAAGATGCCGATATCATTACCGTCGATCCGCGACTCAATCAGTTCTCGCGAATAAATTTCAGTGAAGTTTAATACATTTCCGGTGATTTGGTTTTCATTAGGTACACCCGAGTTGATTTAACTGGTGAGTGAATCGCGATAATATTACTTTTTAAAATGTGGGCCATCACTCTCGGAAAAATATGCCAAGCATCCAGATAATGGAATATAGAACGCTCAGAGGAAAAAACGTGCATGCGACATTGACACGATAATGTCCGGCTTAAGGAAGGATTGATCTTTGACGTCCACCGCGGAGACTCGACATAAAGCGCAGTCCGTGCCTATTCTCTCCGAGCAAATCAATCAGAGCTGTGCGTACGAAGATTCATACCAAACGTACGGGTTCATGCATATAGATTTTACAGTAACTTTATTTATCATTTTGTTGCCGAAGTACATTTAATTGAGTAATGCCAATAATTATTTTGAGCACTCGTAATTCAAAACAAATTTGCGTTTGCTTTGAAAATGAACTGACACACATACATGTTATTTTACTCTTATATTTAGATAATCATGAGAAAAGTTATTTTTATAATTAATCTATATCTATATAATTTAATAAAATGTTTCATTCACGATATCTATACTCATGAAACTTTACTTATATAGGCATTAAAATTAATTAAAATTGCAAATCATTGCCTATTATTAAATGACATGCTATTTTCGTATAAAGAACGTACTAGTATTATTAAGTTATTCTAATAAAAAAAGGTACAAGCATGAATATAATAGAAAATTAATACAATTAATTACTTACATCGAAAATAATCTCACATATCGTAAAATTTTTATTGAACTATAGTCGGCTGATGATTGATATCGGCATGGTCTGTTCTTTTTATCAGATCTCACGTGAACGTTGTAAAACATCTGTCTTATCGGTAGACTTGAATACATTTGATTTAAATGCGTATTTTACTCTAACCCTAAATTAGACGTAAGCTATATAAACTATTTCATCGACCACATAAGTTTTTCAAAGCGTTAACAAACCAGCCTAAATTTTTCTTTAAACGTATACATTTATAATCGTAAAATATATTAAAATATAAACCATATTATTAAAATACAATAAAAATTTATTTATTTAAGACACTGTTAAGCAAATAAATCAACCCAAAAGCTGCTCCTTTTACACGATTTAGATATAACAAAATGTAAAAAATATAAATAAAGTCTATAATTATATATTTGTTAAAATTAAACTAAAATATATTGTTAAAATGTTAAAAGAAGCTATAATGACTTCCTTATAAAAATATCTCAAAATACAGACAATTTTTCGATTATAAATTAGAATTTACGTCAAAGGTAAACATATTCTTCCTTTATAAAGGGGTGTGTTATAAATATTACCATTAACTTTTTTGAAGAGCTTATTAATTTGATAATATTTGTAAATATATTCTACTACGACAATATTCTTGTTTAAAACATAACTTATTCATTACAATATAATATAGTGAATACTAATAAAATAATATCAATTAATAATAATTATAATAATTTATAATAAAAATTATTAGAAAACTCTTTTTATTTGTACGGAGGAAATGCATTGTATTTTTATCAAGGTTTAAGATTTAAAAGATCCGATATTCATTCTACATTCTGTTAATTATAAGACAGTAAGTTTAGTTACTCCAGGAAAACGAAAAAGATTAAAAATTAAAACTAAAAAAAATAAATAAATTAATTTTTGTAGAAAACTATTTGTTACTATTGAGATAAGATTAACGATTAAAAGAACTTAATTTTAAAACTACAATCAAAGCTCGTGCTTTATCATACAATATATTGCACAAAGTTTACTATTTAACAATTTTTAAGATTATTTTGTAGCTTCATTTGACGCATGTTTCAGGCGTACGGTTTACAAGAATGAAGCAAACGTTAGCTAACTTCTTTGTTTGCATCCTTTTAATTGTTGGGACAATCATCAGCGTCAAGGCAATTGATCGACCGCAATTGAAGCTCGTGAGCGTGGTAAGTGTAATTTCAAGATAAAACAACCGTTTATTTTTTACTGGGTAAAATATATGATTGTCAAGTTTACCGAGTCATTCCTTCCTTTTTCCCAAGGTCTTTCGACATGGTGATCGAGCTCCTGATCCGAATGAAATGTTTCCGAAAGATCCATATTACAACGATACTTTTTATCCCGAAGGACTCGGAGGAATGACAAATGTAAGTTTTAAATTTTTATATTTTTTTTTATAACAGAAGGTAAAATATATAGTTAAATTATTTAAATAATTTATCTTCTAACAAGTTAATTTGCCATATTTAAAATATATATGTATATTTAACGATAATACAATATTGTTTATAGCAAGGAAAACTAAGAGAATTCAATTTAGGCAAGTTACTTCGAAATCAATACAATGAATTTTTAGGCGACGTATATCTTCCTGAATCAGTGGTAGCCCGAAGTACCGACTACAAACGAACAAAAATGTGTTTGCAACTCGTTTTATCGTCTGTCTATCCTCCGCGAGGTAAACAGATATGGAATAGTCAACTTAACTGGCAACCTATACCTTCAACTTATGAACCTACTGCAAAAGACTGGCTTATGATTCCCGAAGAATGTCCCGAGTAATAACAATACCTGGTTAACGACATTTATTATTCCATTATTCTTTCACTTTTTCTTTCATCGTTAAAACTTAATTTACATTAATAAGTCAATGAAACACGAACACAAGAAAATTTGATTTGTCTTACCTATTACAGGTATCTTGAAGAACGCAGAAGAGTCGAAAGACTGCCAGAGGTTGCGGCGAAAATTGAGAGCTTCCGAGAATTTATGCAAAATTTAACATCGTTGACTGGAAAAAATATTTCTGCCCCTATCGACATGTACAATCTCTATCACATTTTAATAGCTGAATCATTTATGAATTTACCAATTCCCAGTTGGACAAAAAATATTTTTCCAGAAGGAAAGCTCCTCGATGGTATTAATCTTGAGTACGAGATATTCAGCTATTCGAAAGCTATGAAAAGACTAAATGGAGGTAAAGACTAATGACTATAAATATAATTTATATTGATATTCAACGTGCTGTACTGTAATAGTCACTGCAATCTACAGGCAAACTTTTGTACAATATATTGGAAGAAATGCTTGCAATTAAAGAAGGAACAGGAGAGAAAAACCGTAAGTTACTGTTGTACAGCGGACATGAAACTAACGTAGCTGCTCTCCTCCAAACTTTCGATGTTTATAAACCACATGTTCCCGAATACACCAGCGCTGTTATAATTGAATTCTACGAATACTTGTCAAAATATTACGTAAAGGTATATATCATATTATTTATATTGATTTATTTCAAGTTCATTCACAGTTTATTTTCAAATAATTTCAAGTTAAAAGAAAATCATGTGTTTACGATGATAATCGGATTGATTATATTTATTTAAAACAGGTATTATACTACAAGGGTGTACCAGCCACCGTTGTTGCCCAAAAGATACCTGGATGCGAAATACTCTGTCCTTTAAATAAATTTGTAAAATTGTTAAGTGATGTAATTCCGTCTAAAGATGAATTGGTATGTGACAAGAGAAAAAAATTACAATATTTAATCGATAATAATATACGTTAAAGAATAGATCAATTTAAATAAAATAAATTTTAATAAATTATTTTTAATTTAATAAATAAATATATACGTATTATATACATTCTTTTTTATTAAATACATAAATCTTATTGATTTAACGTTATTCTAATTTTTTATTCGATATACCCTTTGTTGTCAAACAGCTATACGTCAAAAGTATTAATGCTTCAGAGATAAGACAGTTACTTCTTTCTTTCCGTATTCAAAAATTGTGAACAACAATGTAAAAATAGGTATTAAACAATGATAATATATGTTTGCTTTCAATTATCTAAAAGGCTTCAAATATTCACTCTTTTGTTTAATACGAATTCGTTTAGCATTTATAATTAGATTTTTAAAGAAAAAAGTAAATTATGCTATCTAACCACTTATACAAACATTGTGATTCAAAGCTAGCAGAAACTAAGAAGAAAAGTTGTCGACGAACAATTTTAAAAAATTGCGATAATTTATAATTAAAGCGACAAAAACAATTTATTTTTCTATACTAATGTAAAATGAGGTATAGTAATCTATCAATAAAGAAACTAAGCATTTGTAAGGATTTAAAAAATGACAAAGAGAATGCTGATAAACATATAAACGTGAACTTGACCGACGTGGTGGCAGAGTGGCGAGAATGCTCCTCGGGTAAGTAAGTGGATGGGTGCTAGGGACTTTGCTTCCTTGACTAGTTAGATGGATGCTTTTTCACATTTGACACGTGAGCGAGAGGTGTTAAAATATTTTCTGTTTCGATGTCACGGTCTACCCTACGCAATATGACAATGTGACATTCAAAAAGAATATTTCAATACACTGAGACGAGATTTTACAGGTTTTCTCCTCTCCAAATGGGAGAAGGTTGAGAATAAGGGTTAAGGGGGTTCCATACTCAATTTTTGATGATTAATTAATAAAAAAGTAGAACAGTATGTAAAAAAATAAGAGATGAGGCGCCTTCATTTATTGACAATCTAACTGTGTGCTGAATTTTAGATTAAAATATTATTGCGTTTTCGAGAAAAGTCTTACCAAAAATATAAAATTTTTTCACCTCGTTGAGGTTAAGTTCACATTTTTGTTAAGATTTTTCTCAAAAACGCAATATAATTTTAATCTGAAATTCAGCACACAGTTAGATTATTAATGAACGAAGACGCCTCTTCTCTTGCTTTTTCACATACTGTTTTATTTACAAATTTATTACTAATAATCACGATTGCCGATAAGGTAGGGAGGATAAATATTGACTTTGGCACCCCGTTAAAGAAATGTGTCGAGGATACCAAAAATCGTTACACAAGGCATAGGTGGAAACTACCAAAAATACACATACAAAATATACAAACATACTCTTACGGAATCAACAAAATGAATATTTGATTATATTCATAGTTTAGATTTTGAAAAAAAGTCTGGGAATGCTTTTATTTCTGCTGTAGGAGACAAAAGTAAAAAAATGTTGACTGTCCCGGAAATTTCTTGACCTCGTGTTGCAAACCTTCCGTGTACTATGTAGTATTTGTATTAGTTTATAAGTCGCTAATTAGCACTTCCGCAACTTTATTAGTGCACTAAAGTTTATATAAAGACTAATGTAATGTGATTTTATGGAACTTTACATTTCCACACATTTTATGTTACGCGTGCTCAAGGTTCAGGATAATTTAATAAGGGATGGCAAACTTGTTATCTGTCGTGTTACTTGTTATGTTAGTATCCGAGTCCTTTATCGACTAAAAAATACTATTTGTTAGAAAAAATAATAATTTATTTGATGCATTAAAATTTATGGAAAATTAGGAACTTAAATTGAATAGACTAAATAATTGTACAAAATTTGAATGTAACTGATGAAGTAATTAATAAATTTAATTATTTAAATATTGTAGTCAATCTGTACTAATGTTTAAAATTTGTTAAAACTATTATACTAATTAATTACTGCACCAATCACCTTGAAAGTTTACACAACCATAGATTATTGTATTGTGATTAAAAGCAATATTCTCGTGCTTATGCTGGGGATGTGATAACCAAATTACAAAAACCGGCTTAGAAAATCGCAAAAAATTTTAAACCCTAATAACAAACATCTGCAATAAATCACAGATTCTTTTTTTTTAAAGCATTTACAGTCGTTTTTCCGAATCAATCAAACTTAAATTAAACGAGGCAAAATCTGTTCTTTGTCCAACTATATTTAGTGGAATTTTCCAGAACAGACTCCTCGCTACTAAAAATTATAAGCGTTTCGTCCTCAATCTGCAGTTTGGACTCCTCAGTAAGAAACTGGAGATCTTACCTTAGACACCTATCGCAAGACGTACTGCGACGCCAGCAAGATGTTACGCGGCTCTATATATAAAAGAAGATGACAATCCTTACTGAAACGTCCAAACTGGAGATTGAGGACGAAACGCTTATAATTTTTATTAGTGAGAATAGCATGACAAAGAAATTTTTACGAAATAATTAATGATTAATTAAATATATGTAAATAGTCATTTTTTGTTGGTAATATATAGCTATAAAACAATGATTCAGGGCTGTCCAAAAAATCTCGCTGATTTATCATTAATAAAAATTCATAGATTAGCTTCAAAGGAAACGCAACATCGTAACAGAAAGATTTTTTCGATAAATTAATTCATCGTTTAATAAAAAAAAATAATTTTTCTATTTTTTGTGGTTCATATCTCGTTAAGGGGATGCCGGATCCAAATTATGATAATTTAAAGAAAGACAAAAAATTCACAAAAATTAACATGGTATTTACCATTTAAATTTTTTTTAAAATTTGGTGTTTCTTTAAATTATCATAACTTTTTACAGAATTGAAGGCCATAAAAATACTACAGACTATTTGAAAGGTATTGCTCCAAGCTTTCTTTCAGACTTTTGGATAAAAAAATCAATTGTGGCGAACTTACACTTTTTTTAAGTTGAATATTGACATGTAGTTTATGTAACATTGACCTTGAGATTAGAAATTCTAACCCAGAAGAATAAATTTTACACATTATTAGCAACGAATGTTACATATAATGTTGTATAGTAAAAGTTGATAGATTTTGAGTTAAATAGCGATGAACCCAGCTGGTGTTGAAAAAAACTAGAAAAAGTTCACTTTTTGAGGTTAGAATAACTTTTGAGCTAATAAATTCCAGTACCTAAAAATTTTTTTCTGTATTCTGAAAAACATTTGCAATGTGTACTCAAAATTTGGTGCATTATAAAATTTTGATCGGACCACTTCACGTGGAATACCCCATATATATATATATATTTTGACCATAAGTGATCTTAATGATTTAGACCCACTCTGGAAATTTGTAGGCAGTTTCTGACTATAAAAAGACATCTTTTAGACAGCATTAGATTACCAGAGTCCGGAGCAGAATTGCTGATTTTCACTATTTAAGATTTAAATGGCTTACAAGCGTGTGACAGCATACATTTATGTCTTTAAAAGTATTTTTAATGAAAAGTTCGGAAAATTTTACAAAAAAAGTCATATTTATGTTTTTAGTGAAAAATGCATCCCCTGGGAGCTACAAATTTATAAGAATGGGCATATAATGCAAAAAAGTGCTAAAATGTCAACTTTGACTCTCTGTAACTTAAAATAATGGCCCTGAAAAAATCTGAAAAAATTTAGGAGAACTACTGGATACCTCTAAAACATATTTCCACATTTAAAGCAATATTAATTTTTCATCTTCAATATTAATTCAATATTAATATAAATCTGAAACATTTCATACGGATAGCTTAAAACACAGAAAAAGACCTGAAGGATTGATTCTTTGTATAAAAATAATTATTATTAATAATAATTGAATAAAAATTGTACGGTCGATAATTTTTAATTGAAAGAGGCGTAATCTTTCAACCCAAACATCGTAATTATATTATCAATTTCAAAATCTGGAAAAATTTGGGTATGTTTTTTAAAACATGCCTAAGGGCATGAAGAACAAGATTTTTTCATAAATTAATTCTAAGTATGTAACAAATAACCATTTTCTGTCTCCGACATCCCGTTCTAATGTGAACTATTAATAACTCCGATGCGATATATATATAGTGAGATGGATATTCTTTGAAACTCTATAAATTCTTAACCAAACAGAATTGCGTATCGAACCTATTGATATCGTCTTGATCAAGTAAACCAGATCAATTAACTGGCAATGATTCGATCAAACATTTCTTAGAGAAAAATCGAATAATAATTTTAATAATTACAACATTTATTAAATTTCTTCATAAGATTTTACATACAGCATGAAACATTTTTATGAATATTTTATTATATACATCGTATTATTGTATATTACAGATATTAAACCATATTTATTAATTAATCTATATTTGGTAACCAGGTTTTCGAATTTATTAATTTTTTGTATATAACTTATAATATAACTTAATGTTGTTTTTTAATCATCAATAATTGAATTATCAGAATTTAACATTTTCTCGACATGTTTTGGTTGTAAATTTTGTAATAGACAAAGCATTTCTTCATCCGAAGGTAATACTGGATTTATAAGTTTAACATATTTATCAAATGGACAAACTTCCTCACACTTATCTAATTTTATACTAATAAGTTTTTTAGGTTCCCCGATCCAAAGTGAAAACTAAAAAATAATTTAATTTTATTATTTTAATATATAAGATTAGTTTGAAATTATATATTCATTTACTAACCTTTACGTAAACCTTGTTTTCTTTATCGCGAAGTTTTTCGAGAATAATTGCAGATCCATAGTCAGGGGTCATTGGAAGAGTCAAGTTATGAGATTTAGCAAATGCATGCAATGTTTTATCGTGGGTGCTATATAAATACAATTTTCTAGAATTTAATTTTTCGTTCGATTTATTTATATTTTCTAGGAATCTTCTGACAAGAGTACCACCGTTCAATCTCTTTAAGGTTGTGGTATACGACAATAGCTCAAGATGAAATTTACTTGCTTTATTCAACTTATCGTATATATCATCAGTATACCAATCTGGTAAAGTTAAATTCATATTTTTCTAAAATAAATATAAAAATATTTATTAAATCTAAATTAAATGAATAAAAAGCAGAAATATATATTTAGCACGTGTACTACTACGTTACTTACATGTACAAAAATTGCATTGTATGCACAAAACACGTTATTAAAACCAAACGGTCTTCCAACTATTTTTTCCATTGTTTTCAAAATTTCGTTATGAGCAGCGGCTGCTTGTTTAATTTCTGGAGTATTGAGTAGTTCATCCACAGTTTTTATGAACCTTAGAAACAAATTTACTTAATTTAAAAAAAATTCAAGAATTACTAATATATAAGCAATAATTTGTATTAAGTAACATATAATTTTAGTTTTTCACTAAAAACTGGTCTGTTTCAAATGCTATTTTCCGTGGCATAGCTTTCATTTTTATGATTAAACTAATAAAAATAAATAAAGTTCTATTAATCGATTCTTACAATATATATATACACACAATAAGTTACTAGTAAATAATAAAGTAAGTAATAGAAAAAAGTTGAACTAACTTTGGACATTCTCGAGACTTAACCAGAATGTCTAATGGCCTCGGATTGGAGTATATTGGAATAGCCATCCAGTTTAGATTATTATTCCAAGCGAGTTTGTCTGTAGGTGGATAAAGAGCCGCTAAGACTAGCTCAAGGGATGCTTTAGTACGACTGACACCAGATGCATAAGCGTACACGTGCTCTGGTTTGTATAATTTCGGAAGAAAATCATTGTATCGATCTCTAAGCATTTGCCCAATTCTGTACTCTTGCATCATACCTTGCTAAGAAAATTCAATTATTTCAATTTTATGTTATACTGAAAAGTTCATATTTTTGTAACAAATTGTATTTCAATGTTCCACCTTTAAAAATCATTTAATTATATATGGATTTTGTTTATAGGTGTACGTTCCTATGTCTCTTTATTATGCATTTTTAATCTATTTTATTTCATTCAATGCGTTCGACATTGTAACAGTATATCATTTATTCATAATATTAATTTATAAATAATGTAATAATTTAAATTTTTCTATAGTTTCATAAGGAATCAATTATAATTATAATATAGATCGTATTTTTGCATTTATCATTTTATTTTATAATTGTAACCAGTTTTATTTTTTGTTAACTTTTAATTATTATTTTTACATTTAAATTTTTAATAGACAAATTTAACATAAACTTTATTAAAAAGTTCAAATCATAAATCATTATCAAATATATTTATTTACTAAGTTAATATATATTCATTTACTAACCTTTACGTAAACCTTGTTTTCTTTATCGCGAAGTTTTTCGAGAATAATTGCAGATCCATAGTCAGGGGTCATTGGAAGAGTCAAGTTATGAGATTTAGCAAATGCATGCAATGTTTTATCGTGGGTGCTATATAAATACAATTTTCTAGAATTTAATTTTTCGTTCGATTTATTTATATTTTCTAGGAATCTTCTGACAAGAGTACCACCGTTCAATCTCTTTAAGGTTGTGGTATACGACAATAGCTCAAGATGAAATTTACTTGCTTTATTCAACTTATCGTATATATCATCAGTATACCAATCTGGTAAAGTTAAATTCATATTTTTCTAAAATAAATATAAAAATATTTATTAAATCTAAATTAAATGAATAAAAAGCAGAAATATATATTTAGCACGTGTACTACTACGTTACTTACATGTACAAAAATTGCATTGTATGCACAAAACACGTTATTAAAACCAAACGGTCTTCCAACTATTTTTTCCATTGTTTTCAAAATTTCGTTATGAGCAGCGGCTGCTTGTTTAATTTCTGGAGTATTGAGTAGTTCATCCACAGTTTTTATGAACCTTAGAAACAAATTTACTTAATTTAAAAAAATTCAAGAATTACTAATATATAAGCAATAATTTGTATTAAGTAACATATAATTTTAGTTTTTCACTAAAAACTGGTCTGTTTCAAATGCTATTTTCCGTGGCATAGCTTTCATTTTTATGATTAAACTAATAAAAATAAATAAAGTTCTATTAATCGATTCTTACAATATATATATACACACAATAAGTTACTAGTAAATAATAAAGTAAGTAATAGAAAAAAGTTGAACTAACTTTGGACATTCTCGAGACTTAACCAGAATGTCTAATGGCCTCGGATTGGAGTATATTGGAATAGCCATCCAGTTTAGATTATTATTCCAAGCGAGTTTGTCTGTAGGTGGATAAAGAGCCGCTAAGACTAGCTCAAGGGATGCTTTAGTACGACTGACACCAGATGCATAAGCGTACACGTGCTCTGGTTTGTATAATTTCGGAAGAAAATCATTGTATCGATCTCTAAGCATTTGCCCAATTCTGTACTCTTGCATCATACCTTGCTAAGAAAATTCAATTATTTCAATTTTATGTTATACTGAAAAGTTCATATTTTTGTAACAAATTGTATTTCAATGTTCCACCTTTAAAAATCATTTAATTATATGGATTTTGTTTATAGGTGTACGTTCCTATGTCTCTTTATTATGCATTTTTAATCTATTTTATTTTCATTCAATGCGTTCGACATTGTAACAGTATATCATTTATTCATAATATTAATTTATAAATCATGTGAATAAATCAAATTATATTTTATAATTATATAGTAGTCTATGTATTATGGAAATTCAAATTATAAATATATAATTATAGATTTAGTGTACTTTTTGCACTTTTATTACATTTTTATTTTATAATCCTGAGACTATACCAACATATGTTACTTTTTTGTAACTATTAAATCATATTAAATTAATAACCCATTATAAAAAAATATTACATAAATATAAAAAGTTAGAATCTAATCACCTTTAAAATTGGTAGCATAATTATTAAAACGTAATTGATAATATTATTATTAACACGTGTTTACGTAAGAAATAGTAGTAGTAGAGATAAAAAATTAACTTTTTAATAAATCATTACCTTTACAAAGAACGAAAAATAAGTGTAAAATTTAGTACTTACGTTAGTTAGCTGCGCATATCCCCATGGATCGTAAAAAGATTCATTAGCAAATGTCATTAATTTAGCTTCGCAACTAATAGGCGTTCTTGCACCATGCCTAAAAAGCTAAGATAAACAATTTTACATTCGAGTATTCATTATTTGAATTATTAAAATACAAATGCAATCTTACTACTTGAACGAGCTCTAATTTTAAATTTTCGTTGACTGCTTGGCAATGTACAAATCAAAAAAGGAAAAAATACTTAAACACAGATGAAATAATGCTCTCTTATGCAACATTTTTAATGCACTATAGAACAGCTAAAATAAATCAGTCGTTCGCCAATCTCGATTAGTAGATGACGACTGTCAGTGTTTCACTGGAATTGTTATTAACAAGTTGAAATCTCTCTTTAGCGTGAGATTAATCTAATCGGAAAACAGTATATACTTACTATAACGGACGCACTCATGTACGCTTGTCTTTCCCGATTATTGGAAAGAAAACTTATATTTACTATTGTCGGACAGGACCCTGATTCTTATACGATAAACTTACGATAAAACGATGTTATATCGACGATTCCTATGGCGATAAAATAATTCTATCGCGTAAGAATAAGGCCTCAGGGGCCTTATTCACTAATTTTATGGATGGCGATAAGTACGATTTATCGCCAAAATTTGCAACTTTTCGACATTATTTATCGCTAAACGCATTCGTTATAGATTTTTATCGGTTTTCAAGTAATTAAAGCAATTGATAAAGCAATTTAACGCGTCGATATTGATTTTTATCGATAAATTTTATCACTAGCCAAACAAGTGGTGATAGCGATATATATATAGTTCAAAGCGTTAAAATAGGTTTTTTATGGTAAACATAACGATTAATAAAAATCTCCAAAAACTTAAGCGCTTTTACAATATATATATACACACAATAAGTTACTAGTAAATAATAAAGTAAGTAATAGAAAAAAGTTAAACTAACTTTGGACATTCTCGAGACTTAACCAGAATGTCTAATGGCCTCGGATTGGAGTATATTGGAATAGCCATCCAGTTTAGATTATTATTCCAAGCGAGTTTGTCTGTAGGTGGATAAAGAGCCGCTAAGACTAGCTCAAGGGATGCTTTAGTACGACTGACACCAGATGCATAAGCGTACACGTGCTCTGGTTTGTATAATTTCGGAAGAAAATCATTGTATCGATCTCTAAGCATTTGCCCAATTCTGTACTCTTGCATCATACCTTGCTAAGAAAATTCAATTATTTCAATTTTATGTTATACTGAAAAGTTCATATTTTTGTAACAAATTGTATTTCAATGTTCCACCTTTAAAAATCATTTAATTATATATGGATTTTGTTTATAGGTGTACGTTCCTATGTCTCTTTATTATGCATTTTTAATCTATTTTATTTTCATTCAATGCGTTCGACATTGTAACAGTATATCATTTATTCATAATATTAATTTATAAATCATGTGAATAAATCAAATTATATTTTATAATTATATAGTAGTCTATGTATTATGGAAATTCAAATTATAAATATATAATTATAGATTTAGTGTACTTTTTGCACTTTTATTACATTTTTATTTTATAATCCTGAGACTATACCAACATATGTTACTTTTTTGTAACTATTAAATCATATTAAATTAATAAAACCATTATAAAAAATATTACATAAATATAAAAAGTTAGAATCTAATCACCTTTAAAATTGGTAGCAATAATTATTAAAACGTAATTGATAATATTATTATTAACACGTGTTTACGTAAGAAATAGTAGTAGTAGAGATAAAAAATTAACTTTTTAATAAATCATTACCTTTACAAAGAACGAAAAATAAGTGTAAATTTAGTACTTACGTTAGTTAGCTGCGCATATCCCCATGGATCGTAAAAGATTCATTAGCAAATGTCATTAATTTAGCTTCGCAACTAATAGGCGTTCTTGCACCATGCCTAAAAAGCTAAGATAAACAATTTTACAATTCGAGTATTCATTATTTGAATTATTAAAATACAAATGCAATCTTACTACTTGAACGAGCTCTAATTTTAAATTTTCGTTGACTGGCTTGGCAATGTACAAATCAAAAAGGAAAAAATACTTAAACACAGATGAAATAATGCTCTCTTATGCAACATTTTTAATGCACTATAGAACAGCTAAAATAAATCAGTCGTTCGCCAATCTCGATTAGTAGATGACGACTGTCAGTGTTTCACTGGAATTGTTATTAACAAGTTGAAATCTCTCTTTAGCGTGAGATTAATCTAATCGGAAAACAGTATATACTTACTATAACGGACGCACTCATGTACGCTTGTCTTTCCCGATTATTGGAAAGAAAACTTATATTTACTATTGTCGGACAGGACCCTGATTCTTATACGATAAACTTACGATAAAACGATGTTATATCGACGATTCCTATGGCGATAAAATAATTCTATCGCGTAAGAATAAGGCCTCAGGGGCCTTATTCACTAATTTTATGGATGGCGATAAGTACGATTTATCGCCAAAATTTGCAACTTTTCGACATTATTTATCGCTAAACGCATTCGTTATAGATTTTTATCGGTTTTCAAGTAATTAAAGCAATTGATAAAGCAATTTAACGCGTCGATATTGATTTTTATCGATAAATTTTATCACTAGCCAAACAAGTGGTGATAGCGATATATATATAGTTCAAAGCGTTAAAATAGGTTTTTTATGGTAAACATAACGATTAATAAAAATCTCCAAAAACTTAAGCGCTTTTAGAAAATAAAATTAAAACCAAATAATTATCGTAAAGGGTATAAATTAAAATGCCAAAACAGATAGTTATATTGAGAAATAATGAAATAAAATAAAACTTAGTGCAACAAACTCTTTTTTAATAGTAGTTTAGGAATAAAAATACTTGGCATAAATGTATTTTTTGAGGATAACTTAAACTAATACGTTGAAAATCAAAAACTTGGCATAAGTGTAGTACTACTGTATATTATCAGCTGCTATGTAAATAATGATTGTAACGATTACTTAGTCAATCAAATGATCAAAATAGTATTTTTAATCACATGAATAATCTTAAAAATTTTTCGTATAAGACTGTTATTTACCAGTAGACCATTATGATCACCTGCCTGCAAGTATGTTTACATTTATGCCAAGTCTTCGATTGTTAACATATTAGTTTATTTATATTAATTTACCTCTAAAAAATCATTGAGTGGTTATATATAATGTAAAAATTTGTATTTCTAGCTCTATAAACCATTAAGTAAAATATAGTATTTTTTTGCAATAATTTTTATATATCAACATGGAAATGTCAATAGTACAAAACATAAAAATAGTAAAAAAAATCACCACTATTAAGGTTTGTTAATGCTTGGTTGAATTGTATCAATTTATTTTATATTAATAATAATATATTACGAAAGACAAAAATTTTTCATACTTGTTTATCTTGTTTTATTTCCTTACTGTCGATAGCCATCGTTGAGCGAATGCAATTATAAAAATGTTATACGTTATTACTTTTAATAATCATAAATATTAAACAAGTAGAGGTTAACAACTTATACTTGCATTTTATACATATTTTTAAATAATTATCATCTTCTAATTTATAAATAAAATATTCTTTGTATAATGGAGTGTGCAAAATATTAAATCTTATTTTATTACTGTTACACCATCACAAATAATCAATTTTTTTTATTCTTTACTTTTTAACGCAAACTAGTGATTACAATCATATCATTATGTTATGGAAAATCAATTTATAATCTGCGTTTTTTAATATTGTTATTTTAGAAAATATTTCTCACCAAATTAAAAACTCTATACGAAACGTATAACAGTCTCCATGTCAGTACAAAATCTTACACTATTGCTTATTTAAAATTATTCTTCATTTAAAATTTGTTACATAATTATGCTAACATGTTAACTTATAATTTCTAATACAATAGTTGCAAGTTAAATATAACTTTAATTTAAATTCTTACCCATTCAATTTTCTAAAATTATTTAAAATTACACAAACTAATATAATTTTTGAGACGTTTTTTGGCTTACAGTAAAGAGTTCATACACTTTTTATATGCATCCACATATTTGTTAATAAACCAAATGTTCGCTCAATAAGGCAATATGTCAAAGCATAAAATTGGCGTTAATATAATTAAGAAGGGTAAATATCCGCTCTCATATACAAAATTTAAATTAGTAATAACTGTATTATTTACATAACTCTCAAATTTGATTAATAAAATATATTTTATTAAGATAAATGCTAAAAAATTTACCAATTAAGTAATATTTTCCTTCTTCTGCAGTTATCTCATGATTACTTTGGACTGATTCTAAGTACGTCTTTATGTCGCTAAAATTTTGTATAAATCGGTTGTAACTACATCCATGATAAACAATAATTAAATATGCTTCTTCATTGATTGACGATCGAATGCAAGTTACTAAGAACCAGTCTATAACTTCATATTGCATTCGGAATCGTAGTAAATTTAATCAAAACGTAAACATAATCTATGTTTGCTGTACTAAATATAAAAGAGAAAATTCTAGATTATTTAATCGAAGCTCTTTATTCATGTATTGATATATGTTAAAAACTAATAAATAAAACAGACTATCAAAGAGAAGGATCAACCCTGAGGGAAACGGATCTTTACCAAACTCTAGGACATTTCTTCTACTAAAGAATATAAAGAAACTAGGTATTATAGATTTCTTTGCCCTTCTTTACGATAAATATAAGCAAATAACAAAAAATCTCGATGAAAAAACCCTTGACTTGAATAGCTTATAACTCAAAAATAAAAGGAGAGATACTTCCAAACTAAGTGTCTGATTATTGTAAAAACGATTAAAAGAATAGCTAAACTAGAAGAAGCAATTATTGACTGTAATCCTGAGGTGATTACCAATTAAGAGGAGGTATTATTTGCTGAACTTATTGAACAAGAGGCTAGATCCATAAATATTTTATTTTACGGAGTCCAGGAACAGTTTGCTTCAACCGCTTTATCTGTAGGTCCTCTCAATGGTGGCCAACTGCGTATAAAGGATATATTAAACTCATTAGGAATTGTCATTGACACTCCAATAACAAAGCGTTTGGATCGTCAAATTGTAAATGGTAATGTTCGACCTATTCTAGTTTCTTCTCTAATAAGCAGGACATTCAATCAATTTTTAATAACAAAAGGAAACTGTCAATGGGAGTCAATGTGGCTAATGATAGGGACTGTCAAAGCAATTTACTATTCTAAAGGAAATTGATCTAAATTATAATAAAACAATTAAATATGTAAAAGGTATTCCTAAGATTATTGACTTTAAAAACAGTAGTAAGCCGGAAAACTAATTTCAGTTAACGGGTCAATTCTTAACATAATTTAGTACCAGAACGCTCATGGCTTATGAACTAAAATAGTTGATTTTAATAACAATCTTTCTCTCATGTCTAATAAACCTGATATGATTATTATCTCTGAATTAAACCTGACTGATGATATTGCTTCTGCTGAACTGGGACTTAGGAAATACTGCATTTATAGATGTAATAATCAAGTGCTACTAGTGAGCGATGTTGGGGTGGAGGGGTTCTCATGGCTATGCATAACCGTCTAAAATCTAAAAGAGTTAATTAATATTGACTGTGATAGTATTTGTACTGTTATTGTAATCTTAACTTTAACCTAGAGTGGACTAGTACCCAATTAATATCCAGTTCGAATATATCGTCTGTTGCTCGTCACACTGCTTTTGACGCCGCGCGTGATTTGAATGTTACATTAAACTCTACGTCGGAAAACTTGTCTTTTACAAATCAATCTGTTGCTATGGATTTATCTGAAAATTGGGAATCTATGTCCCAGTCACAGCAAACTGCTTTTATTTTTAAGAGCTCTAAAACCGATTGTCATTTTGTTAAAGGAAAACTAAAAAGATAGATAGTAGCTTAGAATCAAATAATGATCGTGTTACTGCCCTCGAGCTAAAAAACGCTACATTGCGAGCTGAAATTCAGCAACTTAACGAGTTGTATGCAAATGCGACACCGAACATCCAAATCAAGGTTACAGGCATACCGTCATCATCATGCCCGTTACCTATTGAAGTATTAGCAAAAATCATACTGTCTTTTAAAATTGGATAACTTATTGAGCGATATTCTTGACATCCGTCCTTTTAATTCGCCTCTTTATAATGCTGCAACAACTAGTTTTTCAATTCAGAATGTGAATAATTTAATGAAATCGTTTATAATTAGATTTAAGTCTGCCGAAACCCGTAATTATGTTTTGGTGGTTAAACGTCGATATGAGGTGGTATCTTTTGGTAAAATTGTTGATAAAGCCACTCCCTACTAAAATGTATTTATATAGTTTGAAAATTTATAAACAAATACTAAAATTATACATTTATAGCTTAAGTTTAATAAAATATAAGGAAAAAAGTACTTATCTGATAAATAGAGCAGACGGGATTGATTCACCATCACCAGGTCCCAATTAGCCTCTTTGCGTCTTATTCAACATTGTCCTTATCAAAATCGATTATCTAAACGTTGTCTACTGCCATACAAACCAGCAACATTTTGACGTCTAACCTTCCCGCGAATCGTTTGCGTAAGTAAGAATTTTACTGATAAATAATTGGATATTATAATTTTATCGTAGATAAATGCAGTGCGCGTAAAGGGCAATGTGGAACATTGTTGCATATGAAATTTTCAAAACGCTATAATGCGACTGGGACATTGAAACCTAGTAATGGTAAATCAATCCCGACTGCTCCATTTATTAGATATGTTCTTTCTTCTTTATAGTTTATTAACCTTAAGCTATAAATGTATAATTTTAGTGTTTGTTTATAAATTTTTAAATTACATAAATAGATACTTTGTAGTTTTATATTTTTTCTTTTTACAGGTTAGACATCAGTGAAGAGACGGGAAACATCTTTTACGTGTGAAAGCACTGCAACAATTACAAAACGAGTCTCCAGACGAATCAGGTTCAGCACGATAAGAGAAAGAAATAAATATATTTTTTAATAATACTTTTTTCTAATAAAACTTAGAAATTTTTTCTTAAATTCAGCACCTGAGATGTGTGCGCGAGAAATCACGTGAGTTTTTCCAGTAGGGGTAATTTTACCAACAAACCTGTATATTTGTATGAAATGTTACCTCCAACGGTTCATGAATTGCGTTTGCTCACCAAAAGTCGACGTGAACCGTTGAATTATAAGTATATCTGGACTTGTGAGGGTAGACTACATGTACGGGAAAATGACAATTCTGAGCGCATCCAAATCTTCATGCTGGCAGATCTTAACAAATTGACATGACTGTCTACTAAACCTAACTCCCATACTTTTTATACTTATTTACATTTTAATTACACCTTTTTATAAGTAATTTATACTCCATAATAGTTTTTTGCAATTGAAAGTACTCAAATCAAAAACACCTTTCAAAAAGATGTCACAACCCGCAAGTATATGTGTTATTCTAATCAAACTTTGAAAATTGTTATCTGATAAACAAAATTGTTATCTGTCTGATAAATTTTAAAGTATAAGATAAAAATATCTTTGATTCTAATTCCCATATTTTCTCTACTTATTTATATTTTAATTACACCTATTCTATATTTAACTTATATTCCACAATATTTTTCTGCAATTGAAAGTATTCAATTCGAAAACACCTTCCAAGAAGGTGTCAAAACCCGCAAGTATTGTGTTATTCTAATCAAACTTTGAAAATTGTTATCTGATAAATAAATTCTGCAATTCAATCTGACATTGTTATCTAATAAATAAATAATTTTAATTTCTAACTACCTTATTTTATCTATTTCTTTGAATTTTAATTAAACATTTTTTTAAATATTACGAAAATTTCGTATACAAAATTTCTGCAATTGAAAGAATTGAAATCAAACTGAAATCGACAAGTATTTTGAATCGTACCATAAATTTATATTTTATATAAACATTTTTATATATATTACTTAAACTTCGTAAAAAGTTTCTGCAATTGAAAGCACTGAAATCAAACTGTAATCGACAAGTATTCTACCAATCTGAATACAGATTTTTTTATATGAAAAGTATCTTACACTATTATTTTTCATTTCTGGTCCTCAAATGTTTTACAGTAATAAATAAATAATATTCTAATGATATTATTAATTTGTGCAAAATTAATTTCTGCAATACTAATAAAATGGACATTTCTTTTTTATTCTTTTAAATAATAAAATAATACTTGCACCACCGTTGGTTAAACGCTTCATATATGTGTTAATTCTGACTTACTAATGTATTCCTTTACATTTATGAAAGTATATAATACCGTGAAGAAACTGCAATGAGTAATAATATATAAATATTGCAATACTTTCTGGCAATTTTATTATCCTACATCATTATTTTTATCTAATAAAGTTCTCAAAAGAGGCCTATGCGATGGCTCGGTAGGTAGGGCGTCGGACTCGTAATCTGGAGGTCCCAGGTTTGATTCCCGGCCCCGGCCGATTGATACAAGCACCACTGGCGACTGTATTTTCAACAAGTGCTTTCTTCACCAAGACATCCTATGATCTCCGTCGCAGATTAGCACCGGTTTGGGAGCATAAAAATAGCGACGTTTTAAAATAATAAAAAAAAAAAGAAAAAGTTTCCATATCAGTAAACTCAGTCTAACGCCTTGCGGTTATTTTTTTAAATACAAGTTTTTCTTAGTAGTTATGTAAAATAATTATTATTTCACTTAACTAAGTATATACAATCTACATGATTTTACCAATTAATTAATTAATTAATAAGATATAATAGCTAAGATGTATGTAATTATTTATAAAATGTAACATCAGTTAATATAGTCAGAATTAACACATATATGAAGCGTTTAACCAACGGTGGTGCAAGTATTATTTTATTATTTAAAAGAATAAAAAAGAAATGTCCTTAGTATTGCAGAAATTAATTTTGCACAAATTAATAATATCATTAGAATATTATTTATTTATTACTGTAAAACATGTGAGGGCCAGAAATGAAAAATAATACTGAAAGATACTTTTCATAAAAAAAAATCTGTATTCAGATTGGTAGAAATTTTTGCATGGTTCAAAATACTTGTGGATTACAGTTTGATTTCAGTGCTTTCAATTGCAGAAACTTTTTACGAAGTTTAAGTAATATATATAAAAATGTTTATTTAAAATATAAATTTATGGTACGATTCAAAATACTTGTCGATTTCAGTTTGATTTCAGTTCTTTCAATTGCAGAAATTTTTTATATGTAATTATTGTAATATTTAAAAAAATGTTTAATTAAAATTCAAAGAAATAGATAAAATAAGGTAGTTAGAATTAAAATTATTTATTAGATAACAATGTCAGATTGAATTGCAGAGCAATACTTGCGGGTTTTGACACCTTCTTGGAAGGTGTTTTCGAATTGAATACTTTCCATTGCAGAAAAATATTATGGAATATAAGTTAAATATAGAATAGGTGCAATTAAAATATAAATAAGTAGAGAAAATATGGGAATTAGAATCAAAGATATTTTTATTTTATACTTTAAAATCAGACAGATAACAATTTTATTTATCAGATAACAATTTTTAAAGTTTGATTAGAATAACACAATACTTGCGGGTTTTGACACCTTTTTGAAAGGTGTTTTTGATTTCAGTTTTTTCAATTGCAGAAAACTATTATGGAGTATAAATTACTAATAAAAAGTTGTAATTAAAATATGAATAAGTAGAAAAAATGTGGGAGTTAGAATCAAAGATATTTTTTATCAGACCGATAACAATTTTATTTATCAAATAACAATTTTCAAAGTTTGATTAGAATAACACAATACTTGCGGGTTTTGACACCTTTTTGAAAGGTGTTTTTGATAATAATTTACTATTAATTTAATTTACTTTTACACACATACATTTTTTTACAATACTGTTATAAAAGAAAAAATTAGAAAAAATTATTAACTATTAACAACAATGTTTATGAAAATTGATAAAAATTAATAACTATTTTTACTTGTCTCAAATCTAGACATTAATCATTTTTAATCATTTTTTTTATAAGTATATATACAGCATAATTAATACCTTATCAACATTTGTTAAAATTATTTAAGTAAGTGAAGGTATAATTATTAATTAAAAATCCCTTTCACTTGAATAGGCAGAGGTCTGTTTCTGCACACAGGAATTAAACATATAATGTTTGTGCACAAAAATTCTGCACTTTACTTTTATGCACGGTGCACAAATATTTTACAAAATAATTTAAATTAATAAAAATAATCGTTTATTTTGTGCACATAAAAATTGTCCACATAAAAATTGTACACATAAATATTTTTTTACTCTTATTTTGATGTGCATAATATTTACGTGTACAATTTTAATGTGCACAATTTTTATGTGCACAAAATGAACGATTATTTTTATTAATTTAAATTATTTTGTAAAATATTTGTGCACCGTGCATAAAAGTAAAGTGCAGAATTTTTGTACACAAACATTATGTGTTTAATTCCTGTGTGCAGAAACAGACCTCTGCCCTTGAATAACCTTGTATTGATTTAAGTTCATATAATTATTATTTATATTAAATATATTATGCATTTGCCAAATTATCGAACAAATATGTATTGGCTTTATATAGAAAGTTAAAAAAAAGGTTATTCAGTAACATTAATAAGGATGGAGAATGACACAGGGTCCGCTTAAATAACAATATGCTTTTCATCAATCATTCAGGTCACTCGACATTTGAATAAAAATCACTGATATGTGTAAATGTTAGAAAATTTTATTAAATGACATTCAAACTTGTCAAAGAAATGACATAATTGGTTACATTTAAATGTTAAAATACGTATACAATAATATTTGAATTTCAATTAAAGTCACTGATTCATGTAAATGTTACAAAATTAAAAGACTTTCAAACTTGTAAAAGAAATGACTTAATATTATTTCCAAATACTGTCAAAACGGAGTTAAATTTTCATTCTGTTTCATTTTTTCTTTTACTAATTTTTCAGTCTTTTCTTTAACTCCTATACCCCATATAAATTCTAATTCAACTTCCTTATTCTTTTTCTCTTCTTCTGCTTGTTCAAAAGATTTTATCAGAGATTTGTATTTGTCTATTGGGTTTTCACTAGTATCTGAATGGACTTCTCAGTTACTTGAGTAATATAAAATAAAATAATAATAATTGTACTATTTAATTTCTAATCACTGGAGTTATAGTAAATTTCACCACGTCCAAACAATCATTAATTTATATCGACTATACTGAAGTCACAATTATAATATTTCCAAATACTGTTAAAACGGAGTTAAATTTTCATTCTGTTTCATTTTTTCTTTTACTAATTTTTCAGTCTTTTCTTTAACTCCTATACCCCATGTAAATTCTAATTCAACTTCCTTATTCTTTTTCTCTTCTTCTGCTTGTTCAAAAGATTTTATCAAGGATTTGTATTTGTCTATTGGGTTTTCACTAGTATCTGAATAGACTTCTCAGTTACTTGAGTAGTATAAAATAAAATAATAATAATTGTACTATTTAATTTCCAATCACTGGAGTTATAGTGAATTTCACCACGTTCAAACAATCATTAATTTATATCCACTATAATGGAGTCACAATTATAATAAATAACCTCTTATCTTTCAAATTATAATGTATGTAACGTATATAATATCATACTCCCTTCTATAAGGTCCAACTGTGCTTCGACAAAATGCTCGCTCAATGCCTTTTGTACCAGTGGCCAATATTCTTTCAAATACTTTTCCCTGTACATGGGAAAAAGAGTCGCAGAGGAACTTTCTTCCATTAATCGATGTGGATTGTCCTTTGGTTTGAATTCAAGTATTTTTAAAGACTACGCATTACCATTAACATTCAGCTGGTTTTCTCCTTCGGAATCAGTCATTTTTCTTTCAAATCTTTAGGCTCAAATAGTCTATAATATCTAAAAAAAATATTAAATAGTTATCTTTTTATGATAACTAAAAAAAATTAAATAAAGGGAGGTTAAAATTTGTAAGAGATTAACAGTTAATTGACAATGTTAAAAGAAAAAGTATAATTACCTTGTGAGAGTGCTTATCATTAAACGAGAATATAAGGTCCTACTCTGCTTTGACAAAATGCTCGCTCAATTGTCTTTTGTACCAGTGGCCAACATTTTTTAAATACTTTTCCCTGTACATGGGAAAAATTCGCAAAGGAACTCTTTTTATTATTTTTTCTGACACTATGAAATTACCATTAACATTCATCTCGTTTTCTCCTTGGGAATCAATCATTTTTCTTTTACATTATCTCAAATAGTCAACAACAATCTTTATCTTTTTTTATTATTCTTTCTGACACTATGAAATATATATATATATATATATATATGATGTGTGTAATGCTTGATTGCTGAGAGTAGCGCAGTAGCTCCCCCTTGCGGCCACTTCTCAAACAACTTGCCAACAGTTAACAGTTTTTACGTCTGTAGGCGTTCTCTCACGAGCTGGAAAAAATTTCGTCTCTTTCTATCTTTCGCATCTCCTATGACGCTATCTCTTTTTGTGTTTCCGTCGAATGAAAAAGAAAGTGGAAATAGCAAAATTCGAGAATCGGAATTCAGCAAGCAACTTTAATAACATCGAATTTCTTCACTATGCACTTATGAATTCAAACCGGATTTAGTGTAAAGTGAAAACTTATATATAAAAAATAGATGTGAGATTTGTCGTTGCATAAATAGATAGTATAATTTTAAATTTACGAAAATATAAAAAATCTGAGGGGTTAGTTAGCTGTATAATAAGGGCTTACGCGACTGCATACTTGCGTCCAGACGCTATCGCGCCTTGTGATCAAATTATAATTATTATAAATCAAAACCTAGTTTTAGTTCTTCAATACGCGTTGCGCAAATAAATGCCAACTCTATTATGAATCACTTGTCGGAAATTGAATTTCAAACGGTGCGCTAAGCGAATTGCGCTCATAAATACGCGAGCTCCTAAGGATTCTTGGGAGGCGCTGAAAGAAGCAACATGTGACTTTTTTATCTCCTTCAAATAAGATTCTTTTTCCAATTTAAAATATTATAAAAATTGACAATTATTACCTTATTATCACAGACTAACCCAATAAATAATAGAGACGGACTGGTAAGTTAAAGAATTCACTCCTAATTGAATACCTATAGCCTTATTCCTATTACACACAACCTAAAAAGAGACACACTCATACCATGGCAGCCCCTTGGGGCTTGCCTATCCATACAACAAACCAGGACAACAATACAAATCCCACAACTTCAAATCATTATCATCCTATAATAGACAATGAACCAATGGAACACTCACAAGAGATCACTCAACTTTCACAATTTGAAGAAAATAAATGCAAAAAATGAGCAAACGAAACACCAACATCAATATCCCCAAATAGTAAAAAGACAACTTATTAACAACAACAGATGAAGACGATTACAAATGACATGTTAAAAAACTATAATATTAATAGCTTCCAAAGAAATAAAAATAAAAGTTATATCAAAGAAACAAATACGTCACAATCATCCACACAACCTGAACAATCTAAACTATCTGTCATCAAAGAATATCCATCTGACATACCGCCTCCATACAAAATCTTTGTTCAAATTAAACGATCTAACTCAGAATTAGATTCAAACAATACAACCCAACAACCTTATAATATCAAATATTTACACCCAATTGATATAGCCAAATTAATTATACCAACTTTCCCAAACAACGAAATAGATGAAATTAAACCTGCAGGCAAAAACAGAGTAACGATTATCTCTCACAACAGAATAGCAGCAAATATGATTCTCAAATCAGACCTAATCAATAATGATAAATATGAATCTTTTATTCCAAACTCATTCGTTTACAAAAATTGTATTATAAAAAAAAATCTCAACAGATCTCGCAGACGAACAAATCTTTAACAACTTAGAATTAACATCCCCAATATCAAAACTTAAAATTACACATATTATTTAGAAAACAATACTATCAAACCAATTCACAAAACACTGAAAACTCATCCACCGACTACCAATATATTCCTACTCAAACTATTCAAGTAACTTACCAAGGACAAGTTCAACCACTTTATTTCATTAAATTATGCCAAAAAACAATACAAAAATTGTCATATAAAAACACAATATATAATTCTACTGAACAACTAACAATATAAACGCACTAAAATAATAATATTAAAATTAATTAATTAATTAATTAATAAACAAGTAAACCAACAATTTAAATCTCTTCAATTTTACACTATAACCCACAAAGATAAAACAACTTTTTCAATTTAATAACTAAACACATAATAAAATGGAAATTGAATCACTTAAAATCTTTCAATGGAACTGTCACAGCATTTATAATAAAATTGGAGACTTGAGAAAACTCATTAACGATTATGATATTATTTTACTATCTGAAACATGGTTGAACAATAACATAATCCTAAATATGCCACAATATCACATTGTTAGAAAAGATAGAATTATAAACTCTCATGGTGGTATAGTTATAATCATTAAAAAAAGCATCTTATTTCAAGAAGAAAGACTCATATACCACAAAGAAAATTCATTAGAAACCATTGCTATATCAATCCCCATTATCCCTGTTGAAAAGACCTTATAAAATCCGATAAAATAATGGCACATTGAATCGGGGTGCCGATAAAAATTTTATAGTAATATATCGGGCGATTTCTTTTTTATCGGTACCTATAATGAAATCCTCACAGCTACGAATCACAAGTTCCGAAATTTAGTTTTTATATAAGTTTTACCTGGTAAAAGATATATCAGTTTCTATGAGACTAATAAATTTATAGGCTTTTATAGAGATATGCTCATTTAATTATTTATAGAAATCTATTCACTTTACCAATATGAATTCAGAATCGGCACATAACGTAATAAATTGATTGAAAAATTATAAGCCTGTATAGATGTTTTACTACATGAATTACACAAGTGCATCCAAGAAAATATTAATCGGGTTCTATAATAAAAGAAATGACTATGAAAAGATTATAGTTCATACACATTTCCCGATAAAAAATTTAATAAGCTCTTATCATGGAAATACTGTATATGTTTATATCTTTTTTTGCTTTCTAATAGTAGGTTTATAATTCGAGTCTATAAGGAATTCCGGGTGCAAAAACCTCATACCATACTATACAATAATGCTTGTAGTATTTTATAAGATAAACCTCACAAAAGAAAAAAACATTTTATAGTACAATATGATGATCAACAAAATAAATGGGCGGTTCGTTTACCGGATCGTATGAGCTGAGACATCCATAAATACAATCTTAATCAAATCGCTAATCGCGTTCAACCAGGCAATGCCGTATTTATTATTTATAACAAATAGGCATGTGTCGGGTTTTCGAGTATTTGACGTATTCGTGTGCATTGAATTAATAAGGTTCTATAAGGCTTTTCACTATATTGTCCACTAACAGCTATCGGTGCCTACCGTTAAATTCCATAATTTTAAACCAACCAATACAGTTCTTTTATAAGGTTCTACGAGGATTGACGCATGTATTAAGCATACGACCTATCGGGTACTAACGGCTGCGCCAGCAATAACAAATCTTAATCAAATCGCTAATCGCATTCTACCAGGCAATTCCGTATTTATTATTTATAACAAATAAGCATGTATCAGGGTTTCGAATGTTTGACGTCTTTATAAGGTTTTACGAGGTTCGACGCATGTAAGGGGCTGTCGGGTTGTATCGGCTGCGCCAACAATAATACGAATTACATAGGTATACTTAATACAGCGATACTCGTGTGACACTTTCATGTATTCTTAGTTTTGTAACCTTTAGTTATAAATGTTTTTCATTGTTATTCTTCATGCATATAAAGATAGAAGTTTCTATGATATACTACTAATAAACATGAAAGAAATATTAAATTTACTTTATATAAACTTATCCAATATAATAATTATTTTCTTTTCCGGCATCAAATCGAACTCAATTACATGTTATTATTATTATTAAGTTACTCAGTTGGCACCCTCCTATTTGACTAGGTTATGCCAGGCACTTGGGTATTCCCTTTGCGCCCTGTTTTCCATTTCCCATCTTTAGCCCCCCGAAGTGTATAGCAATATTGCCACACCTGGGTGAGCCTTCTTATGGGTCCTTGGTTTTTTCAATCGGGCACCGCCCAGAGACCCTGCCAAACAGCAAGTATTCTCTGGACATCCCAGAAATTACATGTTAATTTTCAGTATATTTTCAAATACAAAGAATATTCTTCCTCCAAGGATAAAACAGATCTGGAAAACAAATAATTTTAATTCAATTTGAACGTGCTCTAAATTATAAAACTAATTAATAGCAATAATTAATAGCTCTGAGTGTGTAATATTTTACATATACTCATATATATATATATATATATATATATATATATATATATCTGATACAGTTGCGTGTAATCTTAATCTTGAATTATTTAGTTATAAATATTTTTTATTGTTAATCTTCATGCAAGTAAAGGTAAAAGTTTTCTATTATAAAGCTACTAATGAAAATCAAAGAATTATTAAATTTATTTTATATAAACTTATCCAATATAATAATTCTTATACGATTCACTGATTCAAGTAAACTCTGTAAAATAATTCAGAATGTGTAACGGCACTTATATGTATTCTTTCATTAGTATACTCTTGTATAAAAGTTTATTCTTCATTATTTTTTAAAAATAAAAAAAATATTAACAGAACTTTTAGAACAAATATCTCAATATTCAATATTCCTATATATTTAACTACTTTAGTAATGGTTATAGAAATAACTGTCAGACTCGAGTGACACTTGCAGGTATTCTTAATTTTGTGCCCTTTAATTATAAATATTTTTCAATGTTATTCTTCATAAAAGTAAAGATAGTGGTTTTCTACAGTGAGCTAGTAATAAACACGAACCCAGACGGAAATTTATTTTCCCAGAAAGAGCTAAGAAAAGCTAATAAATTTTATAATCAATTTATAATATGCAGATTTTGGACTCTGTTAATAGTTAGTTAGAATTTATAACTTTTATTAGCTCTTCTTAGCTTTTGCTAGGTTTTATTAGCTTTTAGGTTTTTTTTAAAAGTAAAAGAAATGTGCGAGTTTAAAAAAGCTAATAACTACTTATAACTTTTTTAAATTATTATATACAGTAAATAAGTATTTAGAATTTTTATGAATATTTACCAATAGCAATCTTTTATTAATAGCTTTTGTTTTTTTGCATACATCACTTAGAAACAGCTAAAAACAGTTAAATATAGGAAAATGCAACAGTTACTGTTAGTGTCATTTTATCGTTTTTCACGATATTTTCGAAATACAAAAATCTAATAAAACCTAATAAAGCTTAGAAATATTTACGAAATTTTAAAAACAACTAAAACAATCTTATAAACATCACCAAATTTTTTAAACTATTACTACAGTCCAAAATCCGCACTTTATAAAGTGTTATGAAAATCTAATAAAAGCTAATAACTTTTATTAAGTATTTATAAACATTATTCGCATATGATTATTTCCGCTAGGGAAAGAAATATTAAATTTAATTTTCAATAAAGTAATCCAATTTTGTTAATCTTTTATATGATTCGATGATTCATGTTAACATTTAAAATAATTCAGAATTTGTTACGGAATTGGTATGTATTCTTTATTTAGCATTCTCTTGTAATAAAGTTTATTCTTCATTATTTTTCTAATATGAAAACATATTATCATATTTTTAGAAAAAATATTTCAATTGTCCAATATTTCTATGTGTTCTTAGTAACACCAAAGCCACTTGAGAAATACAACTTTCGCGCCAAAAATGTAATCGACTATTCCGTGTTTATTGTAATACTAAACCGCTCATTTATGTGACAATACTGATTAAACCCTATAAACGAACCACATAGGTTGCTTGACAATATTAGAATATACCGGTAGATTCGGATAAATAATGCTCGACTTTATAGTGAAATGTCCTTTTCAACTCGATAAATTTTAATAATGAAAAATCATTAATTATTTGTAATGCAGATACATGCCTATTCGTTGTAAATAGTAAATACAGCAATACCTCATAAAATGCGATAAGCGATTCAATAGCGGTTACTTTTGACTATAAGACAATAACTGTTAAAATCCCGATAGAAATCCACTTGTTAAGAATATATCATTTTGTATTACCTGAAATGGAACTATAGATAATTCATTCATGTTCGGGTTTTTCATTATAAAATACTATAAGCTTTAGATTGAAAAAGCATTGATATATAAGTACGTGAAAGATGGCAAATCCTTATAATGCCCGGTAAATATAAATACAAAATATTTAAATATAAATGTGTATATGTTACACGTTTATTCCTATAAAACCTTATAAACAAATTTATTTTTATCGCATTTTATGAGGTGTTCATTATGAAGCCTATAGTTATAAGCTTATTCTTTCCGATTCGTATTAAATAATGTATAGCATTCTATCGCAAACTCCGGGTGCAAAAGCCACATGAAGTACGATAAAAAATTTTTTTTTATAGTTTTATATGAGGTTTTTTCAACAGGGAACCTCTCCTATACGTAAAAAAAACATAACAAACCTCCAAAATAAAAAAGCGACCTGATAGTTTTGAAAAGTGTTCGAAAGATTTGCAAAAAAGGTTAAAAAGAATGTGTAGCCGTGAATCTCCAAATATTACTCATGAGCTATCTGTAAATAGTGAAAATACTTATACGTAAGTATTGTTATTTTAATTTTTAATTGAATTTTGCTTTGCTAATAAATAATAAATATTTAGAGTGATTCTAAACCGAATGTACTTGTAAACCGCCATGCAAGGTATAATTTACCAGTGATCGACGAATTAAATGATGAAGAGCAATGTATTTTAGATAATTAAAATTATTGTAAACTAATTAATAATCAATATACTATGAATGACAGAAATGAAGAATTCATCAAAGAGTTTGAATATGGTAAAAATTTTTCATTGTATTATTGATTTATATCCAAATTTAATTCATTAATAATTAACCGAGTGCAGTGCGAATTAATTAAGTAGTATGCGTGTGTGCGTGTGTGTGCGTGTGCGTGCGTGCGTGCGTGCGTGTGTGTGTGTGTGTAATATTCACACCAAATTTATATATTTGCATATATAGCCTATTTATTTGCATTACATTCAGTTAATTATTAATTACAATAATATATAATATATATATATATATATATAAACACAGAAAGACAGAGAGGGAGAAAAAAATTGCATTGATCTCTCCGCGTCAAAGGTAGAAATAGGAAAGCGTATCGATCGCAAAGATCAATAAAATCTGAATCATACAATATTTTAATAAAATAAATTATTCAATAAAAAATCAAAGTAATTATCCACATATTCCTTTGGACTACCTTGTGTTTTCCTCTAGAGGACATCAACGGGCAACTGAAATATTTAGTCCACGGGTCTAGTATACCACAAATGCAAATAATCAATAATTTATACTTTTTTCTAATTGTTCATACTTATAAACATCAATGATTGCGTGAAAACAGTGATGCTTATAATTTTTGTAACAATCTTTTAAATCCCGCAAGAAAATTAATATTAACAAAAATAAATAATTCATTATTTATTGTCGGAAAGATATATAAGATAAACGATGCAACAGCTAATCGATTAATGATTGAAAGTCTTCCAGGAAGCAAATTTTTATTTAAACCAATTGTCAAGTCAAACATACTATTTACGAGCGAAACAAAAGAGAACAATAGATTAACAAAAACTCACTTTGTAAATTATTTAGCAGAGCATGGTACTGTATGTATAGGATCTATTATAAATTTTGTAAAAACAAGTGATTGTTTGTGCCAAAAATTTTGCGCCTGCAACGGTACCTTTTATGCTGTAATTAAAAAATGTACTGTAAATTATCCTCTTCATGTTAACTTGAATACTTTTAAATTAAAATTTATTCGTAAATGTTCATTTTTAAATACTATTGAAATTGTAAAAATCGACCGCTTAAAACACGTATGTTTCCATGTACCTATTGTAAATACGAATATTTTTTATGTTATAGATCCTGTGAATTGTTTAGAATTCGAATAACTATTATTTGTTTTATAATAACGAATAAAAACATTTAAAAGTACTTACCTTGTGTAAAAAATTATTGTAAAATTGTTTTATTTTGCAAAAATAACTTATTATTATTAAAGTATAATTTTTATAATTAATTTGTTTTCTATATGCATAATTATATTTCTATATTTGTATAAACAAAGTATATACCAAACGTTGAACAAATGTTGCACAAACGTTGTAAAGGTGTTGTAGCAATGTTGGAAACTCTGTTGGTAAGGTTTGGCATATTGTGTTTTAACAATATATCAGCCAAATTTGGGTCACAGGTAATTCCGATATTTTTCCAACATGTGTCTAACATTTTTCACACAGTTGTGCAAAAGGATTTTGCAACATGAAACCAACATGTGTGCAATAGGTATTATTTTTACGCGGGTACTTAGGATGAAAATGTAATTTCTGGAAGAGAATAGATTATATTAAACAGTTTCTAAAAATATATATAAAAGTTTTTACTTAATACATCGTGATCAAATTGTTAGATCGAGTTACGTTAATAAAAACTTGTAATGTAGTAACTAAATAATCACAGCTTGGGATTTCCTATATGGCAATGCAGAAAGCTTTTCATTAAGATTATTAACCAACCCATCAAAAAATCATTCTTTTCTCCTGATTTTTTTCAAGAAAGTTACTATAAAAATAAATTTAGTCACATGGTTAAAAAAATTGACTGAATTTTTCGATTGACTTGTTTACATACATAGTACGTACAAGCATATATACATTTTTTATATATACATTAGAAACAAAGCATAAGAAATGTTATTTTACTCATTTTTAGGTGTACGAAGCCAAAAATTATATTTTCTTCGACAGAATGAAATATAGTTTATATTTAGGACCAGAGGCAACGTTAGGATTTAAGACTCTATCGAGGACTCTGCAATAACTCTAGAAATATATCAACATTTGTTTAACCTCTTCTAATTTCAGCTTCCGAACATATGAGGGTCTCTTTGTTAGTGATTTCTGATAGTTAATGTCCGATTAATGAATTACTGCATTACCTAAAAAGTCATTTTTGTACAACAGATGTTTGGAAAAACGAATGTGGATCGAGTTAGGAGCTAGTTTCGGAGCTATGGTGGTGAAACAGGCTACACTGATGCCGACTGTGCAGGTTGTTTAGAAACGTGAGAATTGAGAAGCGGATTCGTATTTTTGTTTAATGGAGGACCAATATGCTAATTTAATAAAAAACAAAGTATAGATTTTGTATCAACAGCAGAAGCTTAGTATATATTTACTTGCTCGTGTAACAAAGGAAGCAATTTGGTTACATCAAATGGTTAGATTTAAAAATTTCATGCGATTCTGAGGATTTCGAATTTCATAAGATATTTTAACACATTGATGTACGTTTTTAATTTACTCGCGATGTACTTGCAAGGGGAGTACATGACCTCTGGGAAACGGATCTTATCCTAACTTTGGTATATCTTTTGTAATGTATAGAAATATGAAGAAAGCCAAGTTATTGATTGCCAATGGCCACATTGACGAAAGTTATTCGACGTCTAATAATAATTTCAATGAAAATTACTTCCAATTTGATCGCTTATAACTCCGAAACAAATAAAGATAAACGATCGAACCAAAAATTAGAAGAAAGTTGAGTTCAAGTAGATATAATTTAAAAAAAGAAGCTAAATTTGCTCAATGTGGAGCAAAGTTATGATAAAAATAAGAAATTGAAGATATTTTAATATGAAAAGTTTATTGTTTCTTTTATCCCAAAATTCTTCAATTTCTTATTTTCTTCATAACTTTACTTCAAATAGAGCAATTTTAGCTTCTTTTTTTAAATTATATCTACTTGAATACGACTTTCTTTTGGTTTTTGAATTGATTATTTATTTTTATTTGTTTTGGAATTATAGGCGATTAAACTGGAAGTCATTTTCATTGAAGTTATTATAAGTTGTCGAATAACTTTCGTCAATGTGACCATTGGCAAGCGATAACTTGGCTTTCTTCATATTTCTACATTACAAAAGATATACCAACGTACTTAAGGAAAAGATCCGTTTACTTCCCTTGTTCGTCGTAACAAAATATATATTAAGTACGTTGAGTCAAAAGAGCAGCTGGCCGACATTCTCACTAAACCGCTTGTAAAACAATAATTTTGTTATTTAAGTAATCGATAAAATGTTGAAAAAACTTCAAATTAAGTGGGAGTGTTGGATTCCTACGTGAATCCCTAGTTGTAATTTCAAATATTTTCAGAGTTGTCCTGTCGCCTTTTATGACTTAGGTTTTTGTTCATAATGCAATATGCGCAATAAAGAACATATTTATACCTGGAGCCGGGGTGCGAGGTAATGATATATCTATCCAAGTTTAACAATGTAGTTCAGTCGCTGTCAAATAGCGGATGAGAAAACTGGTTGAGTTAACCGCTTACTCACAACCTGCCGATACTTGCATTACTTTACATTTATTTCTTATTTTAATAAATAAATTCTTTAAAAGCCTCTGATGTATGTTTATTTAGAAAGTAAATATCCAACACTTATTTCAAATGAGTATATACACTACATGTTGTTTATTTTATTGTTTCAATTTGCTCGATGACGCATTTAAATATTGTTATCAATCAATTGTGGAATTTTGTAATTATGTTGCACATGTAGGTTATAGATAGTTAGAGACAAACAATTGCATAATAATTTTTCTTCCATATCATTTATCTATATACTTTGCTTCTAATGGAAAATTATGGTAGTATTACATATACACTTTACAATCAGTAGATAAAATCAAAGCGTCATAATTCAATATCTTACTCTTTCAAATTAGACTTCCGACTTAGTATCAAAATTAATGATACTTCTTTACAGATTAATCGGAATCTAAAAAAATGAATAATTGTTTATAAGATGGATTAAAAACTGCGTATCGAAGAAATTACAGTTTACGTATGCATCACTAATTAAAAGCAATTCAATATTTGTTTTTCATCAAGCATATATACTAATACGTATAAGTATGCATAAAATTATTTATAAATAAGTTATTCAAAATAATTATAAGTAATCTTTGATCAATATTTTTCACATAAATAGAAATTATATAATTTTATCTTTTGAAAATAAATAGTTTAAATATTCTAAGACATAAAATATTTGATTGCACAGGTATAGTATATTTAAGTATATCATATTATTGGTACGAGTTAATTTATAAATCATTTAAAAATATTTATTTGACAATCGAATGTACATATAATAAATGACAATTGAAAGTTACACGATGTATTCCAGTCATTCAGCAGTATGTTTAAATTTATTAATTTACATATAGTGTTCATTATTTATAAATCGGGTTTTTATCTTTTAACAATTATTTGTCATTTATAATTTATTTTTTTATGTAAAAATAATTTAACTTTGTATTAAAAATTATTGTCAAGTATTAAATAAATCCTGTACAGATTTAGTAAATTCGTAAATTTGTACATACACTTATATATATGTAATAACTATTCAAACACGCACTTATATATATGTAACATAATAACTACGTAGTAATGACTACTTATTAAATAAATACAAAAAATTTGAGTAAAAATGTAACCTTATGTAAAGTTATACTCGTATTAGTTATTTTTTACATGGCATTAATAAATACGATATGATTAATACTTTATAATTTCTTTAAAGTAACATAATAAAAAAGTGAAAAGTGGTAATTTTCTTGTGGTCAATTTACGACAGAGAGAAATAAAATGAAATATTGAAAAAAAAAGAAAACTCGAAGAAAGATTGAAGTGTAACGAAGAAACGCTTACGATGCTAGACCTTGCACGAAGGTCATAAAATAATCACATGTAATACAATAAATCTTAATGATAATACATAAATAACGCAGAGTGAATGATATTTAAAAATGTTGTCGCCTTGATTCCTCCGAAGAAGTTTAAACGGCGACTCGAAAAAAAGAGTGGCATCAGCATAAATGCGACTCGGCTCTTTAGCAAAAGCTGGCATTTCTAGACTGTCTTTGCCCAGACACCAAGGACAAAGTTCTCGATTTCGCATTCGTTTGTGCCTCGGACTATTCTGAAATAACCATTCTCACCCCATACCCTTCCCCAGGAATTGGCAACACGCTGAAATATATTGCAACAATTAGAATAATGATGTACACGTGTAAAATAAAACAAATGAATTTCAATAGCATTACCCAAAATTTAATAGGTCTCCCAGTATCGGGCGATGGTTCCTCACCCCAACCAATGATTTTCACCGAATGGTAACCACTTGGATACCTTTCGGAGAGTGACGAGTGTCTATAAATTCCTGATTCGTAGTTGAAGAAGTCTTGGTACACTCGCATCGTTGCTGTTGGACAAATTAATATTGATTCTTTAATTTTGAACGCTTATCTCAATTTGGCAGGTCACTTTTGTTGCTACTGCCTGACAGTAAATTTATTTAAGAATCATGTTACTTATTTTGTTATGTATAATGTTATCCACTTTATTAAAATTTATGAGCATTGTAAGAAGAGTACTAGCCAAAATAGTTAAGGAATAATCATATCCTCTTACCTTGTACAGGTCCAGACGTCAAAATTTCATGCATAACGTCAGTCTCATTGCCGAGGCGATAAGCTGGTCCGACCTTGTAAAATTCATTTCTCAAACTGTATGAATTTCGTTGAGTGCAGCCAGCATCCGAAAGTTTACCTCTTCGTGGTACTCTGCATTTCTCGGTTGTTCCCTGCCAACGGTAACAGCGCTCGTCTGTCAACCTAAATACAGTGATATAATATTAATTTATGATTTATAATTTATATTTATAATTTTATTCGATTTCACACTAAAATCAATTAAACCAAATAATATACTTTTTTGAGTATTATTTCTTATTTAAAAGTATAAAAAACAAATACTACTATAAATTATATTAAAAAGATTTATAAATATATAAAAATAATATTACAAAATATATTTACGCATTTTCCGAAATGTATGTATAAACTATAATTATAAAACATAGTTATATTCCAATAATTTATATGATGCTTATAAGTAAAAATTGAAAAAGCTATAAAATGTACTGATAAAAATATACATAAGAATATATTTTTTAGATTTCTATTTTCTATAAATTTTACTTTTACTATACCACAATAATTCAATTCAAATAATTAAATCAACATTCTTAAGAGAGTAAGCGTGAGTTAAAACGAAAAAAATAAGCAAATTTCTGTTACGTTGTCAAAATTTTATTGTTGTAACTATATAAACAAAAAATTTTGAAGTTGAAGTATTTAATGAGACCTTCAATTTTCGAACCGATGGACTTCAAAATGTTGCTTTTAAGCCTTTTCAACGTAAGAATTATGTTAAAAATATTGAATTAAAATCTGAAAAAATTCATTTGAGAGTTCAAAACAAAATCAATGGCATGGCGTTTTGATTTTTTAAGAAAAAAATTTGTTAATAATAATTGAATAAACAATTTTCGGTCGGTAATTATTGATCTAAAAAGACATAAAGTTTCAATGCAAAAATCAGAATTAAATTACAAATTTAAAATTCTGAAAAAATTTGAGTATATTATTTAAAACATGCCTAATTAGGCATAGCGTTCAAGATTTTTTAAAAAATTTATTCTTTTGTTTATAAAAAATATTGAAAATTACCATTTTCTAAGTCCGACATCCCCTTAATTTCTCTACTCGATACCTCAATTTCCTGAATTTAATAGCATAGAACACTTTTGCCCGACGACTATTAGACCAAATCAAACGTAATCAGGCTCAAAAGCAAGTTGTTGATACATACTAAAAGTTTTATGGATTACGTTTTTTTAATGAGGTCTTCATTTTAAATTTGTGTACCAAAATGTCTAATAATTTATTTGAAAATTTTTACTATCCACATATTTTGCTGCTACAAACCAGTAGAAATGAAGACCTAATTAAAAAATGTTATCCATATAAAAGTTTTAGTTTGTGTCAATAGCTTCCTTTTAAGTCTGATTACGTTCGATTTGGTCCAAAAGTCGTCGAGCAAGTGTCCCATGCGATAAAATTCAGGAAATTGAAATATCAAGCATAGAAATTAATTGCAAGAATAAAAAACAACATTTTGAGTTCCAGCTGTCCGATAATTGAAAGTCTCATTAAGTACTTCAACTTTAAATTTTTTGTTTATATAGTTACAAAAATAAAATTTTGACAATGTAACCAAAATTTGCTTATTTTTTTCGTTTTAACTCAGGCGTACCCCCTTAAATTAAGTGAAAATTTTAATTAAACAAGAATTATTACTGATTGTACAAAGTAATTAAAAAAGATATTTGTTTATTAGTTTTATTGCATAAAACACTACTTTCATATTATTGATCCTCGAACGAATAAATGCATATTTATATTATATTTATTTAATAAATACAAACTAATATATCTTAAAATGAAAATGATAAAGATTAATGCACATATTTTACCCAAACTTGCGCAGGTAAAGCCATGCTCTGTCGAGGTATCCTCCTTCACAGCCTTGTTGTCCTCTGCTATTACACGAAATCAAATGTTGCGCGCTCAGTTGTACTTTTTCAAAGCCCTTGCTCATGATCGCAAATCTGTCGGATGCGACGTCAACAGTTGAAAGAGCCCAAGAGGCCCCGCACCATCCTTGATCATGAATTTCACTAATTTCTCGTGGCCATCTGGCTCTTGTGTCAAATTCCTTCGGTAAATCGTCTGGATTGTAAATTCTCCTAATTGCATTCATTCGGTAAACCTGTAAATTATAGTTGCATACAATTAGAGAAAAAATATTAAAAATAAATAATATTAACAATTAAGAATTGATTATTTAAATACAAGCAAACGAATATTTTTTATCAGTTAAATTTAAAGATTAAAAATCTAAAATTTATTAATTTCTCAATATTCAACAGCTAAAAGTTAATGTTGAAGAAATATGGTAGAAAACATAAGACATTAGGCTTGGTTAATAATAAATGCGCCTATTCTTTAGGGCACATATTTCTACCTCGCAGTATATACATGGGTAAGATATACAATGTTATAAAAATATTTAAATGTACAATAAGTGTTAAATGTGCAAGAAGTATAAGTTTGAGGTGAGGTGTTTGAGATAGATAATTGTGGTACAAGCGATCGTTTTATACCGATTTGGATGGATTCAAAGTTCCAAGCCTGCGTTTCAGTCCCTCGCTCAACGTGCGGCCCCAAAATTCTGAATAATTCCTGGCAATCCATCCGAAGTTTCGATATTCATTAACATGATCGATAATTTCCTGATCGATTAAGCAACGATTCTCTTCGCACAAGAATTCGGATACACCATCCAATGATGAGCATTTGCTGCGTTTTAATAAATTTATTGCACAATTAAATATACATTATTTAATTAAAAATTATAAATTCAAATATAAGTTGTGTTACAATACATCTACTCACCAAGTATTGCAGTTATCCTTGTAAGTATTTCCAGGATAATACGATCTACCATTGTGGTGGCATTCTAAACGTGTTGGGAAATAATTAAATTAATGAATCATTTTATTTGCATGTTTATTAAATTTCATCGTATGCGATTATTAATAAATAAACCGGATAATATTAAAAAGGTGAAAAAGTACCTTTAGTTTCGTAGAAATCTATCTCATCTTTACAAAAAGTGTAAAAATCAGGACAACAGTCCTCCTCCGAGGTGCGATTGCTGCAGAAGTCGTCGCAATAGCACATCGTCCCAAGGATAGGTACGCTGCAGTCATCTTGCCGTCCAGGACAACATTTTCTTTGTAGGTATCGCGATGCGCAATATGGACCCCGGAGATCCCTGAAATCGGGCCTTGCTTGGCATAGTAATAGCACTGCTCCCAGCCCTACGAGAGACCACCATAATCTAACATTTTCCACTCGATACCTGTCAAATTTGAAGTACAACTATAATGTATCAGCACATTTGTAACACACTTCTTTTATATAAAACGTATACACATACTCGCTGGTTATAAAATAGAAAATTTAAAGACGTCAAAACATATAATTATTTAAATTCAAAAATTGAAAATACTTCATTTTCAGAGATTTTAGTGTTATGTTATTCAAGAAATTTACGTATGCCTATTCAAATTTTAAAAATTAAATCGTGAAAAATACCGACATTTGTTTGTCATCAACAATATCAATGGTTTTGCATAATAATAGTACTAAATAAAAACTGATTTAATTAGTTGGAAACTTCGTGTCGTATTTTGTGATGTATTAATCGACGCTTCTGCATAATTACGTAAATATGCGGTTAAAAACAATTTCCGTAAACTCACGATCCAATCCATTATTACTCATGCTCAGTTGACACGTTTCTTTATTCTCAACCGAATCCGATTGACACATCAGAAACGAATGTTCAATTGATTAAACGTCCTAATCCCAAATTCCGCGTGGTACGACTATTTAGAAATGTGTGTAAATGTATATATTTATATATATATATGTTCTAAAACGAACGATTAACCTCCGTCTGGCAATGACCCGAGGATGAAAAAGAAAGAAATAATAGCAAAACGAAGATAGAAAACGATGCGGAGGAGTAGATCTCGGAGCTCGTGCCAAGTGCCAAGGTATATGTGTAACGCAAGTTAGTCACGACTGTCGTATGACGTCACACAGGAGCGCGTAACACGCTCGCTGTGTATGCTCATTAAAAAGACTTTCTCCGCGGGCGCGTTGACAAGCGGTTGGCACGTTGCGCGCGCCAACCCGGTAAACCGACCGAGACAGTCTGTCTTCTTAGAAGTTTATAGGTGCATCTCGATCGCTGGCTATTTTGTTACGCTGCTCCGTTCAAAAGACACCGTTCGTGCATTTGTAAAATCCCGAACCTGGCACCTGACAACATAAACGCTTTTTTATGATTTCATTTTTACTTTTCAGAATACACGTGTAGCTATGGACAGTAATTAATTAATACTATCATTATGGGTTTTGGCGCATATGAATTTTAAATTGTCTGTGTATATGCACGTATGCCTGTAATAATCATATAAGTATATACATGCAGAAATAAATTATAATTTATTGTTTCGAATCTACACTTATTCTGATATAATTTAATGAGTATTAAGCGTTTCATCATCGAGCAGTTAGAAAACTAGTTTTGATAAATCTATATCGAGTACAGGAATCTGAAAATTTTTTTATTTAAATTGATCGTAAATAAAATTATAATAAAAGAGTAGATTCGAACACGAATTTCTTTTTTTAATTTTTTTTATCTTTAGTTTTTTTAATATGTCCAGTATATAATAACGGAAGTATTTTACAATTTTCGAAGAAAAATAATTTTAATAGAATTTTGTTAAATGAGCTTCGTCTTTAGATAAATTAAACGTTATAGAAACTGTATATATATTCAACGCTTTGTTTTTATGCTTTTGTAATTAGTATATATAATTGTATTGATTAAATGAAACTGCATATATTGTTATAATTATTTGTCTCACTTGTAAAATAAATGACAAGTACTGAAAAAGTTAAGTTTACTCATTATATTTATATAGCAAGTAAAAAATCCTTGTGCTAATTTATTTAAATGTAAGTATTCAGTGTATAGATATTGATAAATAAATATTAATACTATAATTACATAATTGCAATATTGAAATAGGAGAATTAAATATTGTATGCTGCTGCTAGCGCTTTTTCTAATTCAGATTTTTATGTACACCTATCTTTATATCACCTACACCCGTGTTTTAATAGATTAATGAATATTATTAATCGCGATAAAGTCTGCACAAAACTATAAATTACTTTTATTCTAAGTGCAAGTCTAAAAAATACTGTTGGTATGTCGCGGCTTTATATGCAATCGCATTTAATCACGACTGTTCTAAAAACTATCGGTAAAGTATATATACATATCAACATACTTTATGGAACAACGAATATTCATTGGATCATTGTAAAGGACAAACAATCTATACCAGGGATCAAAGTCGTAAATTAACTTGTTACATTTACATACGTATGGTAAGATTTTCATTAATTTAAAAATTTTCTCTACTCAAACTGACCGTTAATTTCGTAAATCTAGGAAGCGTGCGTGATTGATTTTTAAATAATGATCAATCAATGCGAAACTGCGATTTTCTTCTCGCGTAGAAACGCAAATTAATTTGCATATTTAACAAAGAAACCACAAGTAATTAAGCGTAAAACATTAAATATTTCATCTTTATTAATAAATGCATTATTCTTTCGAGGCGTCATCTACACCAATCGGCAACTAAGTGCCCTTCTCGCGTCACTCTCCGAATGCGCCGAGGCGTATCCTACATTCGTCTCCGAAACATCATTCAGCCAACAATCGTAAAAAAACACGTCATCGCTTATGTTTTTTTAACACAAATACCCAAAGTTTCAGTGATGGCTTTAACACTCGCAGCACGTATAAATTCTCCTTGACATTAACGACTCGAGTCTTAATTTCCATAAAGCCGAGGAGCACGAGAAACGACAATAGTATAATGAGGTTTCCGCGAAATCATCCGTATTTGCTCGTATACCGAGCGAGTCACTCGATAACAACGAACCTGCTAGTATTTCGGGAGATCCGGGCCAGGGTTGCTCCAATACAAAAATCGGCATCGGTTTTCCTCTGCGTGTTTATTCAGCGCATCTTCGTGTACACCACGTGCGAGTCCCACGTGTGCCCAATGCATTCGCTGACAACGCGCCTCCCGCGCTTTTGTTGTCTTCTTCGAAATATCGTCCGAGAACGTGATTGTCGGTGCTTTCGGAGTCTCTCGACTCTCGCCGCATCTCCTGAACCAAATAGGTGTTTCGTATATTTTTTTAACGACGTGGTCGACCCCCTCCGTCTCAGTTAATTGGTACTCTTTTCAAACTCAACGATAAAAATACTGGTTTTTTCTTTCGTACGTAGAAGCTATTCGCATCGGTCCAGGATGACGTTTGTAAAAATATACATGATACAATGCTTTTGATGTAACAATTGCAATACTGCGCGCTTTAATTGATTTACGCTGTAGCTTTATGACACTGCTTTTCACGGGTTATACCAGACTACAGTTTCATTTTATTGCCGCAGTCTTATACTCGTAGTTTTAAATTTCTAATATACATTTCTTAATGAATTAATTACATTTTTTATTATTTTTATGCCTTTTTTAGAATAAATAAAATATTCGATTGTATGCAACTTTAAGCTTTTTGTATACATATTTCAGTCTAATTTAACTAATCATTATATAATAACCCAAGTAACACTTGTCAGTTATCTGCCTTGATTTCACAGAATGTTTGAACGGATTCGATATGCATTAATTTAGAACATACGGTATAAAGGTTTAACATTTGCAAATATTTGTACGCTGAAAATCTCTAATTTTTGATACGGCATATATTTGATAATTAAAAATACTTTTTATTAATTAAATGAGGTTCAATTTCTATAGACTATTATAGTAACTAAATATGTAGAATATAATTGAATTACAATTTAATATTCATTGGAATAATAAATTTTTTATAACAATTTCCTTAAAGTGGACGTATAAAATATAGCTATACATGAAACTATTTATATTCCCAGTCTACTTTGTATTTACACACACTAGCAATGATTATAATAAAATATACACGTTAATGTATAAATCTTGATAAAGATTTACTATTTCCATAAATCACTGTTTGACATAATGTCTTTTTTTAATTCAATTTGGTTACTGATTACAATAATGTATACATCGACCATAACTCTCAGGTGGGTATGAATTTACCTCATTATCACACGGTTAGTAAGTATAAATTTTATGCGTTTATCCCGTTACTTATATGATTGATTTGTCAGTATAATCCTGCACTATAATTAACAATTAAAAATTACGTTATGATAGAACCGATCAAATTTGTAAAGTTGTACATATAACATTTAAATAACTTTGAGCTTTTAATGCGAACAAATGAATTTTGCACACGTTTTATAATCGTCCTTGGAAGAGAGTTTATTTAATAATAAAATAAGCTAACACGAGGATAAGGCGTGCGTATTACGAGGTAAACAGTTATATGGTTAGAGGGAAAGTACGGGAATCTGCAGTGATTCGTAGTCGTCTTTTTTACGTAACAAACAATCGAGATGAAATTGAGCTGCCACGCGACAATGTTAACCAATTAGCTCGAAGTTGCGATTGCACAGCTCGATATTCTTGACCCACTTGCACTAGATATTAAGAGCAACGGTTTGCGCGACTAAGCTACAGCCAATGAAACTTTGATATTGACGACATTATATATGCGCATCATGATAATTTACATATCCGCATCCACAGAATCATAGATCTGCGCCAAAACTCCAAGCGCTCAAAGTCGTAACTTATTAGATGTCCATCACGAAACATCTTCCTTCTTTATAAAAATCGAGGTATAAACAATCGAACTAGTGAAGATGACAACTAATCGCAAAGCAAGGCCTGAAATCTATAAATTATACAAGTGCGTTTTATACGCGCATAGTTTCCCGAATGTCAGAATTTGAAGCAACTTAGTGGGCGTTGATATGTATGTCTATAAGTATGTAAACATCCTATTATACATATGAGTGTATATATATCGTTGAAATGAATCATGCGGTGATGACGGTTGCTCCTGGCAATTAATCTAAACAATAAAATGCAAGGTGCGCCATGGGTTACTTTGCGATAGGAGGGTGCATGACGTAAATACGTAGACGAGAGCCCAAGATGCATATTACAGGTGCAGTGTCGATATATCCGAGGATCGCAAAATCAATCATTTATTAACATGCGAATGTGTTCAAGCTACCTAATTAAATTTGTCTTCGTGTATAATTATGTACGTAATCAACGTCGCTCTCGAGGCGCCGGCTAATAGACTTGAAAATATCAAAGCGCCGCCGCGAGAGTTGGGAATTCCGTGTAGATGTCAATGGACATGGGTCACGCGAGAAAAAGAGAGGCTATTTTGAACGACTGATACTTACGGGTAAACCCCGGTAGTTTTAAATAGATTATGACGCGATGAAATCGACGGTACTGTTTGTATCGTTTGTTAAGGATGTTTTGATCGTCTTATACTTTTTATATAAGGATCGTTTCTCCATATTTACAATGATAATGATAGAGAAAGTATTGTATACCTATATTTATCAACTGTACTGTGCATCGAATAAGTAATGGACGATAAAAAAACGCGTGTTCAACACAAGTAACAAAACAGTTTTGTTAAATCAAAGACGTGGTTGACGGTTTAAATTAAACATTGAATTGCATAAAAGCATTTGTTATTTAAAAAAATTTGTCTTTATATCTTCGACTTACAATGGCAAACAATTTGAATAATTATTTTTTTAAATATTCTTCTTGTTTCTCGGTATATATGCTTGCCACAAGTGTAATACTTGTTTACATATTACTCATTACACTGTCGACTACGTTTACACATTTAAATGTATATATACCCTATTTATTATTAAATGATACATATTTTTATAAATTGTATTCATTTATATAACTTATGTTTTCACAATGTTAGTAAAAAATGTATGTATTGCACAGTGAATGTGGTAAAGAAAATATTTAAATATCAGACTTTTTTTTTATTACGCTAGCAATAAATAATTGACATTTTATTATACAAGTATGAAATAATATAGTTTTCTTTAATCATTTTTCAATAATTTGTCGTATCTCTCCGCATTCTTCTGATGCAACTGTACCATACAGAATGAACTATGCTATTATCTTTATAATCGCGGTAATTTATAAACATAAATTTTGAGCATGTTCTGCTCCAAACAACTGAATACACACGTTTTGCATTGATAATTATTCTGCGTGAAGTTTGCTTTTTCTTACCTCCGTACAGAAATAGCTAAACTTAATTTTCAAAGTATTAATAGGTAGGTACACATGTATTTAAATAACAAAAATTCTAAGTTTCAGTTGCGATTGCGAGCATATATACAGTTCTTTACGGATATATGAAATAGTCTCATCTTAATTACTTATATTTAAATTTGAAAAAACTAAGTAAGAGTCGGCCATAACAATATTTACATGGTATTAATAATTGTAGGTTTAAACTCAAATACGTTAATCGACGACGTATATTATTAATGAATGTATGTTAAATCGATGCACAATCTACACATATGTTAACACGATATTCGTAATTGTCACGTATTAATCACGATTGAACGTGTATAACCGGGCGTTTACACGTGTAGAAGACACTATAGCGAACATGTTCCTTAATGAGCTTACGACAGTAAAAAATACGAATTTGGTGAGCGCAAGGCCAGTGGCGTTAATGACGCTCGGTACCGTACGTACAACGAGGCACGAGCCGCAACAAAAATAAGATTGAGATTATTCAACGATATTCCGTCAACGGAATGCTATGCCACTTTATCAAATCAAGGTGAGACTTCTCTTGCGCGCGATAGATACGAAGAGCGAATTTCCACGCGCCAAATTCTCACGCAGGTGTATAGATATATAGGTATATCTATGCGATGCGATGCGGGTTCACCGTACATGCGGTTTTATCACGAAAAATTATTCATCCCCTCCCGCGAGTAGCAAATCAAAGACCGACACTCGCGATACTTGGCTAACGTATAAATTTTCATTGACACGGTGCAATAAATCACACAGTCATCGTCGAGGACCTCGATGTCCAACCGTTAATGAAAAATATTAAACGTTTGAATGGATGAAAGAAATAAAAGTGTAATCTTCATTTTATATATTCATCACGTGCTATTGATAATGTTTATTATTAAAATCGATTTTGTTCCGGATACAAATAATATAACATTATATTTCTTAGAAACAATCGTTTAGTAATTCGTTTGCTTTTACATTCTAATATATCGCGTACGAATGGTAGAGTGTACAATAGCTATTCAATTGCATCAACTGTTCACGTAATGCAATTATTACAGTTTGCGCTCTACTCTTTTATTTATCGTCCAATATAAATCTTAAGCCAATAAATCGCGCTATAAAATATATATCAATGAAAATTAAAGACCCAATTATCGAGATTGTCTTACGTGATCTATCGATGATGAGTTGTATACATTAAACGTGTTGTATCTTACCGATAATTCTTACTCTTATTAAAACGCATAATCTGTATAATTGATTCCTATATTGTCTTTTTTCTATATAATTAATAAAAACTGACTAAATAATAGCGTGACGTTCAATATCATGTCTAAGGTACGAAGGATTTTATATAGCGATAAATAAATTTTTTATAAGTGTCTATCCACTGACATTTTAATTAACGTTTAAAATGTCTGACGTTTGTATACAAAATGCAATATTTCACATTGTTTCTTCATTTTAGCATAATTATTTCTTATAACATATTTCTTCCTTATAGGTAGCATTATCATTTTGTCAGCCTATAACAATAAAGATTAAGCAGGTATATAATAAGTAACGTAAATTTAAAAAAAATACAGTTATTTCTACGCGGAAAAATATATTGTATAAAAAATTGTTTAATCATGGCTACAATAACATGGATCCAGATAAACTGTTTAGATAAATATTGATTTTTATTTAATGGCCTTCTTAAGAGGTCGATAGTATACGTTAAAAAAAATTTAAAGAAAGGAAAGGAGAATACAGGCGTAGATGCCTACTTATGGACAATTCCTATTGTACTGCTAAGTACACTAACAAGAGTAACGATATAAATTGTTAAATATATCTATTATGAAAAAGCAAATCTTTGCAAGATATATAGGTATATATGAAAGTATACATATACCGCTGTAACTCAAAAGAGAGGAGAATTCGTATTGAACAATTATTCGAGTCATGCCGAAACCGAACACCACTTTGTTATACTAATAACTGGTGGAGATTCCAAATTGGTCTACAGTACACATCCGTATTATCCGGACATGTGACACTTGATCTTCTACTTAAAATATGACAAAATAAAATTTACCGCGAATGTTTTCGTTTATCGTTACTAACCAACTTTTCAAGATTTTAATGACGTTATAGGCCGTATAAACCTAAAACGTCATTTATAGAATATGTAAAAACCATTCGGAATTCACTGACTTTCATAGACTGCGTCATTCTGGCGCCGGAAGAATCGCCGATAAAAACGTCCTATAGTTGTGTGAATCACGGCGATTACCTCACTCGGTGCACATTTCATAATTAAATGCGGTGCACCGATATTTTAGTCATCAAGTTCTCGGTGATCTTAACGTCGTGCAATAATTTGTTTCGCATAATATCGAGAAATAAAATAACTGCTTAAGTTAGCCTGCAATTTTATTTGAACTTGGGTGCATCGATGATATTTGATAATATTGCTTGCATGTATATATATATATACACATAATGCGATATCGGATTGCGAAGATATTTTTAAAAAGTTAAATAAATACAAAGTCGTGTTATTATTATTAATTATTCACTATCGCGTGATTGGTCATACACACAAAGTATACGTATTGTACGAGTACGAGTCAATGTCTGGAGTGAGATAAAATCGAAAATTTTGTTTACTTTACACTTGTGACATGGCGATTCTCAAAAACACATTAACGGAACGATTCCATTGGCATATCAATGACTAACTATTGTGCAAACATGAGTTGAGCTTGAATCGCGAATTATTAATACTCTAGGTCAATTAGTATCAGTCAGAGATCGGCAAGTATTCGACCGCACTTGTTGTACGAAGACCTTTTTTTAAATTTAAATTATATACGATAACGATAATAATAGTATAGCTGTGTGAAAAATCAAAGAAAATTATGTATTTAGATGACCATATTGGCACAGGAGAAAAATTTATTACATTTTTTTATAATAATAATTCGAAGATCCGCGTATCAAAAATGATAAATGAATGAGTCAATCACAACACGGCAAACCAAGACGTGCAAAGTTTAAATACGTTTTCTTTTTATGAGGAATGTTTTACGATCAAACATTGGTTATAGATTGTTAATAATTAACGAGAAATATTGGAAAATATAAGGCTAATTTATATGACTTATATTTTCACGAGGACATTCCTTTGCGATGTTGTTTTGTGAACGGTTCATTTATAATATTGAACTATCGTTTCACGGATACTTAGAGATCATTACAATAACTTTCAGATAATGTAGATTAACTGGTTTAAAAATAAAATATTATATTTTAAAACAATTATTACAATTTTTTAAACAATCTAATAGTATCAATGTCATTTACAAAAGTGGGAAAATTTAAATATTCTGTAGACTGTATTTTCCCATAATTAAGTAGTAACTATTTATCCACATAGCTTAAATGTATAAAATGTACTTTACCAAGCAGAAAGTATTCTTATACCTATATCTATTACAGATGGTAATGAGAAAACTGTTACTTTTATTGTCAATGTCAAAGTTACAAAAAATTTGAAATTATATAAAGTTAGATACAGTTAGATCTCGCGCGATTTGCAAGAGTTTTGGTTTTTCTCGCGCAAGCACCAAATGAGGCTAATTGTTCGCACGGAGTCGCGAGTTTGAAGCTGCACACAGGGATATTCCACGTTGTTCTTTGCTAATTCCCCGAAATTTCACACGGCTTGCTCCACTTGTCGTATCCGATGACGCGATAGAATTTTGCGTGTCCATCCTAAATGCTGCTGATGCGCCAAAAATAGCGATTCGTTTACGATGCGCCTGGCGCCCCGATTTCCTTCTCTTCGATTTTCGGCTGCAAACGCATTGCGCGTCCGTCATCTCGATCCTCTCATAATGCACGCGCTTGCATCAGCCGCATATCGAATCACCCGCTCGGTTGAGTTTTACGTTTGCGTCGTTTCATAAATCTTATACATCCGAGTCTTACACATGCAGATAAATGTACTTGTTGAATTTTCGGAGAACACAAGTGTAAGCTGCATAACGTTCACTTGATTTTTGACTAACTGCATATTTTATTTGTTTATGACATTTCTTGATTTATAAAGACACGTCAAATTATCTACATGAAATAAAAGATGAATTGAATAGTAATTGTAATAAACGTTCAATTAACTTAAATTAATATTAACTTCAATTAACTCTATTAACTTCAAATTTGGCATTGTATATTAGTGAAAATGAAGAAATTTTATTATTTTCTGACGCGTATAATATTGATTTAAGTAGATTTTTCATTGTTCCCATTCATACCTATATCAAAAATAGAATCTTTTTTTTCATAATTATTTGTAATGTTTAACTAAATATTATTAATATAAGAAAAATCTATCTCAATTTAACTTGTAATATTAATCGGTAAATTTATTTATCAAAATTTTATGTACAGTAAGTGTCATTGAAAATCGATAACCAAGTTTACGTTGGTTTGGTCAAACAATAATTCTGATCAACAACGCCGTACTTGGTCAAACACATCAGAAAAATAATTATGTCTATATGCATGAAAAGTATATTACTTGATTGCCGTAAACTGAGTTTTTATCGTTTCTCGTTAAACAGTATTGCACTCATCTAACTTTTTAAAAACATTAAACTGTATTAATTATGGTTTTAATCTACTTCATTATCTCACAGTTGTTATTATAAATATGAATAAAATTGCAGACATTAAATAAAAAAAATGAACAACAATCGTAAAGAAATAGTTATGGTATATTTGCCATTCGGGAGTAAAATAGGCATTTATTCCTGGGATGAAAGTTGCTGCCCCAGTTTGAGCGTTTGGCAATAATTCATCTAAGGAAATAATCGTCTTTACTACCTGAAGAGCATACAAATTTTTCACCCTGTTCATGTGAAAGGCCACTTTATGCGACAAACATTTATTTTTAAATTTCTAAATTTTTTCAATATCTTAAGATTTTTTGGTTTAATTAATTTAATATAATAAATTTAATTTTGTCATTGTAGTAAAAGACTAAAATAAGTGTTCAAACAAAAAAGTAATTCTACGAACAAAATCATTAAAATTATAAGTCAATAAAGACTTTTTAGATGATTAGGGTGCAAAATAGTTGATTCCCACACGAGTCAAACTGGTAAAAAGACGAGTGTAGGAGCCACCTATGCGAACGTGTATAAGTACTATTTTTTCTAAAAAACTGTTCAAAATTCTAGTTTGCACATGCATATATGAGTTAAGAAAAATAATAAATATCCAAATAGAGAAACTCTCTCAATCGAGTATTACACCGTTTACCTATAGATTTATATGTATATAAGCCTTAGTGTGCGCCGCGATATATTTATTTACGATAACACTTTTCTGGCAGAAGCCGCAGTTTTTACGGGAATGTCAACGATACCGAGCCAGAGACGCTGAGTTGGCACATGCGGAGAACCGCATAAAAACAGAAACGGAATTATAAAAAGAAGGCGCGGGAGTGCCTGTGCGCGATTACGCCCGAACTACGAGCCTCTTGTGTGCATGCATTTCCTTACGCGCCGAGATATCGAGGCACTAATCTTTCGCGCCTGCAACCCGTAAAATGGGTGAATGCGCTCGCGCTCGTACGCGCTATGCTAATTGATCGTATCGCTCGGTTTTTATAAGACCATTAGTTCAATAATAAGCTTCGCGTCACCGCTCTCCCGCGCATATTACGAATTTCCATTAAATAATTAGCTCGATCGATTGTTTTCATCCTCGGTTTTCTAGGTCGAGTAACAGGTTATTTCAAATCGGTAATTTACCGCGCTCCCTTGCGATATAGAAATTTACATCCTCGGGAACGTCAATTTTGCCAAGTGTTGCGAACAAGCGAATCGAGCGTGAATTTTGGCATAAGAGTGATTTTAATGTTGTGTCATTCGTTCGTATTACGGTAACGGTTCGCAAACTCTTAATGATGTCTTCTCTTTCGTTCGCTATATCACCGGATCGGCAACCAATAGCTTTGATGTAACATATATATACCATCCGTTTTCTTCGCGACAAGTCGTAGGCGAAAATTGATCGATCGCCGGTACAATTTCCTTGTTACGACTAATACCGATTCGATGCAATTTTTCTACGTAATGGGACCGATGAGTCATTTTCTACGCTTGGCATCCTCCATTAATACACTGGTTTTACTCGTCAGATTTTATTATTCTTGGGATGTTGGATCGACGGTATACTCATTTGATGACTTTCTCTAAATCGAATGACAAGGTACCACTTACTTCAAGGTTTTGGGTAAAAAAATGTAAAGAAAAAAGCTTTTATAGTAGCTATTCGAATTCGGTGTTCGAGATAAAAAAAATTTGCACGCGTCGTCTCATCGCTCGAAATGTTTTCTCTCTGTAATCAATTCTGATGAGAATACGAGAATACGCAGGTATAAGTAAAACAACATAACAACGACGACGACATCAACAATAACAACAACAATAACAACAATGGCAACCAAAGAGAATCAGGGAAAGAAAACAAATTTTTATTTTCGCATAGATGACGTTTTTGTTCACGTGGTCGCGTAGGTTTGTAGGTCGCAAAGATGAATCGCGATCGGTCCGTAGCGTAAATAACGGTAGCGCGGATTTTTGCGCTCTCGCTCGCGCACCCGAGCTCATGATCTTCGGCATTTTCTTTGAATCGTATATCGGGACGCGGTACGCCCTGAGCAAAATTCCCTTGCCATTATTGTTTAGTAATGGCTCGTAATACACAGGTATAGACGAATTAACTATTGCCGATGTGTATATACCATATGCACGCGGTTCGATTGACTCTTATGTGTACGCTCGAACGCTTTATTCACCTTTATAAGAGCATCCACACCACTGCACACGACGCTAACATTATTACCAAGGTTTATGCAGCATTATGCATCCTTATTTATTGCATCCTATATAAATGCGCGTTTATCGTGAAAACCTTTTCCTTCCTGACAAGACAATCCGTGATGGATATACATTGCGCTCAGATATATACCTATAATACCTTCCACCAGCTCACTTTTTAACGATTTTTATTTTATGAGTTATCTTTTACACGTATTAACGAGCTATATTTTCTTTTATAATTTATATTCATATATCAATATAAGCTTAATAATACATTATTATTAATAATATCTAATTTCAAGTTAATTAGAACAGATGTTTTCTGTATCAACTAGAGTGCAAATGCAGACTCGATATGCGTATCTAGACAAATATGCAAATAGTGCAGCTTGCATAGGTTCGATAATATTGTTTTTTTTAATTAATCGCTCATTATAAAAATATACAATCTGTTAATTATAATTCTTATCATTATCATTGTCGATAATGTACGTTTTTCTCGTGAGAAAACGCGCATATTAATATCTTTAAAATTTAATTTCTCGAAGCAGGAAAATGTCATTTGTGTACCCACCAGTTGCATACTACGAAGACGCGTAAACACAAGACAGTTTCAACCTATTTTGCTGTTTATTTTAACGTCACCACCGGTTACCACTGTTACTCTTTCGTAATATTAGTGCGTTAGTTTATTACTGCGATAATTTAAACAAAAGTAAATTGTTGTTCTTAAAAAAGAAAAACCCATTACCTGATTTGAACTACACGATTCATCCTGTAATACAACCCAAAGAAAACTTTCCTCGTTTTGACGAGTTATACGAACAAGTTAACGAACGCTTTCAACAACAATCTAATAAAGAGATTGGAAAATATATTAACTGGTTTATGTATGTACTACCTGAAATAGCGATGCACCGTCGATAGCCTTTATCTCGAGTGCAAATAAAATTTGCAAAACTTATCTCCCGAGTGTACGCTTACAGGCTCACGATAACCGTTGCCAATTATTCGCTGTCCAGATAAAAAGTGTACTCACATGGCAAACTCTTACGATCCAGTGTCGTAAAAGTCTAAATCTTCCTCGTGGTCCAAGGCACTTTGCTATCACCGGCCGAGAAAATAAATAAAGACGATGGACGGAAGTCAATAAATAAGTAAATAAGTATTAGGAAGAGAAAAGGCACGCAGGACGAGTATGTTCTACAGGTGTCTATCTCGGATGTGCTTGCAACTCGAAAGCGCGAGCCTGACTGACCCGCGGGCAGGCAATGCTTTGGAGGTAAACGCGCGAACCGAACCCCCAAACGCACGCGAGCGTATCGCAATTCAATTTGGTTGTTCTCGAGCTTGCTCGCACGACGACGACGACGACGACGGCGACACAGAGAGCGCGCCTCTTTCCTCGGTGTACCGCCGCTGCTAGTCGTCACTCTCCCCGCCCGCGCGCCGAGACTTCGCTCCTCCTACCGGTCCGAAATTTCGCCGAGCACGCGGCTCTCCCTTCGGTGGCCCTCGTTCGCTCTTATCGTTTCCCCCGTTTTCCCCCGTTCTAACATTACCTCCAGAACAAGATCCTTTTTTCCGTGGCTAACTTGTATACATATATATATATTTTCACCGTTCCGCATTACATCTTTCTTTTTTTCTTTATTTTTTTCTAGCAAGTTTGAAATGTGCATTATTTTCTCTTTACCTTTCAACTATTTTAAGTTATTCAAATAAAAATGTAATCAACATTTACTTGCAAGTTGCAAGAATACAAACAAAAAAGATAAACTAGATTTTTACAATCATCGTTTACTTTTGAACGTCACTTTTTGGCAGATATTTCATCTTGCTTCATAATGTAATATTATTATCACAATATTTATAGCTAATCAACCGGTAAATATTAACAAGGTGAAGGCTTTTAACTCGGAAAATGCTAACTTCGTTAGACGTACTTCAAGTTATATTTTGTTTTCTTTCTTGATTAAATCCTACTTAGGAATGTGTACAATATATTATTTAATAAACTTTGAAAAATTAACATATTATTTTTTGGTAGAATTAACGATTGCTTTAACGAGTCAATTTGATTGTCTAATTGACTCGTTAAAGCAATCGTTAATTCTACCAAAAAATTCAGCTCACGAGTGTGAAATACAATTTAACATATTATTTTTGGTAAAATATAATTTAAAAACTTATAAACAAAAACTGCTCTTTTCAGAAACTGCAAAATAAAATTGCGAACTAGTTAATAATGTTTTGTTAGGTATATTATGATGACATGATTTTTATAAAAATATACGCATTTCGTATCTTAGGACACATTTATTTTTAACAGTGCACCTCACTCAAATTTTATCCTCTTATCTTGTCAACGTAAAATATCATATTAAATTAAACATAATTAACACGAGTTATTGATCTGTAACATTTGGAAAATTCATTCGAGAATTCTGTTATTAAAATTGCATATATTGCCTTATATATATATTTAATAATGCGAAGTTCTATTCAAAATTTTTGGTAAAAAATTTTCCAAAAAGTCAAGAATATTTTTGTCTAAAGTTAAACACGTTGGTAATTAATAAACAAAGGGCAAAAAATGATGATACTTTTAAAACCTAAACCATTATTTAATTATATCCAAATTGGTGTCACATTATCGTTATTATAGGGAAAAAAGATGAATATGTCACCCCCTTAAATTAGATTGTAATGAAACATCATTTTTAAGACAATTATCAGAAACTCTGCTTCACTTGCTGTGAATAACAATTAGAGGTATGCACTTAAATAGGTATGATTAGATAAGTTGAAATCAAATAGTGAGAAGTAAAGATAAACAAGTCTTGATATGTCAATTTCTTGTAATATCATTCTTGAGATTCTGGGTACTTTTTAGGATGACCTGATAATACCATCATCGAATTCTTCACTATGACTTGTAACATAAATCTCATCAAGCTTATATTGTTATCGTAATAAATATGGAATATTTCAATTTAACCTCGGCATCTACAACCAAATTAAATGTTTTAAGTAATTTTCCAGAATGACCAAGAAATGTCAGGTAAACAATATTTGGAGATTATTAATTATGTTTACCTTTACTTTCAAAACATAACACATGATTTATAATTATAATATTACAGCTTATTTTATTATTAATACACCTTGATCTAGAAACATCAAATCTCTTTATAGAATAACATTATCAACAGTGGGGTTTATAAAAATTAATTTAGTGTAAGCTGTGTATTACGTACTGCATACATTAATAATATATAAAATATTCGACACTCAGTGTATTAGCATGTACACTATATTTCAACTCTTTCAGATTTGCTTACGCACTTTTCATTTAACTAATATTTAACTTCAAATTCGGTCTCATAATCGTACTGTGTGGCTAAATATAGTGTTAATTTCATTAAATTATCAAAATATTTGTTTATTTTAAACGTATTGATTTATTTTTATATATTTTATAAATCTATTCCATTTGACAAGATTGAATTATTTAAATGGTAACGAAGACTTAATTATGCTGAGTACTTAAATAAATAGATACTTGCAATACATTGTGAGGTATATAATTGATAGTATTAACGATACAAAATCGATTAAACTAGAAACCTTTGGTTTAACTATGATTTAGCAATTTATAGTTTATTAAAAATGTCAAAATTAAATTTCTTTTGTAGATGTTCGCTAAAAGCTGCACAACAATTTCACCGATTTATGGTAAAAAAATGTAATATTTAGAAAAATTTGACCGAAAAGTGGTAAAATATTTATCGGAATGGTTTCGAGATAAAATAACTTATAATTTAGCTTTATTAGTCTATGTAGTAAAATTAACACCGTTTATATGTACTTGTAACAATTACCATGTATCAAGAAAATACAATTAAAAAATGTAAACGATAATTATATACGACGTCCAATAAATACACAAATATATATAAATTATCCTCCAAAGTATGAAAAGACTAAAATCAAATTATTTTTTAAAGAAATCCGAAATAAAATGTTTTAGCGGGTTGTAACAGTAGGACATCTTATTCTATGGTAATATGTATACTACTTAACTGTACTTTACTGTGACATGGAGATTCCAAGGAAGTCGACCAACTAGAATCGAAAAAGCTCAACTAATACAACCCCAACAATTTTTAATTCGATTGTGTCATAAATAATTTTATTGTGTTGTTCGCTAATGCGTCCAATTTTATATAAGACAATTATAATGTAGAATAATTATCTTCTGTCATTGATTTATTTATCCACAACAATATTCATTCTTTTCGTTTGTGTACAATTCATGTTACACTTTATATTTCTAAACTAAAACTGGAGAATAATGTATATAAATAATGTGTGCTAATAAATAGAACCATTAATATATTTAATAAAAGTATCAAGTAACATTCGCTTTGTCTTTAAATATCTTCGAGTCACTCCGTAAATATGGGTACACATATATATTAATTCATTTACTTTAAACACATTTCTCGTTGTTAGTTTAATCTTTGCAATTGATCTAGGTTGCCACTAATTTAATTTCTACTAAAGAGTTATTTATATGCTAATATTATTCGTTGCATATATGTAATTTATATCTACTGAAAATATTAGCAATGCCATTCTCACAATAATAAGAAATGTATTTGCAACTAATGAATTTTCAAGAGTTAAAAAAATGTTGATTAACAATCAATCATTTGTCACAGAGTTGATAAATTTCTAAATAAGGTAACAAAAATATGAAAAAATTAAAAAAAAAACATTTTGGGCTCGTCCGGGATTTGAACCCGGGACCTCTCGCACCCTAAGCGAGAATCATACCCCTAGACCAACGAGCCACGCGACGAGGTGGTCGTTATTTTCTTACATATTTATAACGTTAAGCAAAAGGGGTAAAACGCTATTTTAACAATTCTATTAAACAACAAAGGCGATATGTAAACAGTTAACCGATCGAAAAATACTTAGAGCCGGTTTAACTATATATAAGGCTCTGATAGGGGTGCCAGGATACGCTCTTAATATGACGTGTAATTAGTATATGCGAAAAGCGATACCCACGCTTTGCTTTATCAAATCCCAAAAATTATGTAATAATAATAAAAGGATAATACTAACTTTTAACCTCTATACATGTATAAATCATTCATGAATTGTAAAAAATATTCTATACAAGTTTGTTGTTAACAGCAATTTTATAAAATAATTTAATAATTAATTATATTATTATTATAAAATATGTAAATAAAATATTATTTTCAAGATTCTGCCGATAAAGTAATATTTAGACAAATATTTTGGTATCTTGTTAGATGAGATATCCATAAAAAGTTATACAGACAGTGTCATAAATAATTGTAAAGATTGGGATGGATGTCGGCAAAAAGGGGAAAAGGAAATTGAACCACAGATATTTAATTTAATAATAAAAATTAAAGTTTATATTTTTTATTAAAAAACTACTATTTATATAATAATAAACAAAAAGCTTTTACGTTGTTCATGTACAATAAATAATAAAAAAAAACAAACTATGGGCTTGTAATTTACTTTGTAATTACTTTTAATTATTAGATTAAATGTTACTTATGATTACCATAGCTTATTATCAAATAATTATAGTTAGACCTAATGAAAAACTTGAGGGCTTCATTAGGTTCTAATATCGTATTAATTATATATTTATTTTGCTGTACAAGGGCCGGGTTGAGCATGTGCATTTGCAAATGTAGTCTCGGAGCCTCGTTAGCGTACCATCACACGTCACACTAGGGGTTTGCTTGAGAATCGTGTCAAGACCTACTCTTTATTCTGAGACTACGTACGGGTTCGACCGTGATAAACACCCAGAGTACGTTTTCGATCGGTTAAATGTATACTTTATATCTCTAGTTGTAAGTTATCCTCGAGAAAAGATCACAATGAGGATCTGTGAAACTCTAATTATTTCTATATTTTCCTCTCTTTTCATCTGATTGAATTTATAATATGCGATATTAATTGAGTATTATTGGGATAATTAATAAATATTATATTTTAACATTTTCTCATCTTAATGTATTGCTTGCCACGATTGTTAAAATTTGTATACCGAATTGCTTTTATATCTATAATTAAATTAATTGTCCCTTGCAATAAATTATCGATTTATTTCAAACTTAAAGAAAATTATAAAAGAACGGATATTGGTAAGTTCTTGCGAATCATTTTATTTCTGTATTACGAAGTGGCAACACTGAGCGCGGGAAATAATCTTTTTAATTAAATTTTTTTATATACATGAATTTAATAATCAAATTTAATCAAAGCGTAACAAATATACTTCTTATAGTAAAACAACATCTTAAAAAAAATAAATTATGTTTTACTATACATGTATAGATTACAGTGCTATCCTACAATTATCAATGTTAACATTTATGTGAATCTAATTATCAAAATATATTACAAATATATTGTTGTTATAAAATACATTTCCTTCGCGAAAATCATATACTGTATGCTTAGCAATTTCAGGTAGGTTAACTAATTTTAGCTAGATTCAAAAAGTTTTAAATGGTATTTCGGTATATCTATTATCAGACTGGTATCATCATTATAGTTATAATGAAGGAACAGATACTCTTAATTGCTTGGGAGATAATTGAAAAAACGTTTTGAAATTAATGAATTCAGATACACTATTCATAATCTTAATTAATTAATACATATTCCTAATATGCGTGTCCGATAGCAAATGCACATTCAATCAATATTATTATAATATTAATTGATTTTATTAAGAATGACAATTGTTTTTATTATTAAGTACCACAGTGTTGCTTTATATACTATTAAGTTTGATCGATAATTCGTCTGTACGTCATGGTAACGGCATGCGCATCGATGCGTACAGTATTCGGTTACTCATGCTTTCGAACTTGGAACGTCAACGTTCAGAGTTGTTATTTACGAGTACTTTCATAATAAGTGTAAAAGAATATTTATCGGTAAATTTTAATAAATATGGGTAATACGGAAAGTAATGTGACTAGCGGAGTAAAGAAACAAACGGATGCATCTTCAATTTTACTTTACAAACTCGTTGACTTGAAAGGTACAGTATAAACAATGAAATTTTTGACAGATTCTCGCATTTCCCATAATTATATACCGTGTGCATTATGCAGGTGGTGGCCTTTTAGTAGATATGATGAAACGAGCGTCTCAAACGAAACAATACGCCGAACTCGACCATGCGATAAGAACAAAAGTCGAGCCTTTTCTGTACAACAGAGGTAAAGGCAAGTGGATTCCAATATCGAAGCTCGTCCTTTTAAGAAACAAGGAAAGACCGAAACACAAACTGGTTAGTGCTTTGCACATCGCACGTGTTTCTATTTATATATAATTCAGTAGTGATTTAAGGACTTATGTATATAATGCATCTATTATACTTGTATCAAGTGTGATAATAAATTAATAACTTAATTAAACTTATTTGATAGCTTCCAGTACTGAAAGCAATGGAGAAACCTGAAGATTACGACATCGACAAAGATATGCAAGGAGACGAAGAGGTCGATGAAACAAAAATAGGTACTGAACGTTTAACGTTATTTGAATTAGTCATTCATAGTTTGTGTATATGATAATTTAACCATAAAAATATTAATTACCTTAGATAAAAGTAAATATAGGTTAGTGTGTTGGTCTCTAAGTCAACGAGGTGCTGTTGGTGAAACGATTTTGCACTTGTGCATGCTTCACGCTACCGCCATTCATGCGGATCTAGCCAAACGACTTTTGAGATTTTATCCAAATCTTATCAACGACATTTATATCGACGATGAGTATTATGGTAACCCAATCTTATTCTTCTATAACTATATAACCACCAGAACAACACTTTACATTTATACATTCGAATGCAGTATATTCTTGGACAAATATTTATTATATATACGTATTGAAAAATTAAACATTTAGTCATATGATATACTATACAATCAGTATATGTTTAATAATTAAATATAATTTATAGGAGAGAATGTGTTGCACATAGCAATAGTTAACGAGGATCCGTCAATGGTCAAGTTTTTGCTGGATAGTGGAGCAGACGTGAACGAACGTTGTTTCGGCAATTTTATGTGCCCGGAAGATCAGAAAGCAACTCGAAACGACAGTATTGATCACGAATGGGTTTGCGTTAGTCCAGAAACAACTTATGATGGGTAATATTGTTAAATTAGTTTTACATGTATTCACTATACTTCTTTGACTTTTGGAATATTTAAAATCTAATGTTTTTTCATTTATCAATCAATTTACTACACTTTACGACTCATATTTTTCATTCAACTTTTTGTAAATTTTAAAGGTACCTATAAAAAAAATTTAAATAATGGAACCCGATGATGCCGTATAGTAATTTACTGTATTATAGGGTTTAATTGTAAATAATTGTTAAAAAATTCTGAATAATTTAAGAAATTATACGTGCACTTCGCATAAACAAATATAAAGGTTCTGTTTTGTTAAATAATTTATTATAACAGTATTAAATGATAAAGGATTTAATTAACATTTTAATACTGGTATTATAAAATTTAAATCGTGTTACAATATTCATTAACACATATACATTTTACTTATATTAGCAGAAGGTAAAAATATAAAAACATGTAGGTATAGTAATTAGTCAATTAAACTTTTTCACATACATTTACTAGATGAAATGTAAAAAAAAAAATTAATATACATCAAATACTATATGTATATAAAGGTACATTTTAAAAAATGACTGGATACACAGACACAAGTACTTATATCTGGCCGATTGTAAATAAATGCAAATTGGAATTCCTATAGGCTCGCAGTAAAACTAGAATGATATTATTTGTCGTGTACATATATATCTGTTGATATAAAATCTAACGTTCCGATTGATTAATTTTGCCACAACAGTTACGTCTATTGGGGTGAATATCCTTTGAGCTTCGCTGCCTGTTTGGGCCAGGAAGAATGCTACCGTCTGATACTCGCCAGAGGCGCAGATCCTGATAAGCAAGACACGAACGGCAACACAGTCCTACACATGCTCGTCATTTATCAAAAGCTCGTGAGTCAAAATGCAACTCCCATTATGTAACTAATATACGCGGATATTTTCCGTTCGCGATATCTGTATATACATCCACTTCAAATATATGCATCTATACACACATATATTTGACGTATCGAGCGACATTGACGGTAAATCCGTAAAAAATTTGCATCGGCGAAAAACGTACTAAACGATTCATCCCTTGATGAAAAAAGTGCGTATTTATAACAAAGATATTTTTAGAAATTGCAAATACGAACAATCGCTCGACACATTTATACCGAAGGAACTCGTTGCGATTGCACAGCTCATGGTGAGAAACGATTTCTTTTTTTTTAAATAAACGTTCCTTTACTTTTGCGTTTGCACGGTTTATCGTAAACTTAACGAAAGCTTTTACGTCGTCGACCTCGATTCGCCAAGTTTTTTTTATATACCCTCGGACGAATCCCTCCATCCCTGTTGTGCCAAAGATGAGCCATCGACGATTCACGGGATGGTGTGGTCTTTAAATTTAGCGTGCTGCCGCACCTGTTTTGACGCACGGAGGAAAAGAAAAGAGATCGACGTATATACATTGATTCCTTTTACTTCGTACGGTTCTTGTATACTCGACGTGGCTCTAAAAATATGTATGAAAATACGTGAAAGATTATTCAAAACAGCGGAATTTTCACATAGCTTTGAGCGTCCTTTCAAATTCATCGGGTTATATAGCGAGGAATAATTTTTGTACGCCTCGAGTTATGCACACGCGTGACAATTATTATGCAAGTATTTCAGATTTTAGAAAAATAACGGAGTTGTTATTGTAACATGAAAATAACACGTAATTTCAACGATCTTACGCGTGGACGTGTTAACTTTCACGATTTTCGTATAAATTTTTATTTTATTTTAAGCTCTTATACCAGTAGTTTATATGTTTAATAATAGTTTATACAATATTTTGTTCACAAGAAATGTCTTACCTGTTGGCAAAGAATAATTCTTCAGATTACGTGCAACGATAATTTTAAACGTTAATCACCCTCTTATTAAATATTTTTTTTAAATTATCTTACTTAAAGTGTTTTGAAACACGGACTATTATTATGTTGCGTGTTATACTTATAAACATTTTTACGTATTTAGTATACTATTGTACAAAAAATATAACTTTCTTTACAAGGTATTGCGAATATTAATTTCTATTTCTATCTACATTTTCATAAATGTAATATTTTTTTTACATTATTACAAAAATACATGGGAGGTATTTTGAAAAGTAAACATTTACATTATTATATATATAGTTATTTTAGTATATTAATATAAAGTTATATAAATAAATATTGGGTTGTATAAAATTTATTGTACAAAATAAAATTGTATAAAATATATACTTGAATTTGAATTTTCATTTCGAATATTGAAATAAGTACATTGTGAAGCTAGACAAAGGATAACTGATGTAATGAATAACAATACACATTATTTTAAAAAAGCTTACTTTTAAATGTACTATTATACAAATGTGATAGATAATTAAATGTATAAACTTGCAACTTATTTATGAACCTGAATAAAATTAAAAATAATATCTAAGCGTGTATTATAATTATATACATATATTTTACCAGACAACCTTCGACATGGCATACGAAGTTGGATCATCGTTATCAGTGAGGAATATCCAGCATTTGACTCCTCTCACCTTAGCCGCTAAACTCGCTCGTATAGAAATGTTTTTTCATATATTGAATATCGAGAGAGAGATTTATTGGCAAATAGGAAGCATAACGTGCGCAGCCTACCCACTTTCCCAAATCGACACAATTGACGTCAACACTGGGAAAATCAGCAATAATTCTGCCTTGAATTTAGTGGTCTTCGGGGCAAGTTCCGAAAGTTTTTAAAAATAACTCATTTGTCAAATCCAAACGACATAACTTTTATTCTTTTTTCAGGATAAAGACGAGCATTTGGAGTTAATGGATGGTGTGTTGATAGATCTTCTAAATGCCAAGTGGAATACCTTTGTTAAATCCAGGTTTGTTTTGTATGTTGACGCTTAAATGTGAAGTAGCGAGTAGATCTTTCATCGCCATTCTGTACAAGGTTTTCGCAATAAATTTTATCGAAACTCATAGTTCACATGTTCTCATAGGAAAATTATTCTTTAATTAAATATACGATTTTAAAATAACGTATTTATCTTCAAAGTTTATATTTTGTTCGTATTATTAGCAAATAATTAATTTATGCGTGCTTAGATTTTACAGGCAGTTTTATCTGTTTTGCTGCTATTTCGTGTTGTCGGTGATAAGCTTCACACTCAGGCCAGGTCCAGTAGAAAAGTCGGATGACGACGAAGATTCGACCGACTCACCTAGAAACGATACGACTAGCGATACATTTTCCGCGTCAACGGTTGAACCACTCGAAGTGACTTTATCGTCATTGCTAGTGAGAAATTTGGCGGAACATCTCGCGGTTAATTTGAAGCTGTCGTCGAACGTTACGACGGACTCGTTGGAAAAAATTACATTGCAAATGGCATCGAATATTAGCTCGACACTCAAAGATATGTTGAGTGTAACGGCACAGCAGCAAAATATTCTAGCAGCTTTGACAAACGAGAGCGATTACGCTGACGTTAATAGTGACTCGTCTAACGCAACTAAAATTTCGAGGAACGATACTTTCCACAATGCGTATCCTTTTGATTTCAATTCGACAGACATACTCGTTCTAAAAAAAGAAAAAAACGAGGATGATGATTGGTAAAATTTATTTACTATTGCATTGTTAATTTTTTTCATTGAATGTATTACTGTACGTAATAAATACAAAATATAGTATATTGACTAGACGAGATCTCAAATAAATCGAATAAATATTAAGGTTAAATGAAAAGTGAAACGTCATTTTGAATTGATAAAATACTATGTAATCGAATATTCAGACCTGGTACAATCGACCTGGTACTCTTATAATAATCTTTTTTATCGGAATACAAGGACATTGATATTTCACGTTGAATAATCCGTTCAAGGTGGGATGATCTAACTGGTGAATGCCGACTCATGTACATGACCGATTCTGTGGCGAAAATCAGACTGACGGCAGAGATATTTATGGAGCTGGGAGCAATACTTTACATATGCGCAGCCCTTAGGGAGGCACGGTTCCTTGGATTAAACATGTTTATCGAGAATCTGGTTAGTTTTTATATGACGAATCATAATCAATTTTAGAGACATCCTCACATTTTAAACATTAATTAACTCTGTTTTTTACCAGTTTCATACTTAACATTCCTCAGTTAATTTATATGAGATAGTATTCTCGTATAATTTGTTATATGTTAGTTAATTAATTTTAATCCTGAAAATAATTTACTTTTTTGTAATATTAATAAAAGTATTACGATAACTAAGTTAATTGACTGTTATAGTTATCAATTGAAAATCATATCGCACTTACACTTTACGACGCTCTAAAAATGAGATAAACAGACAATATATTGAAGAGAAATATCTTATAATAAAATGTTGTTGCAGATGACAGCGCCTTCACGGGTCATGTTTCTCTTTTCGTGTTGCATCTTGTTATCCTTTCCATTTCTGAGGATAGCTTGCGCGGACGAGGTTGAGGATATGCTAGCTGTCGTGGTCATGCTTACAACCGCTCCTTACTTCCTGTTCTTTTGTAGAGGCTTTAAGACTGTTGGTCCTTTCGTCGTTATGATTTATCGTATGATCATGGGAGATCTCCTACGATTCGTTTCGATTTACCTCGTCTTCGTTATGGGATTCTCACAGGGTAATCTCTTTTCTTCTACTTATTTACCTGATATGTGCATCTAATATTACATTATGATCTCTTGATCAATTTCATAAATTATAAAGAAATAAGAAATTGTACATTTAAAATTAGTAAGCATAATTTTGTTAGACTGTAAAAATAGCAATGTTTAACAATTAATTCGTATTAAATTATTTCATCTAGTTTCATAATCGTCATTTTCATTGTGATGCATCAGGTACACGCAATAATTATTCCAACATTTCTATATGTGTGTGAATCGATCTATATTTATTAGCATGACGCATTCGGTACGATTACAGCACAGTTTATTTTTTATACACATCATCACGTGCAGGCATCGGTCCACTTGCTAGAATCGCGATTCGCGGGCAAGTCGGATAGGAAGGAATTTCGGATCTTTAGCCGCGCGAGAAGAATGCTAAAAGGTCTCAGTTAACGATCTAACGTCGAGTTTGTTGTCATTCAACGGAAGATGAAGCTCCGGGCACATCAAACAATTGTCAACAACGTTTGCTCCTTTGGTTTGTACGTAACTCGGTCAATTAGCAACGTGCCACTTGGTACAGAAATCATTCAAAAGTCACTATACGATCTATTTGTTATTTATTTGTTAATTGCCTTTATTTGCCAGAAAATAATTGGTACACAATTTCAATTGTTATTTAGGCTATTTTGTGCGAGACGCGACAGTGACACACATCGTATATCAAAAGTCCACTAAGATTTCGCAGCTATACAAAGTATAATAGGAATTGCGCAATTATTACTTCTGCAATGGTTTCGATAAAGAATTATGGAGATAAGAGGCGAGATGCGCGAAAATAATTCGAATAAACGATCGCATTATAATCCGACATTGACATAAATCCGTCTCGATCTTTAGAGGAATGCAAGAAGCATACGGGTACTATGCCAAGGTCAGATTATGTTAACGGTGCACGCTTATATTACGTAATGTTTTATGTGTTTGCTCTACAACACTCCGAAAGCTGAATCATCTATGCACCCTGCGTAAAATGGCACGGTGCCATTGACTTGTTGCATATATATCTATCGTCAACATTCCATTATTCCGATCATTTTACAAAATCATTCATTTTTACCGTTCACGTTTCACCAATTTTTCCTGCTTCGGTAATAGAAAATTAATCATCCACTTTACGCGTTGTGAATTACTAAACGAAACTTTAATTTTACTCAATTATTGTTTTTAAATTTATTAAACTATTTTGGTTTTCTGTTACGTACAATTAATAATGTAAACGTTTTTGCAAATAAGAAATGTGTTACGAAAATCCAAATGACGAATGTAAAATTAATAATTAATCGTTATTGAGTCATATATAGTCGTACAATTACGTCATGCTTATAAATAAAGATATTTTTATGATTAATTATCAATGTGTTATCTGTTAAATTCAGTGAGAAAAATTAATATGTACGATAAATAACTATATATTTTAAATATTAAGCCATTATGCATTTTTTGTATGTAGAAAATATGTAACCCATATTAACTTGTCGAGAGTATCCCTTTCATATGTCTTTATTATTTTTGTCTTTAATAAAACAATATAGTAATTTTATAATAACTTTGAAACTTTTAATGTTTTAAAACATGAAATTGTTTGGTAATCTTTACTTAATTGGTAATTTATAACAGTAATTTTATAGAAAATTTTAAAAATATTAAATTTGGAAACGAGGTCTCAATTAAAGTGTATATCGTACACTTACAACTTTAAATAAAACAATTCAAATAATGTAAATACTTATTTTTTTTATCCATTTATCACAATTGCACCCTTTAAGGGATGATGTTAAATTTAATTTTCGTATTAAACTTCTCTCTATCCATAATAAGTTAAATGCAAAAACTCTAGTTGGTTTTCTTTAACTCCGCTAGAGTTTATATTTTCATATTAATTTAGAATTAAATTAAATTAACTCTATAATATGGATTTGATTGAACACAACCTAGAGTTTTTTAACTTAAAATTTATTTTCATTAGCTAAATGATTTGAAGTTATCACTTTTACTTTCATTTTTTATTTATTTTTTATTATTAGTAGTAGTAAATGAATAAATTTAGCCAAACTTTATCTGGAGACTCTTCAAGAATAAATTATTTGTAATTAATATTATCGATAAATTGTTATAAATATTATGAATTTTTGTAGTTATTACGAATCTATCTTTATTGCTTGATAATATTTTTGTAAAGATTTTTGGCGGAAAATCTACAACAATGTATACGAGTCTACCTCACCAATAATCTAACTTAGTTTGGTTATATACATAAATTTGCCTTTTAAATTTTTCCAAACCCCGACCCTCTAAAGATTAACAGAGTATAGCAGAATCAATCCGCGAATAAGCAACTCAACCAAAGATATTTTTAAGTATATTTTATTATTAGATTACATAATAACTTAAAAAAATAAATCTTTTAGCATAAGCTTGACTCACGTGTTTTAAAGTTAAATTAATACAGTAAGCGAAACGTAGTATTAAAATATTAACTCTTACTTTATAGAGTTGAAATCATCTCCTCTAGTTTAAGCGTGTATGTACATGTCGATATGTACGAATCATCCTGTTAAATGAATTCCACTTGTTTGCCCAAAATCTTGTACGAGACTTTTTTGAATCACTGGTTATTTCGAGAATTTACGCGTCGCTTCTCTTAGCGTACGCAACTTTTAAACATTTTAATTTTATCTTACGAAAAGAAAAATAAAAAAAAATTTTGCCAAGTTTACCCTAAGGGAGCTGCATAAATATTGGTTTACGCGAGTATGCATTTGGCGCAATTTTCACGGCTCTCTTTTCGTCTGCTGACTCGTGTTCGTGAAATAAATCGAATCTCTTAACGCGTACCGTAAAAAATTCAATATTTTCCAAGTAACCGCATTGCAAATGGTTTTCTGGAATTTAGTTCAAATCTCCTCTTAATATAAAAGGTCGCGAAGAAGAAAAGGATCTGCCTAAAATCAAGTTTATTCCGCGTATCTAGGTCAATTTTTAAAGAAATTTCGTTAATTTTTTTTAACTAAAAATATACATTTATGTTTGGTTTACCTCAAATACGCACGTCGTTCTTTCGGGTACATAAATAATTTTGTTACAAATTTTATGTTTCTCATATTTTCTTCCAGTAAAACGAAATTAAATTGAGTTTTAACAATGTGTAATAAAGAAATTTAAATGACTTTATATTAAGAGTACAGTCACCAAGCGAATTTTTGTCATATCCTGAAGTAGAAAACGGATATAGTAATTTTTCTTTCCGTTATACAATAATATAAATAGATTGGTGCTTATAAACATTTCATTAAACAAGAGTAGTATCTACCATTATACGTAATATGATAGAATTAATAATTTTATATACTGTTGATCAACTAATTTCATAAATTATTATTGCCTTTCCTATTTTGCACTCGCACATTATACAGTCGTTATAGAAAAACATCGATGTAAAAAAACGACATTTCAAAGTTTAAATTTTAGAAGTATAAGAAATTATTAAAATAAAATAATTATTATATGCAGGATAAACTACTGAATCGCAAGATTAAAAAAGCTATTGTCTTATATTTAAGAAAGTGTAGGAAACGTTTTTATTGTTTTAATTGCTGTTAATGATTCTGCACAAGTAGCAAAATAATTTATTAATTTTATATTAAGATTAAATTGTTCTAAACTGTCAGGGGAAGCGAATAAATATATTATATTATTTAAATAATCAGTAAAGTTACCTAAGAAAACCTATTTAAATTTGAGACTTTTCTCACGTACAAATTGTTTAATTCACGTATAGGAAAGGACGAATTACCGAATATGTTGGGAGTGGGAAAAAGCCTAAATAGCACAATTATAAGAATCTCGTTTAAAAGCAATATTGATGATTTCGGACTGATTGCAGCGTACTACATAATATTCCTATCGTTTGACAATCCGATCACGCCTGAAGGAGTTGACGATTCCAAAGCCAATCCAATGCCCTCGCCAATGGAGAGCATCATGGCAATGTTCCTCATGAGCATGACGAATTTCGGCGATTATTACGACGCATTTGAGAATACAGAACACGAGATGTTGGCCAAGGTAATATTCTTCTTCCCGCGCCCTTACGCCCGAATAACATTTAAAGATGCGTGTATAGTGCGGATTGTTTACGTTTACACGGTCTTGATGTAAACGACACATTCTTGAAATAAAATTTTTTTTGCAGTCGCTTTTTGTTGTATACATGGCCATCGTTGCTATTTTACTAGTCAACATGTTAATCGCCATGATGGGGAACACTTATCAGAAGATCGCGGAAACACGAAATGAATGGCAAAGACAGGTATACTTTTACTATTACAACTTTATCGTAATAACATTTATTATATTATTTTTTACTCTATATTATTTGAGAAATGTAAGTTATAGGCGATTTTAAATAATTCAATATATATACATAATGTTTTAAAATTAAATTAATATAATAAGTATTTTTGTTTGTGCAAAAAAATTTTGTTTTAAAATACTTATACATAAACGATGAGTCGGAATGTCCGTTTATGTTTAGAAATTACAATGCATTGTGTATAGAATTTGAGACTGAATCAATTCCATTTTTAGATAAATGAATCAGAACTACTTACATCAAAGCAATAATTAAACTCGGAAGTATTTTAGTTTTATCGCAATAAAAGTATGCACCGCCTAATCATATAATCTAATATAGAATTACAATGATTTTCTTTTTATCTTTATTATTTTATCGTTTTACCGAAGTGTACATGTCTGTAGCTGCATATATAAAAGAATATTTAAACCCATCAAAATATTTTACAAGAATATTTACTTATTTATACCAGTCAATTAAGTTAAATATACAAATACGTTTATGAATTATTTATTATATAATTGTCCGTTTCATGACTACAATTATAATAATACACCGACATATGACATTTTAAAAATGACAATTATCGGTGTAGCAATTTTTTTATTAATTACTTTAACAATCTGTGTGTATCAAAGATTATCTTCGATTTAACGAGATAGTCATCGCAATCATCCATATTAATAACTAACAATCTATGAGTAAATACAAAATTATAAATTAATAAAAACAGTTCATTAGATGCAAGTGAGAATGTTATTGGTATTCAGTTACTTTATATTCTATAATTTATTGTATATCTACATATAACATTATTTTATTGAGTAACTATCTTAAAATTATTTTAATTCAAATATTACTTTAGATAAATATAATATTAAAATTACTGATACTATTATTTGCGCATTTTAGTGGGCTAGAATCGTTCTAGTAGTCGAGAGAGGAGTTAGCCCGTCAGAAAGATTGAAAAAATTAAATGATTATTCCCAGCCAATGTCCGATGGTCGAAAAGCTCTTGTACTGAGATTAAATCAAACAGTAAGAATTTTAATTTGTAACAATAATTGTATAAATTTAATATTTTAAATCCCAAAAGTAAAAGTATTTTTTTCTTTTAGGAAGAAGATAAAGAAGAAATGAAGGAAATACTTGAAATGAAAAGAATACACGAGAGACAAGTGAAAAGACGCATGGATAGAATTCAAAAAGAAAGCGAAATAGCTGAAAACTCTCGATTTCAGCAAACTGCAAAAGAGAAAAATTTACAATAATATTTTTTTTATAAAAAAATCAATAAAGTACTATTTTAAATTTTATAAACGTTTTAAATTACTTACATTTTTTACAATTTCTCGAACTATAACATTTCATATAATTTAAATATATGTTACATCAACTGATAATGTATATAATTTTGAATACAACAGTTCTAATATTAATTTAAATAAATTTTGATATAGGAGATAATTTAATTTAATTATTTAATAAAGTGCTACCGAAATATAAAGGATGATATACGTAACATAATACATGAAAAAGCTCTGTACTTTTTTAAAGGTCTAATGTAAGTATTGATTAAGCATTTTCTTCGTATAGTGCTCATTTCTGATTTTGTAAATTACTTCATGCTACTATAGTATGTAAAATATATAATCAATCATTCAGCAATTATAAACCTCTTAACATAATCGCATACCGTCAATTGAAACACTGCTTTAGAATTCGTTCACTTATTTCTTAACTAAAAATATCAATAATTTTTTGTATATCCAAATTTTTCCAAAAATAGTTTTTTTTGCAATATCTCCAACACAATTGAAGATAATTGAACAATACTTGTGCGAGAAGACATTTACAACATATAACAAAATTATATGTAAGTAAAACATTTATTTATTCGAAATGTGTACAAAGTGTCTCAAATGTCAATATTTATTTTTAAAACTACTCAAAAATAACAAAATGAGTTGTTAAATCTTGAAATCGCACATTCTGAACCTGAAATATAAGCACTTAAAAAAATTATGCAAAATATTTCGAACTCATACATCTTCGAAACTATTTTTTTATCTAACTTTTTGAAAAAATTGAATTACAAAAACAAAAAAAACTACCATCTATATAGCATGCATTAACGGAAAATTTTTGTTTTACATCTTATTTTTTACTCGACAAGAAAGTATATCTAAGCCTTCGCAGCTTTTTAAATGAAAATAACTTGGTGTTACCAATATTCACAATTTTTTTCAATCTAAAGTATTAATAATATTTTTTAACTATGTATCTATGAATTTTAGTATAAAACTGATTGTTTTTGCGGTAACATAAAATAAATGAATATAACTAAACAAACTTCAAATCAGAAGACAAATAAATTTATGTTGCATAAATTGCCATTTTACAAATATTACAGATATAACATTAAAAAAAGAAAACTAAAATTCGACTCTACCTTAAAAGCATTAAAAATAGCTTTAATATGTATAAGTATACATTTAAACATGACTTTTGAAACACGTTGATTGAGGTGGACTATAGATTACCAAAAATGCATATCCACACCTTTTTTAAAAATGACACGTTTCGAATCGATAAATCATAAAGCAATAGTTAATAACATAGCTCTAGTGTATATAACTTTAATGTACACTATATTATATATAGGTATACAGTCCACAGAAGACAACACCGATTCCGAAGTCCGAACACGAAACTTCTGGTTACCACGACAACGATAACTTTTTCGATGGTTCGATTATCCAGGTATACAAGAACCAGTAGTAAGTAGACACTTGACTCCGTTTTAAGTGTGTAAAGAGTTTCATTAAAAATAAACAAAAAATGAGTAGTTTGAAGAAGCCTATTAATTTCGAAGCATTGGAAAACGAGCTAGATGCAGCGTTGAAAACAGACGAATTGTACAAACTACAAAACGACGCTAAAATTCGTGCCATCGAACAAAAAGTTCCCACTTACGATCATTTTCGTAACATGGTAGGAGTTAACACGCACATTTTAATAAAGAGTTATTTAAATAAAAGTATATACGTACGTCTACATAAACTGACTTACTTTAACGTTTACTTAATTACGCATTGTTTAAACATTGCAACATGCGTACACAACACAGGTGGAAGCGGCGCATCTGCGGCCGTTGGAACGATCCGAAATGCAGAAGAAACCTGACGTATCTTGGAATCATTGTGTCAACAAAACCGAACAAATACGGTTACTTTCGCACCCAAACACGCATTTGCTCTATTCAAAATTAAACGAGGGCTGTGATAGTATTCAACCTAAAACTAGCACGGAATTTTTTAAAATCTTCAAACATTTGCCAAGTTCCATCGTAAAATTTAAGTTTCTACTTGAATACAGGTAATATCGTGTAAGATACTCTATTTTGATTGTGACGATCTAAATTGTTAATATAATTATATTACAGAAATTCTGTTAAGGATACATTTTTCAAAGCTGAAGTACCTACAGAATTACTCGAAGAATTTTTTAAACTAAGTGCAGACATTTGTTCAGAGATTACACTCACGGATATAATGGATCTTCTAGAAATTTTTACCGAATGTAACAGATTTTCTTTATCACTAGCAATGATTTCAGTTTCAGGAAAGAATAATAACCAATTATTATTTGACAGTCTGCGCGGTTTAGTAGAAAAAAATAATTTAACCGCCGAATCTGGAAAATTAAATAAATTAGCCCAAATTTATAACGTAAAAATGTAAAGTGATAGGACCGATAAATATAAAGATAAGAAATAATAAAACAACGGTGAAATTCATAAAGTTATTGTTACACGTAATGTAGGTTAACAGTATATTTAATCAACAGTGCAGAAATCCAATATATTGTGTAATTCTGAAAATATTTGTAATTACTCAAATGATTGGTCACGAACTGTAAAAGAACTTACGGTACCCAAATGAAACAAATAATAGTTCTAAAGCAAATAACTATAGGATGCATTTGGTTAATTAACTTCTAAAATTCTAAATATAACGTTATTTTATCGCATATATAAAATCCTGAAAATAAAATTTAACGAGCGAGAAAATACTATAAGCGTAACACTGCTGACCTAATTGTTTCCTCGCTAAAATTTCGCAAAACCTTTACCGATAAGACAAGAAATTAGTTCGTGTTCACTCAGACTCAGACGCATCATCAAAAATAAATATTAAAATTCAGAATTTATAGATATACACACATAATAGTATCGCGCGAAAAAATTAACGAAGATTCGATATCGAAAAGAAAGATGCAGATGAATAAGTAGCTGTAGGTAAGTTTTGTAATTTTGTTTTGAACGACAAGTTGGCGCGTGCACGAGTATAGGAGAAGTGCCTACGCACGCGTGCATCACCCACTGGTTAAGTGCAAGAGGGTTGTGACTTGTGCGTGAAAAGGACAGAATCGATATCTCGCGCGCGCATCGGGAAATATACGTGTATAGATGTATATATTGTATACTGGTATACAGACATTAGCCGCCCTCTCGGAGGATAAAAGGTACGAGGGTAGATCGCTCGCGCGTGGTCAGCCGCAGCCCGCAATCCTTCCGGTGCGTTGTGCCGAAAATCCTAAATATCGAAAATCGCGATGCGTGCGAGCTAGAGAAGAAATCGAAAGAATTGTTACGCCGCGGAGTCTGGGAGAGTTCAGAGTTGGAACGGCGTGCCTCGTGAATCGACTATACAATGTACATGCGTGCGTAGACACAGTATGAACAATAAGGCGAGGGGGCGAGGCATAGGCATAAGCATAAGCATAAGGAGCGCTAAACGTTCTTAACTCTCTCCCTCCCTCCCCCCCTCTCTCCTCCAAATCTGAGTGTTGTCGATAGTGCCGCTGTCTATTAGTGATTTTGTGTTTGTTTACGCATTGATAAAAAGTTCGGCTCTCGCTTGTATTGCCCCTCCTTGATTTTGATGAGGCGAGCAACGGGAAATTGGCGCTCGATCGCCGCTCGTTCGTTCTCGGACCCGGGTAACAAGCGAAGACGGATTGGTCCAGAATCTCCAGATGCGGGGTGCAACGATGAGGTTAGAGGAGATGCCGCTGCGGCTCAGCTCCGACGAGCGGGATTTTGAAATGGACGAAGAAACTGACTATCTTTTACAACCCGCTGAAGATAGCATACGTATGATGGCAACTTCTAGAAACCGACATCGACGACTCTCCAAATGCTCACAATTTTTCAAGCACGTCTTGTGCGGGTGAGTCGCGCACCTTTCTGCGCTTTACTTATCCAAAAGAATCGAACCAACCCTCGATTTCTCAGTCAACCTTTTTTTTTTAGACTTCCTTAATATCGCTTCTCTTCGTACCTTGATTACCGAGTAAAATTTTCCTCTTTTCTACTTTTCTTCTCGTGATTTTTAGGTTAACCTTTTTTGTTATTGCACTTGTGAGTTGTGACTTATACATCACGCCATTCACGCCATTCACGCCACATACGAATCGTACGATGCCGTCTGCTCGTCTGCTACTTATCTGGTTTTGTTTTGACATATGCGATTGTATAAAAGTACCTATATACCGTATACGTATGTTTTCCTCTGTTTTTCTTATGTTTAAACCTTCCATTGTTCGTTTGTGATCTCCGTGTTTTGCGCGATATTATTGAGTTTGCCTCATCAGTATAACCTGCATTTAAGTTAAATATTTTGACTATTTTGTAGGTTATACTTTAATACCGATGGGCAAGTTAATGCGTCATGTATTTAAAGTATCAGTATTTTCCTTTGTAAAATATTCGAAGAATAAAAATAAATAGAGCTTATATAATAAAATCCAGTATGTTAATAATGTTTTATTCGAATTTGCAACGATAAGTGTCTGTCTATACCCATACTCAATAGGGCGCTGTGCGACTAGTCATATAATAATAATGTACACAAGTGTGGCAGTGTGCGAGGTAAACGTAAACCTGGTTGACTCTACATCAAGCTCAGTTTTCTATGGCCGCGAGCTTGACGTGACGGACGAGTGACGTCACGTCACCGCCGTGGCCCGAGAGTCCGAGACCGAGACCAGTCCATTGCAGTCCATTAGCTCACTCCACAGTCCAGAGTCCAGAGTCCAGGGCACAGCGAGAGGCAGTTCGTTTTCGCGTTGCGCGCACCCCCGAGACCCCGACACCCCGACGCCCGCGCAGTGCTCACTGCTCGAGCAACATACCAACACACGTACATATAGGCACGAACACAAAGACAGAGACAGACTCGCGAGTCGCGCGGAGAGCCGGAGAGGGAGATCCCGATCCCGAAAACGCCACACACATAGCGTAGGCGCTGCGTGTTTGTCAATAATTTATCCCCTACCTACTCCCCTCCGCTTTCAATTCGCGATCGAGAGAGTACCTAACTATACCTACCTGTCCTATATCTATATACTAACCGATTATTTTCGTGTATATAACCGAGTTCGAGGTGACGAAATCGCGTGTACAACGGAGAACGGTGATAAATCTAAAAGTGGAAAAGGGTGTCGGATATCGGGAATATAGGGCGGGCCGCCTGACCCGCCTAAATGTTCGAAATGGAAAATCAGAGCACCATGATTCGTCTATCGAAGGAGGATATACCGTTGATAAGCAAGCCGCGGCGTAACAGCTCGTGGACGAGGTGACGTATTTATAGAGAACCCGTCTGAATCGATCATTCTTTCTATATACAGCAGGTTTTTTTCGCGCTCGTGTGCAGCTCGCATATATACATGTATATACGAATACGCCACTCTCTGGTCTGGTCTTTGCTGCTCTCTGACTCTGACTCTGACTCATTCTTCTACGTGTTTCCCGTATTTTGCGTATTGTGTTGTGGTTGTGCCTCCGCGACTGCCAGCTCCGATATCACGATTGCGCCCCACGATTGAATCTCCAGTCTCCACTCTTGGCTCGACTGCCTCTTATAAACGATTACTTTACCTGCGTGTATAAGTACTTATGCAAAACAACACTTAAATAAATACACCATACCTGCGCACTGATGGAGAGACTGCGACGGTTCCACTTGGCCATCGGCCGATTATTTCGACGATTGTAATTCATTTTACCAAGATACTTTTATCAATCTATTCGCATACACTTACTTCTTAAACTATTTTCTTTTTTCAACAACCCTTTATTTACATTATTTATTTCCCTGTGTAGGGCTCTCCGCATAAAATCGTTTTACTATTTTACGCTTGGGTGCATGCATTTTCTTCGCTAAATCACTTTATCGCTTCACAAACACATTCAACTTTGTAAAACTCATAATTTTATCATTCGGTACAGAAGTTGTTCGTGTTCAAGACACCTTTCTTATACTCCAAGATCAAAGATTTATTTTATATATTACCTTTACTTTATTATATATGCACTAATCTTATATATAACTCTTTGGTCTATCTACTTCAATCAATACTTTATCTATGTTTTATGTACAATTCAAAATACTTTCAACCTGTTTGACATATTCAACTGGAGAATTTGATTTATTTCTATAAATTTTTCACATAAACTGTGCATGCAAACAAAATGCAATAAAACCTTAATGCAGTCACTTCTATTTTATACACATAATGTACTCTTAATAATGGCTTTATTTATTATGTTTATCATTACTTCTATAATAACCACTCTCACACTGATGCTTAACTCGAACTCGCACTCCCTTATGTATATTATTCTACAGCTAAAGTTTAACTTAATCTTTTATTTGAGAAATAATGTAGAAAAATATTATACCATCAATTGTTAATAACATTCATTTTGACTTCATTTTCTGTATTCTTAATGTTTTGTGTAATATATTTCAGATGTTGCACATGGATGTGGAGAAGATGTTGCAAAGAAAAAGAACTAAGGGCAAGAACTATTCAAATTGGTCAACCAATGTATGAAAAATTTCCAACAAATGTTATTCGTAATCAAAAATATAGCATAATCACTTTCTTACCTATGGTTTGTTCTAATAAAGTTTAATTAATTAATTTACATTATTCAATTGTAAATTAAAAACTTAACATAATTTTTGTATATTCTAGGTTCTATTTCAACAGTTTAAATTCTTCCTCAATTTGTATTTTTTATTAATGGCTATTTCACAATTTATACCAGATATTAGAATTGGATATTTATATACTTATTGGGGACCATTGTGCTTCGTTTTAGCAGTAACACTTTGTCGTGAGGCCGTTGATGATTTTAGAAGGTACAAGAGAGATAAAGAAGTTAATGGTCAAAGATATTACAGATTAGTCAAAGGTTTTAATACACCAGAGTTGGTACCAAGCTCAAAATTAAGAGTTGGAGATTTGGTATTGTATACTTTTTTAAAAATTTGTATAAATATAAATATATGAACAATACTTATATAATGTATCATTACTAAAGGTGATAGTTGAAAAAGGGCAAAGAGTACCTGCAGATCTTGTTCTTCTGAGAACAACTGAAAAATCTGGAGCCTGCTTTGTACGAACAGATCAACTGGATGGAGAAACTGATTGGAAATTACGTTTGGCAGTACCTACAACACAAAAATTAGATGCAGATGGACAACTATTTGACATTAAAGCCAGTCTATATGTTGAAAAACCACAAAAAGATATTCACAGTTTCATTGGTACTTTTACACGAGTAAGTATTTTTTTTTTAAGAGAAAGCAAAGTAAGCAACTAATTATTAATAGATGAAAATCAATTCTTGCAGTATGATGGGTATAGCAGTGAAGAAAGTCTTGGAGTTGACAATACTTTATGGGCAAATACAGCTATTGCATCAGGTTCGGCATTAGGAGTTGTAGTTTACACAGGTCAAGAAACGAGATCTTTAATGAATCATTCTGCACCAAGGTCAAAAGTGGGCCTTCTTGATGAAGAAATTAATCAGCTTACAAAGGTAATATCTTATAAAATTAATTAATATGTTTTTATTTTATCTAAATAGACGAAAACTAATTTGGCGCATTTCTTCAGGTATTATTCTGCGCTGTGATTGGTTTAGCTTTAGTAATGATGTGCCTGAAAGGATTTAGTGGTCCATGGTATCGTTATATGTTTCGTTTTGTTTTATTATTTTCTTACATTATTCCTATCAGTCTTCGAGTAAATTTGGACATGGGTAAAACATTCTATGCTTGGTGCATACAAAGAGATAAAGATATAGCTGGGACTGTTGTAAGAACAACTACAATTCCTGAAGAACTTGGTAGAATATCTTATTTGTTGAGTGACAAAACTGGGACATTGACACAAAATAAAATGGTATTCAAAAAATTACATTTGGGTACTATTTCTTATGGACAAGATTCTTTTGACGAAGTGTCTTCGGTTTTACAAACTTTCTATAATGCTGATCCTGAAGCATCTCCTGCAAAACTGACTGTTGGGTCTGGAAAAGTTAGGAGAACCGAAAATTTAAGAGTTTACGAAGCGGTTAATGCATTAGCTTTATGTCATAATGTTACACCTGTTTACGACGATGTTAATAATAAAGATGTCAATAACAAACTTGACACTGACAGTATTGAAACTGTTGAAACTAGTTCTGTTCAAAGGTATACAACAAATTTTATCAAACATATAATATTTTTTTGTAATAATATTAATATACTGTGTTTAAAATTTTAGTCAACCAGAAGTCGAACAAAACTATTATCCTCCAGAACAAGGGCTTACATACCAAGCATCAAGTCCAGATGAAGTAGCTTTAGTCAAATGGACTGAAGAAGTTGGATTAGCATTAATTAAACGTGATTTAAACAGTATGCAGTTAAAAGCTCCAAATGGAAAATTATTAAATTACACAATTTTACAAATTTTCCCTTTTACTTCTGAAACCAAAAGAATGGGCGTCATTGTTAAAGAAGAGTCTACGAACGAAATTACGTTTTACTTGAAAGGTGCTGATGTTGTAATGTCTGGAATAGTACAATATAACGATTGGTTAGAAGAAGAATGTGGTAATATGGCAAGAGAAGGTTTCCGAACTCTCGTAGTAGCAAAAAAGAATTTGACTGAGGAACAATATTTAGACTTCGAAGCACGGTAAAATAAATAGTTTTAACAATGTAGAAAATTGTTAATTTCATCTACTAGAGAGTACACTAATATATATGTTTATTTAAATTTGTAGATATAATGCAGCAAGAATGTGCGTTACAGATCGTGTATCTAGAGTTACTGCAGTAATTGAAAGCCTTGAAAGAGAAATGGAATTATTATGTGTTACAGGAGTTGAGGACAAATTGCAAGATAAAGTTAGATCTACATTAGAATCTTTGAGAAATGCAGGAATTAAGGTATAAATTAGTATTTTCTTAAATTCTCATACTTTCATACTTGAACTGAATAAATAACTTTTATAATATTATATTAATTGCAGATATGGATGTTAACGGGAGACAAATTGGAAACCGCAACTTGCATAGCTAAATCTTCTAGATTAGTTTCTCGCACACAAGGTCTTCATGTTTTTAAGTCAGTTGTGACTAGAACAGACGCTCACTTAGAACTGAATATATTTAGAAAAAAACAAGATTGTGCTCTTGTAATTAGTGGAGATTCTCTTGAAGTGTGCCTGCAATACTATGAAGATGAATTTTTGGAGCTTGCATGTGGTTCACCAGCTGTAGTTTGTTGTCGCTGTTCGCCTACACAAAAAGCTGAAGTTGTTAGTTTAATACAGAGGCATACTGGTAAACGAACTGCAGCTGTTGGAGACGGTGGAAATGATGTTTCCATGATCCAATCCGCGGATGCCGGTAAGTTATAAAAACGTTTAAATTAAATAATATAATAAAACTGATTAAAATACTTAATGAAACTATTTATTTTACAGGTATTGGAATAGAAGGTTTGGAAGGAAGGCAAGCATCTTTAGCAGCTGACTTTTCAATACAACAATTCAGTCATTTGGCAAATTTGCTGCTTGTTCACGGTAGACGTAGTTACAAAAGATCTGCCGCGTTAAGTCAATTCGTTATACATCGTGGTCTAATTATCTCAACAATGCAGGCCGTTTTCTCTGCAGTGTTTTATTTCTCATCTGTACCACTTTACCAAGGTTTCTTGATGGTTGGGTAAGTGTTAACATTGATTATTATTATTATTTTTTTTAATATCGATGTCGATTATTTATTTTATAATTGTTTAAATTTATATTTTAGTTACGCGACAATATACACAATGTTCCCTGTCTTTTCTCTCGTTTTGGATAAAGATGTTTCTGGAAAAATTGCACTGACCTTCCCAGAATTATATAAAGATTTAAGTAAAGGACGATCACTATCGTATAAAACATTTTTTATGTGGGTGCTTATAAGTATTTACCAAGGTAAACAATTATACTTTTTGTAATACATTATACATAGATTTAAAAAGTAAATTGGATTCACATTTTTTCGTACAGGTGGCGTCATTATGTATGGTGCATTAATTATGTTTGAAGATGAATTTATTCACATTGTTGCCATAAGCTTTTCAGCTTTGGTTTTAACAGAATTAATTATGGTTGCTTTAACAATTCGAACATGGCATCACATAATGGTTCTTGCAGAAGTTTTCTCCTTGGCCTTGTACATGTTGTCATTAGTTGTTTTAAAAGATTATTTTGGTGAGATCATTAATTTGATTAGTTTTCATTTATTTTAAATACATTCGATTGAAAAAAATACATAAATATTTTTTTACAGACGCTGAATTCATCAAAACGCCGGATTTCTTATGGAAAGTAGTAGTTATAACACTTGTATCTTGTATGCCACTTTACATATTGAAGCTTTTGAGGAAAAAGTTTTCCCCGCCAAGTTACACAAAGTTATCGTAGAAATTGATGGCAATTAAGAGATTTCGTTATAAATGTTTGCCTTGAATGCAATATTTTTGAAAAAAGTTGATAAATTGCAAAATAGAAACGCGATTTATTAATTGTACAATCATTTAAAAAGAAGCACAGAGTGCCCACAAAACGGCATTTGTTACTGATTTTACATTTGCTTGTGATAAAAAAGAAATTTTTGACTTTTCAGTATTTTGTGCAATTATTATAAAAAGCGAGATTCATATTTTCAATAATTTTGCAACATTTCGACGGCTTCCATTTAATTTTTTTAAGAAAGGTTACATTTTTATACATCATTCAATCATTCATAGCATGTCATTAATTATTTATATTACTTATATGTATATCTTTGGAGTAAATGAAGAGAAGTGAATTGCAGTGTGTACAAATTGTCGGAGAAAACAGACTGTGATGGCGTAAAAGTGAACACCGATTGCTGTTCCGCGTATGTAAAAAACTGACATGATTTTTTTATTGAGCATATTTTGTATTTAATATTCTATCATCTGATGATAAATATCTTTCTCAGAAATACTTATATATATTATATATAATAACACAAGTGAAATTACAATTAAGAATTCCCTAGCAAACCAATATAATATGAAATATTAATTTTACAATTAATGTTTAATTAATATTACACTTTGTAAAGTTAATTACCCACACAATTCACAAAAGGTTTAATTACCAAAGACGTCTTGAAAATATCCAAATAGAGCATATACATTCACAAATCTGCTCAAATTAGAGTTTTTGAGTTGACACGTTTATAATCATTCATGCAAATATATAATGATTAAAATAGTTCTAAATATTTTTTCAGCTTAACGCATATATTTTTTTAATAGCATTCATACACTGTAAACTTGTACAACAACAAAGAATCGCCTAAACTTAAATAAGGGAGGTCTTTTAAATTTGAGTAATATTTTTGGAAATACAAATTGTATTATTTTTTAAAGTTCTGATATCTTTATAAAATCTATATACTTGAATGAATTTATTTATTATTAGCATGAATGATTATATTTATACTAAAAGTTATGTAATATATATATACACACATTACACGTATCATCAGGATAAGTAACAAGTCCTAACATAACAATAACAATTTTTATAAAAAAGTATACATGTCTTTTATAGATTAAAAGCACATAGAAATTAAAAGACATTGTAACATGGTGAAACGTGATAGATGAAATAGTTCTTAATAGACATGTTTTGTTTAATGTATCATATATTTGTAATTAATTTATGAAGAAATAAAAAATAATATATTCGTTTTTACGTCTTTTATTAATATATAACATGTATGTACAAAATCAGTTATCGAACTGCTACATGCAATTGATTTGCAGCTGCTTCTTTGATCTTATTGTGTACTATATTTACTTCCTCTTGCTTAAGGGCACGCTCCATGTGCCTATATATAATTTTATAACAATGTGACACTCTTTTGGTTTTTGGATTAACAAAGGTATCTATAAGTATTATTTGCTCCACTAAATCATCACCAACTAGTCTCACAAGATCATAAAAATCATTGGAGCAGTATGATCTATCTTCAGGTAACCAGAAACTAATGTCACTCTTGCATTGTGGATGTATACTGACAGGCTGATAGAAAGTAACAAATATATATAAGTATGTATATATATTTTTTATAGACATATTAAGAATTAAATTATTTTTATTTTCAAGATAATAACAAATAATAACATATTGTGTAACTGACCTTATAAGTAATTTGTTTATAAATATTATCTGTAATGAATTGGTTTAAAAATCCAGAATCATTGCTCCAAAATAATCTTATGTCAGAGATAGAGTATAGTCGCATAGCAAGTCTTTCAAGTCCAAGTCCAAAAGCCCAACCAATTCTACTTCCAGTACCAGCTTTTTGTAAAATTTCATGTCTGATAATTCCACATCCAAGAATTTCCAACCATTTATCATTATGAAGTATTTCTAATTCCCAGGATGGATGAGTAAATGGAAAATATTGATTTACCCATCTGTATTTGACTTCTACAATATATTGAATTTATAAAATAACTCAAAACTAATACTGAAATAAAATACTTAGTAGATTTAAAAATACCTTCCCCAAAAAGTACTTTAGTCAAACCAACAAGAGATGTTTTTAAGTCAAATTCCATTAATTTAACTGCTTCCAAAGTATGACAAGCTTGTTTATCTGGACTTTGATTACTATTTTGTTCAAAAATATTAAATTTTGATGAATCTTTTACATTATTAAATACCTCTTCTTTGGTACACAATCGCACTCCATCTACTTGGTGAAATACAGGGTAATGTGAAGAATCAATTTCATCCCTACGATAAACATCTCCAATAATAAGAAAGTTATTTAAACCCATTGAAATCAGCTCTGACTGATGCGCTGTGCTATGAGCTCTTAACAAATGCTCTTCATTTATATAATAACATTCACTTTTCTTTCGACTAGGATGATCCAATGGAACAAGTAAAGAATCAAAATTTTGGGCTGTTGTTACAATTGGATTTAAATTATCATATATACTAAATAATGGATTCCCTATGCGATTATAATATGATTTATAAAAATAGTCAACAATCCGTTGCCTCACATGTGACAAAGGATGATTTTTTGTAACATGTAAATTTCTTCCTAATTTTGATACAATATTTGGAGTTATATTGGTCCAATCATCGGTTGGATATTTGTGCCCTAATAGTTCAATTTCTCCTTGTGATTTATTAATATTTAAAACAGTTGACAGATTTCTATGGCTAATTCTATTATTGCAAATTCTTGTAGTTGACAAAATGCAAAAACTGTAAAAATTGTGCAATAAATACAACAAAAACATTTAAACTATTCAAATAAATTTTTATAATACTAACCAGTGTGTTCGCATTTTGTATAATTGTGTTTCACATTTAATAAATTAAAACGTTATTCTCGAACACAATTGACATATGTATATTATATTCTTACTTTACCGAAAATGTCTATTTTTTTGGTACTGACGAGTAGGCAAATTTCCATGCACCCATTTTCGTTGCTAATTGCTTTTACATCAGCTAGATTAATAAGGTTAGCCAACATTTAGACAAAAAATGGCGTGTAGTCGCAAAGCAATACTGGATCTTTACCGGAATTTAATAAAAGAAAGTAAAAAGTGGTGTATTTATAATTACAGGTAAATAAAAATTAATGGTAAAACTTATACATTATTAATGATATATTGTCGTTATTTGTTTTAAACTCATTTATGTATAAAGTACATATTATTTATTCTAACCTAAAAATCACCTTGTAATACTCGTATTTAATGTGCAATTGTAATTTTCAATAAAGTATTATGAAATACACCTTTAGGATATGGAATGATAAAGAACAAATTTGTATTACTTATCTATTACGTAATAATTAATTAATCTTATAAATTTTAGAGAATTCGCATTAAGAAAAGTGAGACACGAATTTCAACAAAACAAAACATTACAAGATCCAACAAAAATTCAAGATTGTTATAACAAAGGTTTAGAATCCCTTAGTGTAATAAAACGACAAGTGATAATTGGGGATTTGTATAAAACAGATAAATTAGTGATAGAAATGCAGAAGAAATGAAAACAATAAGTTTGCTGAACATAATTTGTTTGTTTTTTTTCTACAAGGTATATGACTTTGATGAAATTATAAATAATGTGTAAACAATTATAATAGCTACATGTTTATTATAAAAAAAACATCTGCAATGTTGATAAAGTTATTTATTATAGATTCTGTATTTTATAAATATTCATGATTTTCTAATAAAACATTATTTTTTTTTACAATTGTGTTTAAAGTATTATTTTTTAAACACTTCTATTCACAATAATTAATTATACTTCACAATTTTTTATCGATTTAAATCTATATTATATATATAATGATTTGTAGATAACCTAGTTACTTTATCTAAAGATTGGTATTGCTTAGTTCCTTATTTGTAACCAAAATCAGCTGGTGTTACCTGTCTCTTTCATATACTGACTATCTTTTTCTATTCACTCCTTGACAGATGGTGTTTCCATTAAAGATTAACTTTAAAGCCACTAACGGCTTAAATTTTATTTAAATTAATTCGTATTTTAAAAGACGTAAATAGTATTAGTTGCGAAAATGGCATCCAGAAACTTAACAGAAGCTTTTATTATTATGCGTAACAATGCCTTACAAACAAAGCACATATATGCAGAACAGGTAAAGCGTTAACTTGTATTAATTATTGCTTTTTATTATTATAATGTTAATTATTTTCTTATTTAAAATATATTACATTAATATTGATTTATCAAACACTGTATTAATAACAATTATCTTAATAGAATTTATCAGATAGAATGGCTCTTGTGGGCCCAGAAAGTGTAGGCTCTGATGGTGTAGAATTAAGAGGTATAAATCTTGGAAGTACAGCACCTCCGCCTTGGATTGATGCCTTGGAAGAAACTCAATATATTTTAAGTCGTTTAAAGACTAAAGTAGATAGTTTAATAGAACTGCAATCTAAACAACTAACTAGGCCTACTTTGGATGACAATTCTCAAGTAAATACTTAGTACTTTACCTAAAATTTAATCAATATACAAAAATGAATAATAATTTATTCAAAAAATATTTTTAATGTATATTTTATGTGTTACTTTTTAGGAAGAACGTCAAATGGAACAACTAACTCGTGAAATTGGTAGGGCATTTTCTAGTGGATTTAGACAAGTACAAACAATCAGATCAGCTGCCAAACATGAATCAAAACATGCAGAAAAACAACTTGCAATGAGTGCAGTTATGGCTCTATCTTCTGCATTACAAGATTTAGGATTACGCTATCGTTCAGCACAACAAGACTACTTACAAAGTTAGTAATTTATAGAATGTATATTTTATGTTTTTTGTTAAATAATTTTATTTTGTTAAAATCATAATATCTATATTACCTTTTTTTTAGAAATTAACTCAAGAGAAGAGAGGAATAGGCTGTTTTTTGATGATGAACCATTTTTAATAAATAATAAATCAGATTATTGGTTAAATGATTCTATAAATCTAGAACCTAGTTCTAGTTCATGGCAGGGTCAACAACAACAGGATTCAGTTCTACTTCAACTGGATGATGCTGAACAAAATGTGAGAATAGCTGTTGAAAGGGAACAGGAAGTAGAACATATCGTTCAAAGTATATCAGAACTTCATAATGTATTTAAAGTAAGACAACCATAATATATATAAAATTATAGTTATAATCTATATATTTAAAAGTCAATCATAAAAGCTTATTTCATTTTTTATGTAATTTGTAGGAGTTAGCTATAATGGTTCAGGACCAAGGGACAGTTTTAGATAGGATTGATTATAATATTGAACAGTCACAAGTTCAAGTACAAGAGGGATGTCAACAGTTAAAAAAAGCAGATGCATATAGAAAAAGTAGTCGTAAATTATACTGCATTTTAATATTAGCAGGTTCCATTATTTTATTAGTATTCTTTTATATTTTATTTAAAACTTAGTAATTGGTTAGTATTATTATTTCTGTATATTTTGTCTAACTAATGAAAATTATTGTTTAACAGTTACGATCAAAGACCTAATGCAATCAAATATCAACTCTTTTTATGTCATAGGGAAGACCACGGACTAGCATGAATTTTTCTGTTAGAACTTCATTATAAAAAATTGAAAAATCATACATTTTATATAAGTGGTAAATTTATTTAATATAGTTTATTTAATATAATAAATTAATAAAGGTAATAAATTATAAATATATATATATATATATATGTATATATATAATCATACATTATTACAAATCAGTACTATGCTATGCATGACCTACGTTTCCATAGCAATACATACAACAAAATAGTCCTGGTCAACCCTAATTCTATTGAAAAAACAAACAGATTTTTAGACTGATTGTATACTTAATATTTTTTCACTTCATCCAATTTTATTTTTAGAAAGTTCATTGTTATTGTTGTCGTTGTCGTCGTCCATTACTGCAATGAAAATAATTCTATTATCGATCAATAAGTATAACTTATATTCTGACAAATAACTTTGAGACGTAAAGCTGTATATACATACACATACACGTATTCATATTATGTGTATATATATATATATATATATATACATTTATATAAATATATTATACATATATTAAGTGTATTATACCTCGTGTACAAATGTGAAACATGAAATTCCAACAATTGTATTTAAAGGAGAATAACACGTTAAATGGAAATAAAAAATATCTTTATGTTACATACAGAGTAGTAGTATTTTTACTTTTTATTAAATTAGTAGGATAGGTAGTGGGTAAATAAGAGAAAAAAGGAAAGCATTATAAAATCGATTACAAAAGTTGAGTTATGTCATAAAAAAACTTAGCATTTCTTTTCTTTTTATTCATTGTATATAATCAAATAAATTTTAACAAGATTAAGCTATATTTTACTAATTTGTTTTTGCTTTAACAATGCTACTATATACAGATATACTAAAAGAGATATTTAATATTATACATATATACTCGTTTCGTTGCGTAAATGTGAGTTACAGAAAACGCACCTCGTATCACAGATTGTTTATAATTATGTATGTATATGTATATCTATATATATATATAAAACAGATCGTTCAATAAGTCCCCGAGACTAACCCACAGAGACAGTGCTAGCAGTATCAAACTGGTGACGTTTCCCTAGAGTACGAACCTTTACATGAAATGCATAAAAATTTCACGTCGATCGGATCACAAACAGCAGAGTTATCGAGGTTACAGTAAAGTCACTTTGCAATTTGTTTGAAAAATGAAAAAAAGCGAGTTTCGTTCGTTGATAAAACATTGTTTTTTAATGGGTAAAAACACTCTAGAAGCCCAGCAATGGTTTGAGAAACATTACCCAGTCTCTCCTCTCCATTTAAACCAACGATTTATCGGTGGTATGCTGAGTTTAAACGTGGTGATACAGACGTTCGGGTAGGCCATTGTAAGCCGTTACACCGGAAAATGAGAGAAAAGTTTTAAAAATCGTAATGAAAAATAGTAAAGTTAAGGTCCGTGAGATTGTAGAAATGACACAGATATCATCTGGAAGCGTATTTACAATCCTTCATGAAAAATTGAGCATGAAAAAGGTTCCAAGTGGATACCGTGATTGCTTTCAGTGGAACAAAAACGGCAACGAGTCGACGATTCGGAGAGCTGTTTATCGCTATATACTCGCAATAAAAAGGATTTCCTACGTCGTTAAGTGAACATGGACGAAACATGGATACATCATTCATTTCGGAGTCGAATCGGTAATCATCTGAGTGGCGCATGCGGCATGGCTGGCGAAAGCCGTCCAAAGCGTCCAAAAACTCAGCAGCCTGCTGGGAAAGTCATGGCGTCTGTTTTCTGGGGTACACATGGCGTAATTTCCATTGATTACCTGGAAAAAGGAAGAAGAAAAAAATCCTTTTTCACCAAGACAATGTACCGTTCTACAAGTCCATAAAAACAATGGCAAAATGGAACGGGTTGGGCTTTGAATTGCTCCCCCCCCCCCTTCCCGTATTTTCCAGATTCAGACCCCAGCGAGCTCTTTGCTGATCTCAAAAAAATGCTTCAGGGAAAAAAATTTGGCTGGAATGAGAAAGTCATTGCCGAAACTGAAGCCTATTTTAAAGCAAAGGATAAATCCTTTCATAAACATGATATAGAAGTATTGGAAAGGCGTTGGAACGATTGTATCGCTCTAAAAGGAGATTACCTATATTGATGAATAAAAATGTTATTTTCATTGTTAGTCTCGGGACTTATTGAACGATGTGTTATTTATATACATATTTACATATTTATACACATGTGTGTTGTTGTGTGTGTGTGTGTGTGGGTGTGTGTTGTTATATCCATACAATCTTGCCGACAATGTACAATAAAAAAATTGTTTTATCAACTCGGTAAAAAATGTGCAGCTCGTTCTATACAAACTCGTGTGTTAAATGTACAATAATAAGGCTGTAAGTGATGCATCCTAATTAGCTTATGTAGATCGTACTACGATTCGACACTCTACGCACGTGTAATAAAGATAATTTCACCATACCGGTAGTACAAAAAGTACACAGGGATAAATAATGTTATTTACGATTTATTATAGAATTTAGGTAAAATGACTCTTTGAAAGGTTCGACTCGATTAAAAAAAATAATTCTATAAAAATACTCGCGAAACACGGCAATTCCGTTGAAGGTTGACACCTCAAAACGTTAACCCACACACGCGATATATACACTAAATAGATTCTCTCGCAGAATGTATTCCGAGTCCTCTCCCTGCTTCACTTACATATACATATACACGTACATTTGTGTGTGTATATACATATATATCCCATTCTATATACATTTAGATTTCGCACATCTATATTTATCTCATTCGGGCGAATTGAGAATGTTAGAGAGAACACCGTAAGCTCCGCCTAAAATGAAGCGAACGAAATTGTCACCGGCCAATGGCCCGATGGCATAAAGTCCTTTTCTAGGGGCTCGTTCCACTTGGTAACTAAATACATCGACGTCAATTTGATTAGATCTGCTATCTATTGGCTTATCCTGTGTTTTACCAAGACCGACTCCATTATTTTGAAGATACGACAAATCTGGCTTTAAACCTAAATAGAAAAGATAATCAGTTACACACACGTAGAAAATTTTTATTGTATATGTATATTATTTCCTATACACTCTCGTGACCACGATCGAAGTACTTGATCCGCTAATGAAAATTTTATTGTACAATCTTAATTTCGATGGGATTACCGATACTTGAAATTCGATTAAGATCAATCTTTTGAACGATTCACTTAAATTTTGCATCGCTGTTACTGCACGTTCGTGCTATGCGCCTTCGAGAAAATTTTTACTTGACACTAAGAAGATATACGTATGCAAATTCGTGCAAGATATTCAAATAGATTATCTTATTTATAATCAATGTAAAATATATTATTATTAATATTAAAATCTTTTATTATTACATTAAAAAGAAGTAAATGGAATAGCTCGAATATAAAATTAATGCAAAATTGAAATATTAATACCACAATTGTGTGTATATATATGTGTGTGTGTAAAAGAAATTCAGTAAGATAACTATACCAGGTTATTAAAGTCCGCATAAAAAATGAGAATTTAATAAAATCCATTTAAATATTGAAGGAGATAAGATGCATTAAATGCGCATTGCTTTCGAATGACTACATACTTACTCGTCTTAGAAATGGAAAATCTGAGTGGTCGTAACTGTGTGTTCATTGTATACGTGTACACAGGTATATATAGGTGCGTTGAGGAGAAACCGGCAATCGAGCACGCTTTCCGCATAAAAGACTCTTATCAATTAATTTACAAATTAACCTGTATTGGCTTAAAAGAAAAAAGAAAACAAATAACGCACCAACATTAACAGATTTTACTTGATAATGCCGATAACTTATTTAAAATAAACAATACGCAGGAATTATTAAATAACAAAAGATTAAGTACGAGGTTGCAATTATAGTCAAACAAATTGAATAGTAATACTTTGTGCCGAACAACCAGTTTCTCCTCTGTTGCTTCGTTCGATACACTTACAACTAGAAAAAATACGTACCAATCAAAACGGCAGCGAAAGAAACGCGATAAGAAATGAGTCTGCCTTGCGGCGTGCAAAGCGTAACTTTTCGCGTTTTCGTACGAGTGTACTTGTCGGCACCCACGCTAAAGTCAACGACTACGTGATCGGGAAGAGGTTTGTACAAAGGATAGCTCCTTCCTCCATCCGCCATCATCTCGTAGACCTTATGGTACTCCGGGTACATCGATGCTGGGAGCCATTGAAGTTTGTCCAAGCTCTTTTCACGGCCCGTTTTATCATTTCGGCCTTTGGGATTATTTCTGAATACGTGAAGAACCGAGATCCCACGAAACCTTGCTGCCATTATTGCATCGGCGGCACTCAACCCCGAACCGATGATTAGAACGGGCTCGATGCTTGATTTCATCTCGTCCATATCGTATTCGTCGTTGATTTGTAGATTTGTTCCTTTAATTACACAAAAGTTGCTCTCTTCAATCATCAAGTACATTCGGACAATGTCAGTTACGTTGTCAATTATATTTAAATTACTTTACATTCTAAAAATATCTCTAATCGCTTTGAGATGTTTAAACTATTACGTAACGATTATTAATAATAATATTTTCTATTCGTTAACAAAAATAGTTAAATAACTTCTATTTTATAATTATAAATATATAAATTTAGAAAAATTCGAACAATACTATAATCGCAATTGTCAGATTTGGTATATAATTTACGAAAATACATTTGTTACAATGTAGCATCTAACTTTTCAAAATATCTTACTTATTGGAGTGTTCGATCGATCCAATTTTCTTTCAAAGTCCTTGAAGTCGTGGGTAACCCAGTTGTAAGTTTCTTCCCCGGAAACTCCAAGGCGATTATAAGAGTCGGTTGTGCCGCTGGCCAAAACAACTCGTTTACATCGATACTGAAATGGTTCATCCGTTTCATTTTCGTAACCCTGCACAAGCCATCCATATTCTTTTGTAGTGTTAGCAACACCTGGAATGGGTTTCACCGAAGTAACCACTGTACCTCTGAAATATATTCGAAATAAATATTACAGATTGACTATTTAAAAAAGTTATACATTTTCGTAAAGACATTTTTCTATAATGTTTGTAATTTATAAAAAATCTCAATAAATAATATGGTATTTGAAATTACAACTGGTTTATAGCGAACGTAATATTTTATAACACTAATAATAAATCGAATAATTGTAATTCAAATGACTTGGAAATTATACGTTACATAGTATAGGTATACCAGCAATAAGTAATCTAAAATTTTATTACTCGAAAAAATAAGTATATTTTAAGACGAATCGATAACAAGGTAAATTAAGATTGAAAAATTAGCGTAACAGTGTACTACATAAAACATTGCACCGATTGTGCAACTATAAATCGAAGAAAAAAACAAGTAATAAAACAATATAAAAACATACGTGCAAAACAACACAATCGATACAAATTGACACTTTCTCAATATACCGAAAAATTAGTAATGAAATACGAAAAAGAAATCGATAACTTACGAACGAAAATATTTTTCGAGTCCTTGTTTCACGACGTAGTCTTTGTAATAAGCAGCTACCGTGCCAATTGGCACTCGAGTGGAGCTGTAATCATTACCGATATCAGTTTCTTTGCTGTAGTACGGTAACTTATCCTTATATTCTTCGTCAAGATTTGCTTCCCAGTGCCTGAGGTCAAGACCCGGTAGAGACATCCATCTGTTCATGCTTATCGTTAAGACGTTTGGATCTAAAGACTATACAATGATACGCACACGAGATTATTCACTACTTTTACATTTTTCTTTTTGCAATAATATAATATTACGGTACTTGGTATTTACGTGATTATTCGCTAAAAATTTTTTATCGTTGTAAAATTTAAATAATAATTTCCATATAATTATACACTGATAAATTATATACTTTCGGATTTAACGAAATAAATGCTTAAGTGGATGTGAAAGGATTGCAACGGTTTTAGTATTTTACGTTAAAATGTTTATAACTATGGTTCTCTGTCGCGTATAATTTTATCTAATTTTATTTTTACTAAGAACTATACTTAAATCTTTTAAAAAATTATAGGTAACAAATAATTGCAATTTTTATATCGATACGTACTTTTCAAATATCACAGTGGTATATAAATATATTTTAAAAAGAAAAAGCTCATTTTAACTAATCTTGTCAAACAGAAAATATTGCGGTACTCTATATACCCAAAAATGCTGCCGAAAATTTTGTACCTAAACGATACAAAACTAAATGCTTTAGCAAACTTAACAGTAAAGTCAAGAACTTAAAAGTTACATCGAAAAACTCGCGTATCCACTTTATCAATATATCGTCGTTTCAGCAAATAAAGTTTACGTGCAACTAAAACGAAACCAGTTTTCAAGATGCATCAAGAGAATATCAAAAGATATATAAACGAATAGATTGATTTATATTAAAGTTATAAAATTCATACGATTTTATAGATTTAAATATGCACGAATTGAAAACTCGTAAAATAATAAATTTTATAAGTAAGTTTCTAATTATGTAAAATGTAAAATATCCAGAAGATGCATTATAATTTGTATCTGGAAACTATTGTTTATACAAAGCCTAGACTAAACGAATAAAAGAAAATATAAAGAGTGAATGGACTTGAATTAAAATAGTAGAATATTTAGAATGCTTGGACAACATGAAATATAAATACACTTGTCATATTTACGTTTAAAAATTAATTGTATACTTCTGTTTATTGATTAAGAGTACGCGATTAGATATGATCAGAAAAATGTAGAAATAATAGTTAGCGAAAGTTAATTATCTATAAAGCGATGACATGAAGGATATGTATACTAACGTGCCAAGCACCTCCAGGTGGACCCTTGCCCAAGACCACGTGGTCTATGACTTTATGGTCTGCATGGTCATCGGGTGATTTCCAGTCGAGGAGGGAGGGTACATCAAGACCAGCATCCAGGCTAGGATGTTGGAGCTGATCCATTAACAAGGACAATGGCTTGCCATTGTTCCGACCTTCCAAGCCCGACACGAGGTTCTCCAGATCATCGCGGTGCGACTTACAAAGGAGGCAGTAGTTGCTACCACGATTGTCCTTAAGAGTCGGTTGTCTCTTTCGACAAATTTGACACTCGGATCCCTCGAGTTCTGGGGTTTGCGTAGCGACACTGTATCGCAACCGGGCGGTCAGCATCTCATCACCTGGATGAGCCTCGCCCGTGTAGTGGGGCCAATTCCCCGCCAGCAGGTACGACAGACATATACCGCTTGGTCCATTTCCTGGAAATAACGACCAATTATTCGACGGACATTCATTACGATCGAAACTCTAGGTTAATGGCTTATACTTCCTAATGACGCTACTCACTTATTCGTTTACGTCTATACGAATTAATAAATAGGCAAACGACGCTACCTTTTAATTAATTACATAATTTCGTCAAACTTTGGTAGCGTCATTGTGCTATTTATCATTTGTACAAACGGTGACTCACGCGATTGACCTTTTACATTGTGAGTCGCTTAAATATCGATTCCTAAATAAACTTTTACTCCCCTATTTCCGCAATTACTTATTTAGTTTTATTCTTTATTTTAAATAGTCTCTCACATTTCTTTCAATTACATAAAAATATTTCATTTTCCTTAAAAAAAAGTAAATTGATTTTCTTTATTTAATTAGACGTTGCACAACTTTAAATAATAAAGGGAAACAAAATGTACAATATTCTACCTGCAAAGTTTAGAAAAAGTTTAACAAAAACTTTAAATTAACGTTAAAAGAAAAAATCTCGTATTTTGGCAAGTATTTAAATCCTATTTTAACTAACTTAATGGTATAGAAGCGTCCATAATAATACTTTCATAATAAACGTAGAATTTTAAATACTGATTGACAAGAACAAAGGTTTAATAGAAATTTCCCAAAAAAACAGGAATTGGGTATTATGATATCAAGTGAAACTAATTTTTGAACATTACACGACCAGTATCTAAACGAAAACGTTATAATTCTTTGATTGATACTTTGTATACACTACATTTTAATAAGTTATCAACAATAACATAAACTCTAATTAAAATGTAAGCTCAAGATATTTGGTAACAAGATAAAGAATTATAAAATCTTATTCCAATATTTTTACTGAACTTGATAATAATCAAAATACTTATGATAGTTATCGAAACATTAAAATTAGAAGAGTTACAGCACGCGCAATTGACGAGACTATCAACGCAATAAAACCAATGTCAACATTGAAATAATAAAATATTCAAATTATCTTACAATAACAACAATAACAATAGTTGTCTGTATCGAATAATCACATTGTTATTATTTAATTGAACTTAATTTCTCCAAAGGAATGTTCGTATAACAAAACTAAGTATATACTGCGCGATTGTTCATGCAGCTATTACAGCGAATGAGAAATCGTAAAAACTAGCAACAATGCGTACGACGAGATTTCACAAAGTAGATATGATCAATAAGCGATGTAATAAGGAAGAAAGATGATCGGAGTTGACATTGCGTTTGTAGATGTGTTAAAAGAAAAAAGGAAAAAGTGAAAAAAGTTTATCGTTACCTATTATCACAACGTCCTTGTAAATATCCGTAACTTTGTCGTCTTGATGCTGCATTTTTATACAGTTTATTATATGTGTATCTGCGACGTATATATCCGGCTATGAGAGTTCCAAACCAGACGTATCGTCACTTATCGCTCTATGAACGTTTTCTTTTTCTTTCTCCAATCGAATGAGTTATTGGAAATGTTTCTTTCTGGAATAGAAGAATCGATACACCATTAGTCATTTCTATTATTTCTATATACATTTCTCCGGTAATCGCTACTTCGCATCTTAGATCGCGATAATATAACGAACGCGCTGCCGCGAGTTCCACGCGCTATTGTTTATTTACCACGACGATTGAGGAAATAATAATAACAGCATCAATATAGTAATAACAACACGAATAATATTATAATGCCGGCAAGTTACGTATATATAGGAGCAAAGGAATGACATGGCGAAAAAAAACACATTGCGACGTGACTAAGCATTATTGATTTGGTATATATGCACGATCTATATCGGGCACATGTCAAAATGAAAGACAAATATGTTTATATTTATTCTATGTAAAATCTATTTCGTCTCCTTGAAATCATTATTTTACGTATCTCCCCCGTGAGAGAACTAATAAAGCATCATTCGGTAGAAGAAAAAAAAAGTGAAAGGTCTCGTGCGACCTTCCTCGATAAAACTATACGAGGTCTCGATGATCGCGCGAGTTTACAGAAGAAAAAAAAAAGGCAATCGTATATCGCGATGCACAGTCGTTCGTGCTCGTGCGTTACGTCGGTACTACCTATAATGATAATCGGATACACACACAGCTCGTGCACACAAATATATAGAGAGCGCGTTTTTATAAAAGAGTAACGACGAGATAAGCTTGAGCGATTTTACGAGTTATCAGGAGGACATCGCGGTTTTCTAGAGCCCCCGCGTAAACCCACTGAAACGCAACATGTTTAAGCGGATTGCTATAAATGATGACACAATGATAACGCTCGAATGACCGAGCTCCCTTTCATTTATCCGCGAAACTTTTAGATTTATATAGACAAATTCTACGTACGTTATGTTTATCATTTAATCGGTTGTATTATATTTCGCAATTTAAACGCGCACGTATGCGTCTCAAAAAAAATTATCCTGAGCTTTGACGTCAGAATATTACTATTATTTTGTTAACATAATTTTTCTCTCCATCTTTCTTTTAAGATTTTTGTCGATTGCGAATATTATAATTAACGTTAGTTTACTACATTTTTTATTTACGATAAAAGAGAAAAACTTGCAATAGCTGAAATTTGGTTGATTACAATAAGTAGTATAATTTTAGCCTAACTAAACAAATTTTTCTTATCATTAAAATTGTGTTACCTTCTATTAGAGCATTTTTTTGTAAACGTGTATTAGAAAAAAGTACTCTGCGCATTAGTGCCGACACATAAAAGTGAAAAGAAACGTTGGTGAAGCAAAAAAGAATATATGTTTTATGAAACTACTTGTCTTTAAAAGGACATGAAAAACTGAAGCGATATTTCAAGGTATGTGTATAGTTTAAAAAAAGTCATGAAGCATTCTCCCGGCTCAACCCGTGGACAAGTTTTGTTTTTTCAACTCTCAGAACAGGTATAGGTTTTAGTCACGCGATGTCTGTGAGAACTACGACCCTCCAGAATCAATTGCAAAGAAAAAGTTGTGCGCATATGTTTTATAGGTAAATTATTTAAAAATTACATTTTATAGCCCTAATTATGGTCAATTATACCGTATTGTAACATATTCATTTTCATCATCATTACCAGTTAATTTATAACAAAAATTGTAATGTATGCCAAAGCATTATTCAAATATGCAAACGTAAGAGGTTAAATGATTTATGATAGTCACAAGCCGACAGGAATTTTCCTAACACTTTTTCTAAGATAAATCAATGTATATTTTCTTTATTCCAAGTAATGGGATCCGCAGTACCAAGCAATTTGTGCGTAAAAAGATAATACTATTTTGTATAAATATTTAGTACTACAAAGCGTAACATAGATATAAATATATTATGAAATGGTAGCCTTAAAAAAATGAATTATTATCTTAGTATATACTACCTACATATTTTTATAAAGTAATTATATTCGTTTCTGTTGTTAGACGGAAATTATATGGATGTCCTATTATTCTATAAACCGCGATAAATATTTTTTTGACATATATTGTTACGTGTTGATCGTTGCGATGTAGCGAACTGCGCAAAATAGACGAACGTCGGATCCGGTCCAGAGAGGACGGAAATCCTCTCCTCTTATTCAGAGATCATTAAAGCTTCTTTCTAATTGACCGTACGCGAGTGTTTATTATCTCGGACCTTCTTGCCTCTTCACACGTCCCTCCAATTTCGGACATCTTTCTACGCAACAATATTATTATCATATTATTTAGAGTAATGACATTTAAAGTATTTAACTTTAATATTTTTCCATAATACTCTGCGTAGACCAAAAGCGGCCTGCTTCTCGCGCGGGTTTTTTTCCGTAAATAGAAAATTTCTGCTTCTATCTCATTCGTTACACTATTCAGTCGTTACACTGATAAAAATGTTAACCTAATATGTATATAAAAAACTCTCGATAATGGATAATATAAATACGCACATATACACATGCGCACACGTGCACGCACACGCACGCACACACACACACACACACACACACAAGAGTTCGTTAAAATAAATTAACTGATTATGTACACACGATATTATAAATTTATTCAAGAAATAGATTTATCAACTGATTCAGCATGCGAATCCATCGTTTACAAATATTGATAACACCAGTTTAACAAAAATGAATTGTATCGAATACCGCCCTTTTACCTATACTGATTACTGATAATGTTAAACGGTTGCAATCAAATAAATTGTATACTAGAGTAAATAATACTATATTTATTACTGAAACAATAAATGTGTAAATAATGAGGAAACTCTTGTTTTTGACATTCAGGAAATATACCTATGGTAATCGTATACCTATCAAAAAGCTGCCAAAAACTTTTCCATTATACGAGAATATCAAATAATAGTAGGTTAATAATGTTGGGTGCACGAAAGGCAATTATAGATGTCATTAAATATTTAAGGTAAATCTCTGTTTCGGAGTACGATTACTAAGGAAATTTTTGAAGATTGTCGGTATACGCGAAGCAGGATATTTATTAGAAATATATATATGTATAATATATATAGGATTGAAGTTTAAGAGAGGACGGTTGGTGACATTCACCCGTGTATGTGCAGAGAGCGCGTCAAAAGTCAAAGCCGTCCGGTCGGTTATCCGCAAGTGCAAGTGCACATATACGTATACAGAGGGAAACGGGTGCGCGCAGGCGGCCTTGAACGTCCGCGAAAAAGCAGCCCGCGGGAGTGAAAGATCGGAACGAATGCGCATATACACCTTATACAGACGTAGGTATTTGCGTATGGGTGTAGTCAGTATGTATAGGAAGGCACGTGTATATAGGTGTATATCCGCGAGGGGTGGGAGAGCAGGACCGCATGTCTGCGAGCCAGGTCACGGCTTCGGGGCTCTGGGGCTCTCCCCCGCTCAATAAATATAACGTCGCGCGGTGTGGCACAGCGGCCTCGTCGCACACCATAGTACCATACACTGTACGCATTTCACGCATTTCCCGTACGCGCGCGCGCACCTTTGCAAAACTCGTTCGTTCATCCGTGACTTGATCGGACCTGCACTTCCTACGTATTACCTATATTAGGTACATACAACATACGCGTTACGATGCACCCAAACCACTGACTGTGCCGGAACTCGTCGCGGAACTCGAAGAGTCTGCTCGTACTCACCGGCGCGGCGACGCGCGTTCGAGGTGTCACGTTTCTACGTGCCGAAGACCACGACCGCTCCCTTTAGTCATATGTAAACTCGGAGCTACCTCCATGCGTTTCACCGATTTACAATTACTTTAAGAATACTTTATACCCTCAGTGCAGCTGTATGCAATCTATTTTTTTCCGTTGTTTACTTCTCAATGTTCTTGCAGTTCCCTTAAATAGAATTATAGGTAACAGAATTTATATTTTTCCAACAACCATTATTATTACGTACAGTAGGACAATTACAAAGTGAATCAAAAATTAATTTTCTTTATCTGTTTCTGAGCACGTAGTTATACACATACGCAGTATAGACACCACCCAAACAGTATATAATTTCAAATAAGTACATAAGTTGTTACAAATAATTACTTAATTATCCGATATCAACATTTTCAATTTTTTCGTCTCATCATTTTAAATTTTAGCCAAATAGTAACATCGCGAACACCCACCTATACTTGTGTATCAAAGTTATTATTTAAGCACGAGATATAATTAATGTCGTAAAATACATAATCTTTTAGCGGCACTTGAATATTTCTTAATATTACTTTTTTATACATAATTCAAGTATTTTTAATTGATTTGCTACATATTTTTATTTCAATTATAATATAAATATAAAATCGGTTTACGCAACAACATTTTTAATATTTGAAGATCATCTATTTTTAATCGCGCAATCTAAAATCAGACCGTCTAAATTATATTAAAAGTATATTCTATTTTGTGAATTTTAATAAATATTTACTTCTATAAGTAATTTTCTGTCTTCTCAATTAAAAAAAAATCACACTCAACAAATGAATCACCGTTTATTTGTACCAGAAAAATATTTTTTTTTCGAATCGTATTTCAAAAGTATATAAATTCTGTTGTCGACAATAAAGGTAACACTACATTTAAAAATGTTATTGAAAAATAACAATTTTTTCTTGGTAAAAATTACGTTAATTCATTTGACTACTTCCGTATACCGGTTATTAATGCTGATATAAGTTTTGGTATTCGTAGAGACCGGATTTTGTGGCATTATACTTATACCACTTGACGCGCAAGTCACTTATGTATCTGTTAATAATACATCCGCGATAACCACTATTGTTTCATACTTTTAACATATCACTACATTTCTGTAATAGACAACCAATCGTTTCTTTTAAATTTAGTGATTGTCAAAGAGAATTATATGCTAAATGTATAATGAAATATCTATAAACATGACATCATACACTGAACATGTGTTGTAAATAATGACCACACGTTTAATTTGTATTCTCTGAATTATTTAATATTCATGTTAGTAAAATTATATACGAATAGAAAGTTTTTGATAATTTTACACCACTATTTGTGATTCGAGACGAATTTGACTTTTAAACTATTTTCTACCAAAAATCATAACTTTTGACGTATCGCAGAGTTGAAACACTTTTACTATAACTGAGTTACTTCTATACACGAGCTCAAAGAGAGCGCATTCACTGTTAAGCAATTTTGCGCAAGTTACATAACTCGCTAATAAAACGGATTCCCACTAAAAAAATTTTTCTTAATTTCCCGAGGTAGTTATGGTGAAAGCGAGCACATTCACGAAGTATGCGAAAATTAATACGTAAAACTTAAACAGTACGAAATATTGTCGGTGAGAAGTTGAAAACGCACCATGACACCGCACAAATATTCTAAAAATTACGAACACACCGGGAAGTTTTAACATCCTCGGCACACAGAGCATCAATCACATTTTTTAACAACCTGCAATATAATTTTCTTGCAGGATCGATCACATCGGTGAAAAAAGCGTGTATATATATTATCTCGCACCGGTATATCAATCAAGACGTATTAATAATTAGTGGATTCAAAGAATTAAAAAAAAAAATTTGAATATTTGACAGATAAGATCGAACGAACGTTTAAAAATAAAGGAAAAGTGTTAAAGACGAGAAGAGGAAGGTCTTACCGGCGAATGTTCGGTGAGTCGGTGAAAAGTTTGGGCGAGCTTTATTGAGGCGCGAGCCACAAACGATCCACGCGCTACGATTGCCGGCGATCTACTGAGCTGGAACGTATAGTACTACGAGTAAGCTCGTACTACCATCTCGCGCAGTAGAGCGGGTCGCGCGTAACGACTCTCCCGGCGCGACTACTCGCACGACTCTACGGGTATTGAATGTCCACACACGTGCCCAAAATATACAACCTCACGTGCGCTACCCCGGAATCGCATTGATTTATCTGACCGACGGGGAATCGATCAATTACATCTATATGTCTGTATGTCTCTGCGCATATGTATATATGTAGGTGATGTATATATAAATACCAGTTCGTAAAAGAGAACACCTCTTCAGTCGAGAGTCACTGGGCTACTGAGTCACTTACTATCCAGACGTTTTGATAAACTGTTGCGCGCCGGCGAATAATGTACGAAAAAGAGAGTAACTCCAAGTGTAGCTATAAATGACATAGCGATCCACTAGACAGAGTTTGGTTACGTATATTATTACGGATAAGTTTTCGTTATACATTAACAATAATAAGAGAAGAATTTCCAAGAAGTTGCAAAGACTTTTTCAAATAAAACACCACTTACTCGAAACTCGTACTGACCGCCTCTGATTGATTAAAATGCATTGGGCTTTCTCATATTTGAATGAAAGTGAAAGAATTTATAACAAAATTATCCTTATAAATGTATGTTCCTTTTCAAAGAAAAAAAAATCAATTAAAATGCATGTATTTTCCTTATACGATTGAAAAAACACGATGACTAGCGTTAGCTAGCTTTATAAAAGTATGTAAATGTCATTTTCCAAAAAAAAAAAAAAAAATAATTTTGGTACGTAATTTATGATTTGAAATATTTAAAACTTATAATAATTAAAATTTTGCAATACAAGTAAACTATTGTTGTATTTAACATTTTTTACCCGTAATAATTATAAGAGCATAACATAATTTGGTAGATTTTTCGATTTGCTTAATGTAACTATATAAGATTAAATCGAAACGTATAACCGGTCGATTGACGTTTCATTTGCATTCGAAATTTTATCTGCTGCAGTATTAAAAAAGTACGATAGAAAAAGTAATATTTTTTCTATAGAATGACAGTACAATTTTCGTAACTAGTATATTGAATTTATAATAGGTTATCAACAGAATACCAGTAGTTAATCTGTCTATACATTTTTAAGAAAATGCATAGTAGCAAAATTATACAATTATTTTAAAAAATTACCTAGTCACAACGTTTCTATTACATATTTTAATATATATTTAATAATTGTAATAACGTGTGTACGTGTAATAATAAAACATATTAAATAAGAATTTATGTTGTCTGAAGGTCGACTGAACAAATTTTTTAACATAAGAAAACTTTGAATTTAAATGTGATATCGTTGGTAATCTAAAAATACCGGTTTTGCACGAATCCAAAGAAGCTAAGAGAACTATAAGTACGTACTTTGATTCGAAAATAACCGAATGGGTATACGAAAGATGCGGCGCTATTAACACGATACCTTTACCTTACAAGTAACCCATAAATCTCATTTCTTATTAGGATATAGGAAATTGAACTAAAATATATTTTCAACATTATTTAATTTTAAAGATATAGTTTTTAAGAAACAGTTTTTGAGAACACTTGATGGATTTCGTATTTCGAACGATAAGGACAACTCAAAGTCCTTCTGATGCAGTTACAATACTCAATTGCATAGAAATACAATATCTTGTTATTCGCAAGGAGAATAAAAATATTTAAAAAATCTCGAGAGACTTAATAACTTAAAATGTAAATATTTTCATTCTAATATGATAAAATCAATTTCAAACAGTTGAATTGTTACCGTGCAAAATGTACAAAAGCATTTATCGACGTATATATACCTCTCCGTTTCTTATCGACCTGAGTAGTAAGAAAATTAATGATGACAAAACCAAAATATCGGATTTTCCTAGTGTACGATTCCACGGTGATAACGCAAATTTAAAATGAATGGATTTCTTCAGTTTAGGTTAAATATAGACTAAAAAATGTTGTATTTGCTGCATATTATCTCGCGCATTAACGTCTTTGTTGAAACAATGTATTTAAATGCATGATTTAATTTATTGCACCTTTTGAGAAAAAAAGTTACTTTTACATCTACAACGATAATTATTACGAATGATAAGAAATATCATCTTGGAAATCTTGGTTTGTTTATAAACTTATGCAAACAAACACCTTAATATTGTCGATTAAATGAAAATATTATAAAATATATAATAATGAAAATACATAAATATATACCCTGCCCTCTATTCCTTACATTAACATATTGTAGATAAATTATATAGGATAGGTATACGTATACAAATAATAAATAATTTATTGCAACTATTTCAAATAAAACTAATTAAAATACGTCGTAAATTTTTATTTTTCAAATAACGAATTCTATTATCGTAATATTTATATTTATTATATGTATATTGTACTATATCTATATAAAATATTTGCTTAATGTAAAACTATCTGGAAATTTAATATGTTTGCATCAGTATTTAACAAATAATTTTAAATTTTAAAATATAGTGGCGTCTCATAATGCAAGTAGATATGAGTACAGTCTGCATAGATATTTCATATAGACAAATAACTCGGTCTTTGAATAACTTTATTTAATAATATAAAAATATGATTAATATTTACACACTTTTGTGCAACACTTTTCTCGTTACTCTATCTTCATTATGCAACAATTTTTGTTTCGATTAATTTCTACAAGTTTAAGAAGAAACCAGTGAAAATGTCATAAGTCAATAAATGCTATATTTTTAATTCGATGACTGTCCAAGTTCATTTATTAATTAGTAAATGTAAATACCATTTTAATTGTAAAAAATATTTTTTCAGAGAAATAAGTTTTTATATTATAATCAACACTTTCATAGATGCTAGCTTATACACCTTCTAGAGAATATCTCGTTTTTTTTTATTTGCCACAACTTCTTCATACTACGATGAAGTAGAATGTACTTTTTCAGCGAAAAATTGAGTCTGTTAACAGTATAGAAAAAGCACTCATTACATTTAACGTATTTAGTTGCGAAAGTATATACAGTATTTAAATAAAATTCACAATTTAACAACAACATTACCATTGTTGGATTAATCTAATGTATGATACGTCATTAATCATGCCTTATATTTGTATACATATATATATTCGCTTGAAAAGAAGAGTCAATCGATTTTGATCTACTGTATAGATACAAAATTATTCTTTACACTCGCTCTAAAGTGTACTGCACTTGATAAATACAAAAAAAATTAATACCCCAGCAATTAAGCGTATTCACCTATATTCAAGTAAAAATAAAGTAAAATAGGTATCTTTTACATTTATAATAAAGTCTATAGGTATGGTTTAATTTAATTAAGATTTCTGATCGACTTTTACTTTGTAACTTCGCGATAGCTATTGTATTTCAACTTCATATAACTATTAGTTGTATACACACACACACACACCCATACGAATTGCATTGCTAGACTATTTTGTATTTTTTGTTGTGAGCTAATTTTTCATCCTTGTATACATATACGTTCGCAATGTATTGGCAATAAAAAGGAAAAAAAGAGGAAGGGAAACGCTTGATTTTCTCTCCACAGGGAAAATTATAATTTCCAAGTCGGTGCGAAGCATGCAAAACGAGAATTTTCTCGAACATTCGAGCAGACTCGTTATAGACTGGCTGCTCTGGTAATTTCACCATCTCAACGACCAGGAATTAGTTTGATCGGTGTAGGTTACATTTAACCGTCCGTATGTCTAGACGCATCGTTCCTACATATATATATATATATATATATATATAGAGTTACATGTATAAATATAAGCACGGATCTTAAGGTAGATGAGTGGATCACATTTTTAACGTTTAACTATTATTCAGGAATCGGTATCTTAAGATCATGTGCGACAATCGTTCAAACTGGTCTGTTTTTAACTTTTTCACGAAGCTGCCGCGCATGAATAGCCGATTGTCTGTTCGCGTAAATAGACGGAAGTTTGTTCTGTGGGCAAATGTGACCTTAAAAATATAATACACATTAACAACAATTCTAAAGATTATACATATATTTTATATTAAAGATCAGGGACGGTCATTCAAATCATATTTTTTCTCCCGGTCTACTTCTGTTATATTTCATTTTTTTGTTAAATATTCGTCGACTACATCGTACAACATGTAGAAACAATTTACATTGACAAAATTAATTACATAATTACTATATATTTGTTATCAAATAGTTGATACTTCCGAAAAAATGAGTATGACTATATGTATATTGCAAAGAGAATACTAATTCAAAATTTATTATTCTGTATACGCTTTTAAAATATTGTTGTTTGGTATTTTAATTTGTTAACTTATAATGACAAATCAAAATAATCTCATATGAATAATAATAGCTATTCTATTTTTCCTTTTTTATTTGATTATGTACATAACTTTATAACTACTTAATATTTCCATGAATACGTTCGTAATTATCTGAAAAATGTACTAGTATCATTAAACTTCATTATCTGTAATTAAAAATTTTATTGGTCTTACAGTAAAACTTTTCTTGCTTCTCATTCAAGTACGCAGTATATTTTCTGAAATATACGTTTTACATTTACATTTCGAGACTTCATCTCAGGTAGAATTGACACAAACGTTAAGAATTTGTAGTTTTAGAGCATTCGTTGTTCGATTAATTAAAAACAAAACAGTTTTCTTTAAATCGCGAGTATTAATCTCAAAGTATCCAACACGTCAAATGTAGCAAATGTCATAAAATATTACATTTAGTTTCACTCGATCGTTTTTAAAGATTGCAAAAAAGTACGTACTTTTTGTTAAATTACACTTGAAACGAACTTCATGGTATTATGAGTATTTATAATCGCATATACTATGCTATTGCATTACTCGTTTTATCTTAAATTTTCCATATCATTTTTTGCGTTCGTTTTAAATATATACACTTTTTATTGCTTAAATATAAAATGTATATAATTACTGCATTAATACTCACATCTATAAACAAATTGCAAAAATTAGATTTTAATACTTTTAATCGTTAACGAGTAGTCATCTATAATAGATTCAGCAATGTCGCACATGGTTTCATACATAAATTGGAATTAAGTTGATCTTTTCATAATTATCTTTCGGTCAATTAATTATTCATTGATAACGCGCTCCCAATTTTTCCGTAAAACATTATTATAAATTATGCAACATATATTAATCGCATGTGACGTTTTTAAAATTTTAAAAGTTACTAAAATATTTTTCCTATCAAATATCAGAATTATAATTAATGATCTAATAATTTGATATCTTAAATATTCCGATGTTTCTTAAAATAGTACATTGTGATATCGTGATATGTTTTTAGTTTTTTCACTTTAAAGTATACACAAATAATGTATCAAGTAATAAAGATATAAAGCTTGCGTTACTTTTTTCAGTAATTTCACAGTTTCAAGAAGATTGTCGCTGTGCTAATAATACCAATAATGTATAGACAATGAGTTTGATAAGCTAAATTTGCATTACGATTTAAATGTTGCTTCGTGATGTCGACTATCTTATTATAGTCACACTGTCTTCCGTTATGAACGATTATACGTTAATTGTTTCTTTTTTTTTTTACAAACTTCATTCACATATAGAATTGTATAATAATGATGGACTTATCGCTTTTAATTTTGAAGACTGGTACAAGGATGTGATAATTATTTTAATTAAGAAACTATCAATTGTAAATATAATTATCCTTTTACATTTTATTTACTTTTTATTTATTTAATTCGTTCCTAATATTTGCATATCAATTGATCACTTTTGCTTAGTAAACGAAATTCGTATATCAAATGCGCATTGAAATAAGTAAAATCAATATATAAATTTCTGGTTGTAGTAAATAATCTAAAATACGAGTTTAATTCGCATTTGGCATAAACCGAGCCCGAAAAGTTCGAGGTATTACAAAATTGTCGTAACCATGAAATTATGTGGCATTGAGAAAATAAGTCCAATTAATATTACGCATGTCCGGTGTATGTAAATTATTATTGGTACGATACGCACGAGGTCTAAGACCATCACGGTCTAAATATAGCTGATGTCATAGAGTAATTAGATCGTCACTTTAGATACGTACTTTTGGCACTGAGTAAGAGGTAAGCAAAATCAACAAACATTTACCATAAACCCAATGAACGTATGAACTATTTGTACTACGAACGACAACGCTATTTAGAGATACATATATGTATATATATATACGAATATACCTATATAGATAGAAATTTTATAATGATCTAATTTTCAGTCCTCGTAAAAATAAGTAGTGACTAATTTTTGAAAATCGATAAAATAGTAAAAGACGTACGTCGAAGGCAACGTAAGTATAAGTTAAAAGGAAAAAAATATATACGGTCAGCGGTGGATCGATAAGACGATAACTGGTTCGCATGCCGTAAAACCCCTCTGCCCCTTTTTTAACCCCAGCGTAGGTAAGCGTATGCACAAAATGTATAGAAATTTCATCGTGCAAGTCGAATTCTCGAGTATCGCGCATCTATGGATGATCACACGTGCGCGGCCTCCCTCGGAAAATTCCCATGGGTTTCCATTGCGCAACTACGCGGCTTGCGGCGTTTCGAGAGTTTGATGCTTCGAGGCCAGAAGCCGACTCGAGGTCAATGATTATCTTAGAGCATATTCGCTTACCTCGGTTCTTCTCAACGGCAATTCCTCGGTCATCTCTGCGTTCCCTTTTTTTGGGAATTTCCTCCGGGATACGTCGGGAAAGCCGAGCCCACGTTGGTAGCGTGACATAATGCCGACAGACACACATACACACACACACGTGCGCGCGCGCGCATACACACGCACGCACACTACATGTACGGATTCACACCCCCACGACCTCGCACCTCTACGTCTCGAGGTTTTTTAGATATCCCACTGACATCTCGTGACAAAGCTGGCAAGCTTCAATCAATGTACTTACGGGTGTTACCTCGAATGGAACAAGTGGAGCTTTCGAGTACACGCGATAGATGGTACTCTTTCGAATCTAGGTTTTCCGGGCTTCGAGGGAGGATTCTTTGTATGTATATAAGTAATCATTTCTATTTAGCTCTACATCGACGTCATGTCCTTCTGTATTGATTTTCTACGTTTTCTCGAAATTTCGGATGCTGCGTATCTATATTACGCTATACGTACCTTGCCACGATTTATTTATTCCTAAGTTCATCACATTTTACCATTTTGTGCATTATGTTAAATACTAATGTCGTTAGGTTTTAATGGTAATCTTATATGCACTTGCGTTACACATTTTTCATACAGAATTTACAATTTAAATATCCCAAAAATTAATATTTTTCATTTCATTATTAACAAAGTAAAATTTAAAGAAAACACTTAACTTTAACAGATATTTTAAATAATTAAAAAAACTATTAAAAGTTGGAGATACATAATTTTATAATAACACGTATTTAAATACAAATTCGATAACCTTAATTTTTATTTTATAACTCGTACTAAAATAAATAATTGCCAAAAAAGTATAATTATTACAGTTTATATAAAAAAATATTAATAATAATAATCAAGATAAAATTTTATCTTTTTAATTTCTACTTAACACATCTATATAAGTGCTTATACAAAAACCAAGGAAGTGCTGATAAATCACGGCGAAACTCTAAAAAAAACCGTTGGTTAAGCAAGGAAAATGTGGTAACCGACTGCAAGGGCAAGGTCGGAATTCTCATATAACTTCCGTTGCACACAGCACGCGAAATTCTTGAAGAATTTTGAGATTTTTTTGAGACCCGAAACGTGTCAGGTAGATAGCTTTAGAAGATTCCCCTCGAATGCACCTGGTGTGCTATTGTATCATACGTTATGCCTCGGTTCGACTTGCCCCTGAAAGTTTCTTTATACCTGCGACCTTTGCCTTTTGGCAGGTGAAGATGTTCAAATTTTTTCCTTTTAAATGCACTTCAAAATAGAGGAAAAACTTTTTCAAATGGTTAGATATCGTAGATCGTTTGTTTTTACAAAAATTTACTGTATTCTTATGTGGGTAAAGTTTCAACGAATTTCCATAAATATTATGAAGAGGTATAGAGAGACGTCTGTTTCTTTCATATTTCACGACATTATAAATCAAATACAGAAAGCGGATCGATGACCCCAGTATAATACCTTGATAGTTTTATTACACCATCATTATATAGTGCTCTTAAATTTGTCACTTGGCAATATATTGTACAATGGACGTTAAGACCGCGAAAACCGCATTGTATATTAAACAAATTAATAATGTCCTCAGCAACATCAAAAGGATTGGTTTAAGTATTTTTTAATATATTAAAAGAAAATAAATTAATTAATTCAATTTAAAACTTTCATGAATAATATACATATATAATATTGTATTTATGTTATCATTGTTATCAATATATATAAATGCCAATATTTATTTAAAGGCAATAATAATGTTGTTTTGCTGAAACGTATATAGAAGACAGAGTGAAATAATAGAAGAATCTGAGGGGTTATCGAAAAGGACGATCGAATACAACAATAGAGGAATTGAGGAATCGGGTGGCGAACCGCAAAGATAAACCGCGGGCATATAAAGCAAATACAGAGGCACATAATACGCGTACATACAGATATAAGTGGTATACAATGGAACGGCGCGGCGGAGCGGTAACGCGCGTGTGAAATCCGGTCGCCGAGGCCCATTCTCTCGAGAGACACGCGCGGGGCCCGGCCATGTTGCCAGAAGGTCCCGCGCGCACGGATTTGCTCCGGAGCCGCCGCCGACGCCGCCACGCTACACAATCTGACGCGCGTATACACCTCCTCTCGCGGCGCCTCTGGAAGACGCGAGCGAGTCCCACTTTCCCCACTGCCAGGAGGAGAGTCTCCCGTCACTCCGCAAGCCGCAGCTTTCCCCGGACAACTCGATCACCGATTTCACCTTCGAGAGTGGAGTTCAAGAGAGGAGGTAGCAACCTGTCCGCCTGTCGTTCCTCGGTCAGACGCGACGCGAGTCGTTCCCCGGGCCTGCCACTGCACCTCACAGATTACGCGCATTCCATTCTCCGGAAACTCGCTCGCTCCCACTCTCTTGTCCTATAGGTACGTGTCTTACCGTCTCTCCGTCTACGCGTCGGTGTACGACCACACTTTTTTTCTTTCTTTATCAAAGTACTCGCGAGACCTCGCGATTCTCCGTGCTACGATCTACCGTGATCAAACTCTCGTGTTTACGTCGTTTTTCCCTATTTTCGCGAGTGACTCGATCTTCTCGTCTGCATATAAACCAGTGAATCGAAGATATTTTCTCTCTTCCGATCAATCGTTCTCGCTTCTAAAGTTATTAATCGCTGTGCCAGCCAGACGATTATTTAGTGCACGCATCTGTGCGTTCGAACGCATTCGTAGTTCCATTCGTCGTTTAGAAATTTTCACCTGAACTGATGGTGTGGCATGGTGCGAGAAACTGTAAAAAAAATGAGCGAGGTGCCAAAGTAGAAAGCGAAAGATAGAAAGTGCCCGTGCGTGGATGTTTCACGAGAAAGTTTAAACGATCTACGAGGATCATCGTTGACTGGGAGATCGTCGAGGGAAGTGCGAGGGTGTCGCCAAGAAAATGCGAACGCACCGAGCGAGTCTGTTCGAGCTACGCCGACCTCGAGTCGCGGACCGCAACTGACCCAGATCGACGCGTGGACCCGAACGTCGACCGGTTAACTCCCGATACGCACTCGCTCGCGCGCCTCGCGCGCTCCTGTACGATTCGAGGGGCCGATCGGAGTCACCGAGATTTCGGTGAAATGGAACGCGGTGCGTGTAGCCCAGGGACTTACGTATAAATTCGCATACACGGCGCGAGAGAAGGGAGCGGGAGTAGGTGAGCGAGAAGCGGCACACGATATACACACACCGCGCAATGTCCAATACGAGCAAGACGCAGCAACAGCAACAGCAGCAGCAGAAACAGCAGCAGCAGCAGCATCACCACCACCAGCAACTCCAACAACAACAGCAGCAGCAGCAGCAACAACAACAACAGCAGCAGCAGCAACAACAACAACCACCGGTGAATAGTCAAAAGGGTCCGGTGGAGGCGGTACCCCCGCGGTACCATCCACCACCCCAGCCAACCGTTGGGATTCTGAAAGGTCAGGGGGTCTACGGTCCGAGTGGACCCGCCGGGGGCGCTGCTGCCCTCGGTCACCACCAGCTTCATCAACTGCAGCAACACCACCAACAGCAGGCGGCAAGACTCGCCAGTCAGGTGAAAGATGCGGTGCAGAGCAAGTTCGCTCAGAAAGTAGACCTGCCCCACGCGCAGTCCACGCGGTAAGTCTCTCTCCCTCTCTCCCTCTCTCCCTCTCGCCCTCATCCTCATTTTCGGAAGGGAATTTCGGCTTTTGAGCTAACGCTCCTACCTTCTTCTTCATCTTCTCCTTATTATTCTTCTTCTTCCTCTTCTTCTCCTTCTTCTTCTTCTTCTTCTTCTTCTTCTTCCTCATCATCTTGTGCCGTTGCCTTTTCTCTTAATTTTAACGGTTTTCGGGGACTTTCACGAGCATTCGCGAATCTTTACTGGTCCACACGAATCTTTCATTTCAGATTCTTTTTAGCAAAATTTCATTTACTACCGAACCACATAAATTCGATTTTATTGGTATACACTTTTTCTGATAAAAGGATTTCATTTTCTCTTCATATTTTCTCTATCCATATTTATTAGTTGCGCGGTCAAATAATCAATTATAGAATATATAATAATGGGATAAATCAAGGTGAAAAATTTCCATAGTAGTATTCTTTTGTTAAAATAATAATTGATAATACATGTACCATAATCTATATCGTATCATAAATGTTACTGTGCAAAATAAATTGTATTGTTAATATTCATTTTTTTATAAATAATAATGAATAATATATATACACGCAATAAATTATAGCTTCGACAATCATTGGATAACCGTCGTCACGTTAATATTTACTTTTAAACATAAAATTCGACGGTAATATCATCCACTCTTTTTTTGGCCATGACGTCATAGTCACAATAAAATTAATTTCCCGTATTTCTAGCCATTTTTAAGATAATGGAATTATTACAACGGTTTACATTCAAACAATCGGTATTTAGTTTTTTAGTAGAACATTAAATAACAATAAATAACTGTTTTTAATTAATTATATAATAAATTACTTAACACATAAATATATACTGAAATCATTAATAAAATGGTAAAAAAAATTATTTAAAAAAACGCTTGATAGCATCGTGCAATCGTTTTTTATGGTAAAGGATTTTATTTACTTCGAGGAATAAGATGGTGATTTAGATGCGTAAGATGTTGTCACTCTGAACACAGGTAACATTAGAGTAACATTTTATTCCAAATCAGTTAAAGTATTACATGCAGTTGAGCGCAAATTAGAAATGCAGTTAGGCAACTGTATATATTACCCTAAATGATTCTTTACAAATACTATCCATAATTAAACATTACAAATTACATCGATCTATACGTTATATATAGATAAACATTATACATCCACGTTGAATTTCTTATTTAAATGAATGATTTATTAAAATATTTTAATATTAATTATAAATCCGCGATTATATAAATATAGTCAAAATAGAACATTTATGAAAATTAAAGAAATAATAATAAGAATGATATTATAACAAGCAGTATATTTAATAAAAAAGTGCAAAAATATCACTATTTAAAACAACGCAACTTGTAAATTTTTAATGACTTAGTTCATAATTTATGATAACAGGACGGAGAAGCTTCAGTCAGGTTTTGGATTACATCAAGGAAAGAGTTTCCTGCCTTCGGGGATTGCGACACCTTCATCAACGCCGGGGGTTGCCCCGGCCGTGGGTACAACAGCGATCGGTGTGCCAACGGTTAATGGGACCGGGTTGAATGTCAACGGGCAGACAACACCGAAGCAAAGGATAAGCGACGAGGAGTTTTTGAGGCTTGGTCCTGTCGAGATGCTCAAATTCGTTCGTAAAACCGAGAGCGACATCGCGCGCCTCGCAGCGGAGCAACACAGACAAATCCAAAGTTTGGTAAGTTTTTCTCCAATTATATTTTTGTTATATTTACTTGGAATATCCAAGAAACAATTGTTTTCATTTGGTGTTTTGTTTGTTGTTTGTACAAAAAGATGAAACATCGCATTCGAATGTTTAAAAAATATATAATAATACGATTAATAACGATTAAAAAATGGCAGATAAACGAATTGCGCACGCTGAAGGAGGCGAATCAACGATTAAGCGACGATAATCAAGAACTCCGCGACCTTTGTTGCTTCTTGGACGACGACCGTCAAAAAGGCCGAAAATTAGCACGGGAATGGCAGCGTTTTGGACGGTACACCGCTAGCGTGATGCGGCAAGAGGTTTCAGCGTATCAAAATAAATTACGCCAGTTGGACAATAAACAACAGGAGCTTATCAAGGATAATCTTGAGCTGAAAGAACTTTGTTTATATCTGGACGAGGAGCGGGGTGGTGGCCAACGGGATGACGGCGATGGATCTTCTTCGAGTACTAATGCCGATGAAACCGTATCTCATCCTAGTCGTGTCTCTCGACATTCTTCTTCTACTTTTAATGGTGAATATAACTTTAATTGCATTAGTGAGTAATTCAAAAATAAGTAGCACCCACACACATTATGTATAATCTAGAAAAGATTGCGATTTTACAAAGTTTTTTTTTAAAGTCGGATAAGCTTTTACTATTTTCTATTTAGGGTAAAGTGAAATTTGCACGAACAATGTGTTTTTACGTGTACACATAGACAGAGTAAATAAGTAATTATTAGCGGCAGTATTAAATATGCCATATTATTAAACATAATATTATAATGCTCCAACTACTAATTTTTAAAGCACGAATGCGTAGTAAGAACATCAATTTTCACTAAATATGGTTTTCTTTTTTTTGGGGTACAGATCAAACAATGCAATATGTAAGAAGTTTGGAGCAGCGTGTAAAACAACTAGAGGAAGACAAAAGTGTTCTCCAAGCAAGAGCACAGGGATGGCCAGTCGGTCCTAACGATGTTTGGGAGAACAACAGGACTCCCAGCGATGACTTACACCTTGGAAGTCGACCTGAAGCTGTGGTCAGGGCTTTGCAAGTACTCGAAGTCCGAGAACAGCTCGAACGAGAGGCAGGCCACGATGGGGAAAAAGCGCTCGTCCGAGAGATGTGCAATGTAAGTTTGATCAAAAGATTTTAAAGATACTAATACTTATCTTGGTTTAACAAACATTCAAATGCAAATAATTTTCTACGTATTTATATCTAACAGTATTACTAGTGATGATTCGTATAAACACAATGTACCAAGTAATCTAAAAGTGTTCTTTTTTTGAAAACGTTCGCGGATATTCAAAAGTTCCTTTACAATTCTTTAAGTAATATATGTGTTTGTATAGAGGTGTTGTTTAGATTATTCGATTTTTTTAAAGAATTATCGATTCTCACTTATATATTAGATCTGATCATTTGTTCAGAATAGTAACGTATTTTATTTCTTAACAATGTTCGTAACAGTACGAGTGTAAAAACACATAGATCAATTTTGCGTCATTTGATTTTAATTTAATTGCTTGTGTAATATATTGTCTTTTTTTGTTAATTTTTAATTAACATAATGTTTTTTTTATTTTAGGTTGTTTGGAGAAAACTCGAAGAGGGACCTATTCAAAACAGGCATTAACAACGAATGTAACATTAACGATATTCGTACGTTGACATATTATAATAAGTTAATGTATGCAGTAAACTGTATATGTATAATTTGTTTAGTGTACTATAATTTAAGTGTTTATACATATACATATTGTATGTATATGTGTTGACTAGTTGTACAAAATATTAGATTGTAAATTCAAGGGTTAATCTATTTTCGACTGTTGATTAAAATATATATTTTCTATTATATACGTCTTATTATTTTTTAATAACCATATTTAATAGATATAGATTGAATTAGATTATCGAATCGACAGTAAAATATGTATATATATTTCGACATAGTCGGTGTATTATTTAAATTTTACAATTTTTGTACGTACATAATTTTAATTTACTTGCTTTTAAAAAGTGAGTGTGTACGATAAATGTTTCTTTAAGGTAATTCTTTAACGACTGTGGTAATCAAAGTAGTGATTCTGAAACCAACATTTTCTTAAACTTTTTAATACATTGAAATTAATTCGGAAATTATTTTATTCATTTAAATAATATTTAAAATAATTACTTTTTACGACTAAATGTTACGCGTACGCGACGGTTTCTATACGCGCCTGGTAGCACGTTTAGATATTATTCAAATTTCAAATAAGATGATAAATAACATCGGAAAGACGCAGCTTAATACATTTTTTCCTTGCATGATTCAAAGTTATATTTTTTAACCTTTTTTAAAGTTTTTCAATCTCTCATGTGTAAAACGACTAAAACATTGTGGCTCGATTACTTTCATTTTTATATTAGTTAACATAAAATTCATAACTTTTAACATTTTTTTCTTTCATTTTAATTCGACAACATATATAAATAAAACTTTGAAACAATAGTTTTTTTTTTAAAGAATGTGATAGAATTTTTCATGCTTCTGTCTCATTTTTACGAATATTAAGGAGTTTATTATACTAAAACGATTGATAAAGATTGTAGAAAACACTCGACAATTTATTCATAATTTAGAAATAATGTATCAAATTGTCGCAACGACTTCTTTTGATGCAAACAAATTTGATTACAACGTCAATTAAATTGAAGTATGTTAATAATTAAAATTATATCAATAATAATTTTCGGGAAAAAATAAAATTTCATTAACGTAAAGTGTTAGGTCGACATATATACACGAAAAAAAGGAAAAAAAGCACGTACAAAGCACGACGTATCAAGACAAACTTGAGGTGAAATTGTACATATTTCGAATTGCGCGACGCACCTTACTGGGACGCCCCCCTAGGGACATCCAAAATATTCTTCCGGCAACTTGAACCGGAAGGTCGCAGAGCAACTCGCGTCGTCTACTTATTGGGGGCGTTTACTTAACGAACACTTGGGGCCCTTTTGTATAACCACACTTCGTCTGTCCATCGGTTTTCTTTTTCCTTCTTATACCCTTCGCAACCACAGTCTTGTGCTCGCGCGCATATTCGCTTACACACACACACACACACATATAAGTGTAGAAAAAAAGAGAGTAGGTATGTCTCTTTTTCATCTATTTTTAACGGTTCAAAGGATTCCCCGCGCTCAATGGCAATGATGCGAAATTGCCCCAGAAACACGCCTGCTGCGGCCTTTCGGCCAACGAGACATTGCAGTTGAAAATTCAAAGCTTACGTGTTTTTTTGCCTCCTCGGTATTTGTTGTCGGTGGGAAAAATAATGATTGTTATGGGAACTCAGTGGTCCAAATACAGATCAAAGATACTCAAATTTATCGATTTACTCGATGTTTTACCTTTTCCGTTAAAACTTTTTTTTGTTAAAACTTTCTTTCAATATTTAGTGTTTATTTGTAGACATATAAAAGAAAGTATTTTAAAATACTTAATAATTATTATACTATTATTATAAATTTGTCATGAAACAATAAATAACATTAGTTATAATTAGATTATTAAATCAATTTTTATAAGACATCTATATTAAATAATTAATTAATTAAAAGGATATATATTTTAAACGTGTATGTTTTACATGTTTTACAAGTCAAATAATTGTATAATATAATAATGTAGTTAATAATATTGATAAAATGATAATTTCGAGTTGATATAAGTTAATAATTTTAAATGTACACATAACAGATGGAAAATTGTAACCCAATACTAACGAGAGTATACGATTGAATGAAAATCAATTGACCTACATGGTGATCCTTTGCCGAGAACACATCAAAAAATAAAGATTAAAGAGCGAATCAGGAGGAAAAAAAGCAAAAGTACTGGTGTCTAGAGGCTGTGGATATATATTTATTTATATCGAAAAGTTTATCGAATCTCAACCCAAGAATGAGATTCTCCAAATTAACGCTTGGAGAATCCCTACCACCGCAAGCCCGTTATTTCCAGCGAAAGAAAAAAAGCGCGTCAGGAGAGAGGTTAAAAAAGCCATTGGTAGATCGGAGGCGCGTGGCCGGCGATCGGGTGGCCGACCGGCCGCGCGCACGACATCAGACGAGCTTGCGCCCTGTGAAAGCTTCGGCGCGCGTTTTCAATCGCGAGGCGTCGTGGTGCGCGCTCGAGTCTCGCAAAAGCGGCGTGCGACGAAAGGACAGAGTCGCGACTCATCGTATACTCGGGAACGTTAGAATTTCGTGTTTTAAAGGAAAAACTCGGGAAGATCGGGACCGGTGATCGATGAGCGAGCCAGGCAAGTGAGAGATGAGTGATTCGGGGAGGGATGTGCGTGCACGGGGGCCTCGCGGAGGACAACGCCAGGTTCATTCTGCTCGCTTTTGTACTTGCGGCTTATATGCTCGCTGGAGCAGCTCTGTTCCAGAGACTCGAGTCTGATCTCGAGTTACGACAGGTAACTCTTTTACATGGCATTGCGGTTGCTATGCTCTCCTCTCACATTTATTATACTCAACTCAAACCTATTTTATCCTATATAGAACAAACTAAAAGTCAACTTATATTTGCACATTAAAAAAATGCATCTTTCCTAAATTGAGATTTTATTATTGATACTCATCGTGGAATTAAATAAAAATTATAACAAATGCTATTAATTCTAAAAAGCAGAAATAATTTATTTACTTTGTAGTAAATGTTTTTTATTGAGTATTAACAAATACACCTTTTATTCAAAGTATTTTATTAATTCATTAATAACATTTTTTAATTTCAACAATTAAAGAAATAATGTATAAAACGTAAATGTTTACTTGCATCAATACTAATTAAAATTTGAAGAAATCATACTTACATTTTTCTATCGAGATAAGATACATTTCCCTTAAAATATTACTACTTAAATTACTTACTATCATTCTTTTATACCGTAACAAAACTTCTTCATAAAAATACCAATGTTATATTATGTTAATACTGATTAATATTGCATTATACTTATAATTCGCACATAATATATTTAAGTCAAAGACGTTTGCGGTACGACTACATTTATTTAGATCAAGTATAGTTTTAAACCTGAAAAAAATATCACTTTTAAAAGAAAAAGTTTTGTACTCTACATTTGATTTTCCCAATTTTGATATACGTATACAAAAGTTTTAGGAAAGTTGATAAAAAAAATTGGATTTAAAAATATTATTTTACTGAAGTGAGTATTTTAATAGTACATTAAAATCTGATACAACGAAATAGATAAGTATGACACGTATTTAAACTTCAAAACATAACCAACTGTTTTTCAACAAACTATTAGGTTGTACAACTTTTATCAGAGCCATTATGTATTAACACAATATTCTTTAAAGTTGATACTCAATGTTTTTTATGATTAAGCAAAAAGTTATACATAACACTTTTGTACTTTTAGAGATAGTAATGTACTAACTAGAGTCGCAATGTAGAATGTACGATTTTGTCCCAATTCTCACGTTTAAAAACTTGTTGATAAATAGGTCAGATGATTGAATGATACACATAGAAATTTATTAGACATAAATAATAATAATAGTAATAATAATAGATAAATAGAAGTCGCTAAACACTCTAATATTTAATACAAGTCATTTTAATTATATATTTTACAAATATAGGAGATTATTGTAATAAAAATAATTCTAAAAATTAATTATTAAATATTTATAATAACTGAAGTTTGAACTTGGTTACATATTAAAAATCAATGTGTATAATGAGCTTTGATTTTAATTGTAAAAAGAATAATTTAATATTAATATTCGTGTACAATAACGACTAATTAGCGCTCGTCACGCGTGATTAAATAAAAACATTGAATAATATATATGTATCCGAATAATATTGTTAAATATATTTTGCGAAAGTAATTAGTATACTTGAAGCTTTAAGCGGTATAAATTCTATAAAAAAAAGTAGGGTTAAACACCTGGATTTGGATCAAGGGAAATCGATCTTAAGAAAATATGCATGAAGCAATCCGAAATTGCGATTGTATTTCGTTTACTGACATACAACTTTGTACAAATTATATTTGCTGCAATTGTACCTTCAATTATTAGTAATAATTTCACTGACCCAAATTTCGCCGGTACATTTGGTATTACTAATATACAAAAGTATTATTTTACGCAAAATCCTGTAGTTGTTTTGTTTCAATAAATTCATCGAGCCGAAGAGTAAAAATTTCACATTGACATACATTTTTCCAAGTCACCTAGTTTTTTTAAACTATATAAGAGCTTTTTGACAGGCACCTACAGTATTCATATAATTATAGTTATCTATTGGTTTGATTGTAGTTATTGGTCAACATTTAGTACATGCATAAACTTTCATTTAGTTTAACCTACGTACTGAATAACATTTGTTTACATACGTGTAATAAATTTTAATATTTTATGCAAGATTTATACATACATATTTCGATAAACTATAATTTTGGTTTTTCGCAGTTAATGGTAACGTTTCGATTAAACGTATTGCAAGTCGTAACAATAAGTAAGAATAAAAGATTTTTATTTTTGATAATGATTTAGTAAATCTGTGATATGATAAATTGTATATATATTGAAATCACATTTTCATTTCATTTTTCCGATAGTACTTCAATTGTAAAACAGTAGAAAACATCAAGTATATTATAAGTGAAGCGAAGTTTGTAGTTGAAGGTAAAAAAGCAAATGTATATGTATATATGTATATAATATTCTAGAAGTACATGTAATATCACTGATCTTGGTTCTACTGTCTTTATTAAGGCTATAGCTATGTTGCTACTAAAGAGGGCAAAGGTAGAGTCGCTCGACGCATTAAAAAACAAATACGCATTCATTCGATCTATGAATTGATAACCTTTGAGCAATCGGGATTAATATTAATCCAATTTTATTTGATTTTTTTTCTCCGTAAAACGTTCAATTTTGTCCAATCTATTCTACTTAATTATTGTACAAATTAACTAACACCGAAATAATATTTTATTATATTGTATTTCACACTCGTGAGTTATTATTATTAATAAAGTTTAGCACCTGAAGATGGAGACAAATATGTCTCCGAAACGTTGTGCAATTAGACAATCAAATTGACTCGTTAAAGCAATCGTTAATTCTACCAAAAAATATTTTATTATGTTAATAATTGCTTGGGTTTTAATAATTGTTATATTTCGTTTTATTTTTCAAAAATGTATATTATTTTAATTTGATTGTATATGTATTTTATTTACATATTGATTATGTTAAGTCAATGCTATAACAATATATACTTAAACTTTGAAAAATCATGAATCTCTCGAATCAACAACTATGGTAAATTATCTATTCATTACTCTAAAATTATTAAAAATAGTAAAGAAGATAATAACACGTTCAATATATATATATATATATATTTCACTAGTTCGCATCAATTCACTTACATCTTGATGCACTTAAGGACGTGCACGTATGTTTATCTGGTGTTGTTTCATGTAAATATACTTGCGGTCGAACCTTCCTTTTGAATATATTTTTCCTTATTCTTAGGTTCGGTAATTAAAATGGTACTTACATCATCAATATAAAAATTTAGGTTAAGGTAGGTAGAAATACAGGGTAGTAAAAAAAATACAAAATTCGTTAAAAATTTTACAACGTGTATGTAGCTATAGACAATGTGAGGGTATATTTGGTTACATATAATAATAGCTATACTTACTAAAAGCGTTCGTTAATATATTAATTAAATCAAATTTCAATAATTAGTTTTCGCAGATAAAATAATGATGTACTAGAATAATTAAATATTAATTATGTTTAATTACTATTCCGTGAATATTTTGTCTAAAAATAAAGTACATTCTTACATTGCGAAGAAAATAAAACTGTTACATAATACATACGTATCAAGAACAACATTTCAATATCATATTATAAATCCTGAACAAACCATATATGGTATAATAAAATTTTTTTATATGACTGAATAATATATTCAATGAACTATTAGTTTAAAATACATGTACAACTATACGATTAGCAACACAGTTTTGGAGCTCTGAACTTTTTTTTTGTTATACTTATGGGAACTCCATAATATTTTCTGGGCTTCATAACCGGGTCACCTATCTAATTTTTTTTATTCTTAGGAATACTTGCAGTAAGTAAAATAATATTTTTATTCAATGCGTAAATATGTTGACATAATATAACATATTAAGACCAAATTCTACTAGTAAAATAATGACGTAACAATTAACAAGATGTATCGCGTTAAGTTCACATTTTATTATCGTTAAATATTATTATTTTTTTAACATTACGTTTAAAGTGATTTTAATCATATCCTCCATAATGGTATGTTTCTTAACGTAACACGAAAATATATAAAAGGAAAGTAATAAATAAATAATATTAGTGAAATATATTCTTGATAACGATCTTGACACTATTTTAGTCAAGTGGTAAGCATAATAAATTCAAATTTTTGAAATATAAAAAAAGTTAGTGAAGTATGTATTAAGCCCTCGCAAATATGCATTGGGGTGGGCCAAAGTTAAAAGTAGAAAAATAATATATATAAAATTGGTTGCAGACCGCTGAATTCTGGAGAGTGTATCAAGCGTTCCGTCGTCATCACTTACGTGGAAGCTCGCAAGCGCTGCAACGTCTGCACGAGCTGCTGTACGCGTATGGGAACGCATCGGCGATTGGTATAATTAACAAACGCAGGCGTTGGGATTTCCCAGGCAGCTTCCACTTCGTAGGCACAATCGTCTCGACGATCGGTGAGGGTCACCTAATTTATCCTGGACGAGTTGCCGTCGTGTGTGTGTGTGTGCATGTAGACGCGCACGTGGGACTATGCGGAAAATTGTGTCGGCTCTGCGGGTCGTCGTACCGACGCATCTCGCACGCGCGAGAATGGAAAATGCGCGCGGGGAATGGGACCTGGTTACCGGGGAATGCTAATAACTTTGCGACCTAGCTCTTCAAGATACCCTGCAACCTACCCTATTATATATTTTACTTTCGTTATCGCGAGGACGCTCGCTAATTTTTCTTGGCGTCGACCAACTGCGATCTTCTTTTGTTGAGCTAAATTTTCATGCGCAGTTCATATTTACTGATTTACTTATATCTATATACATACTTACTATGTTTTCTTAAATATCGTTTATGAACATTGCAATTCCTTGATTGTTTCATCGATCTCGGAACCAAAGTAAACATTGGTAATAATTATAATGTCGCGAAACGCTTTTCCTCAATTTTATTATTATGTAACAATGGAATATGACCACAACCTCAAAATTTTAAGTTATATACTTAGCTTCCGACGAGCACCAAAACTTTTTTATAGATTCAGTTAGGTTTTTAAAGTGTTTGTACTCCTTACTTAGCTTATTTCTATATCATACTTATGTTGTTAAGTAACTAATTTATTTATTTTATTTATTTATTTAAGCCAACAAATATTTACAAAACATTACAAAAATGTTCTATTCAACTATTTCAAAATAATTAATAACACTTTTGTAGATCATAACTGACCAAATCATAACTGATCAAATTTAATCTATCTTTTCAACATGAAAAATTACTCAAAATATAATGAATTTTAGATATAAATAAACCAATAAATAGCTGTGAAATTTAACATAAAATATTTTTATCAGAAGGGTGGAGAGAACGCATAGTATAAGACACATTTTTTCTTTATTTTTAACCTATATTCTATAAAACTAATCTGTTTATTACTAATTAAAATAATTCTTTTGTTGAATACGTAACTGATTTATAACTATTGTTCGATTAATATTCGTTTAGTCTTATAATAATTAAAAATAATAAAATATATAACATATACCGTTACATTCATGGCAGTGTATAGCTTATAAATTCGAATTTACATTTATTACCTGGAATTTTCATAAAGAACAACAATGCAATGCAACTACAATATACTACGGGAAAGTTTAATTCTACAGATGTATAAATTTTGTAAACGACGATAGGCGATCTTCATTACAATCATTGTAGTTGCTAGGTGAATTACGATATTTGATTTTCCAGGATACGGGAGTACAGCACCGCAAACGTCTGCCGGAAAAGCTGCCGTCGTGCTTTATGGATTTTTTGGATGTTCTGGTAATACATTTTGATAGTTGGCTTTTTTTTAAACCACTAATCGGTACAAATTCTAAGTTGGAGATGTATACTCTTTGTGGATTTTTAAAAAAGTCTATTTTTACTCGTGCCAAATCCGAGAAAACATTTATGATTTTACTGACGTAAACGTATATAGGTATAGTTATATTAAACGAAGTAATCTTTAGAAATCGAGTTACTTGTGTAAATTGCAACTTTTTAAATTTTATAAACTAATGTAACTTTAATGATAACATTTAAAGGCACTTGTTTTTAAACTAAGGGAAATTGCAATCATTTTTATTACAAACTCAATATGTATTACATTCTATATTTATTTGCATATATAACAAAAATTATTGTTACTTTATATTTTCATTGTGTTTATGTACATTTCAATTGTAGGTGGAATTTTATTTTTCAACCTTTTCTTGGAACGAATAATCACGTTTCTTGCTTGGATATTACGGAGTTTACATTTAAGGCGTTTGAAAAAACGTCTGAAGCAAACAACATTAGCGAGTTCAAGACGAATCTCTCGTACGACTAAATCGAAAGATGGAAAATCCTTACCAGATATATTGGACGATGACGATGAGGAGGTACGTAGTACAATTAATACGTGCTTTTAGTATATTTGAGTAAGCAGTTAGAAAAAGTTATTACTCCTAAAAAAAACGAATCATTTTTTTAATTCTTACGAGTGTTAATTTAACCAGTAATACAGAGCATGAAGAAAGTACAAAACTATAAAGATAATGACATTTGTTTATTGGTACGAAATATAAAGGATTTAAGTAAAAAGAGAATAACATTTTATTAAATAAATTATCAAGTATTTAGTAGTTAGTAACATTCAAGTTAAATTATTTTTTTTAGATATTTATTTCTGTGATACAGTTTATTGTCTTTTATTTTTATAAATTACTATACTACAAATTATGATTTTGAATAAACAACTAGCCAATTGTTTAATAAACGTTATTTTTATGCATTTATGAGTATCGAAATCTTGAAATCCTTCTTTAAATACAAAATTCTGAAATACAAAAGTGAAATAATATCGCATTGACAACAATAATTTTCTGATTAATTTTTTACTTCGTTTTGCCCATTAAAATGACAATGGACAAGAGAACGCAATCGTACAATTACAGAAAATATGTAATTACAAATTAAACAAAATGAATTGATTTGTATATATACTTGTATAATTGACATAAAAAATGAAGCTGATAATGGATAATATGTATAGAATTATTGAAATGATAATTGTATACTTACAGATTGGGTTGGAGCATTGGAAACCGAGCGTGTACTGGGTGATGTTGTATTTGTCTCTGACGTCGTGCGCGGTAGCCTGTACGGCGGCTGCACTTTACGCGCCCCTCGAGGGCTGGAATTACCTGGAGGCACTATATTTTTGTTTCGTGAGTTTTGCCACCATAGGCTTTGGTGACTACGTTAGCACGCAGCAACCGAATTATCCCTACGTTCACTTGTACGTACTTTCTTTAATTAATTGTTTAACCAATCACGCTATTTACCTTCATTTAAACAGATTTTTATGTGTAATCTCGAAACTTCACTTTATGTGGTTCATTTAAATTAAAAAAATTTTTTTCATTAAAATCGATTCGATATATCGATTTTTTAAATTATACGATATGTAATTCTGGAATAAATAAATTAGAAAAGAATTGAGATTATGTAAAAGTTATAATATACTAAATCATCTAAAGAAATATATATCTTCAATAATCATTCTGTTTTAGGTATAGATTTGCAAATTTCATTTTTTTGGTGATTGGATGTTGTTGCATATATTCGCTTTTGAACGTTACATCAATCGTTATAAAGCAAGGATTGAACTATGTTATACGCAAGTTGAATTGCCAGAGTCGTTCAATGGCTGCACCGCATCTACCAAGGAGAAGGTACAAATTTTCATACATACAAATAATTGTTTATTTAATAATTATATTTGTGACTATAATATTTTTGTATACCGTATAGTTTTCATTCCACCAATTTATTAATTTTTTCGTTAACAAAAAGTTTTCTAGATTTGAAAACCCCTGCATGTAAATGTATTACATGCACAATCATTATTAAAATAATTTAATTAACAATTGAATATAGTTTAACATATTATATTAATTTCTTTTTGCGTTGTACGTATATGCGAGATTCAGGAATGAATAAAACAAATTTGACCGAATTTAAATTCAAGTAGAGTACAAAAAAGTTCCGGCCTTTTGTTGTATATTTCTATAATGGAGCATATCTACATTGTGTAGTATCAAAATATATGTATAATATTTCTTTTTTGCAAATTTGATTACCTTTCTTCCATTGTACAGTAATGATTGAAAATATTTATTAATAAGTATTCCAATTCAAATCCTCGCATGATATTCTTAATTTTCTTTGTTTTTGCATTGATACAATAATATATATATATGTGTGTATTATAGTAATGTCGATCTTCTCTTGTACATGTGAAACAAAACATAATATACGTGCAACTGTGAAGAAACAAAATATTACGAAACTTTAAAGTCAAAATTTTATAAGTACGGAATAATGATAAAATTTTTAAAGTAACATTTTCTGAGTTAGCCAGACAGTGACTATTTGGATATTTAAAACTTTTTTTCTTTTACTTAAAGTGAACGTTAAATTATATCCAATCATTTTATTTTATTTCCTTTTAGAATGCTCTAAATTTAATGCAAAAGAGTATTAAAGCAGTAGTGAAAGTTCAAATAGTTAAATTTTTTTAAAGTACAAAGAATAGTTACTTCGAAAGTAAAAAGCTATGTTTTATAAAAATTTGATTTATTTGAGATTTGCTCTTGTATATATATATATATATATGGGGTATTCCACGTGAAGTGGTCCGATCAAAATTTTAAAATGCACCAAATTTTGGGTACACTTTGCAAATGTTTTTTGGAATACAGAAAAAAATTTTTAGGTACTGGAATCTATTTGCTCAAAAGTTATTCTGACCTCAAAAAGTGAATTTTTTCTAGTTTTTTTCAACACCAGCTGGGTTTACCGCTATATAACTCAAAATCTATCAACTTTTACTATAGAACATTATATGTAACATTCGTTGCTAATTATATCTAGAATTTATTCTTCTGGGTTAGAATTTCTAATCTCAAGGTCAATGTTACATAAACTACATGTCAATATTCAACTCAAAAAAAGTGCAGGTTCGCCACAATTGATTTTTTTATCCAAAAGTCTAAAAGAAAGCTTGGAGCAATACCTTTCAAATGGTCTGTAGCATTTTTATGGCCTCCAATTCTGTAAAAAGTTATGACAATTTAAAGAAACACGAAATTTTTTTAAAAATTTAAATGGGAATTACCATGTTAATTTTTGTGAATTTTTTGTCTTTCTTTAAATTGTCATAACTTTTTACAGAATTGGAGGCCATAAAAATGCTACAAACCATTTGAAAGGTATTGCTCCAAGCTTTCTTTTAGACTTTTGGATGAAAAAATCAAAGGTGGCGCACTTGCACTTTTTTCAAGTTGAATATTGACATGTAGTTTATGTAACATTGACCTTGAGATTAGAAATTCTAACCCAGAAGAATAAATTCTAGATATAATTAGCAACGAATGTTACATATAATGTTCTATAGTAAAAGTTGATAGATTTTGAGTTATATAGCGGTAAACCCAGCTGGTGTTGAAAAAAACTAGAAAAAATTCACTTTTTGAGGTCAGAATAACTTTTGAGCAAATAGATTCCAGTACCTAAAAATTTTTTTCTGTATTCCAAAAAACATTTGCAAAGTGTACCCAAAATTTGGTGCATTTTAAAATTTTGATCGGACCACTTCACGTGGAATACCCCATATATATATATATATATATAAATAAAACTATTTTGTAGATTCTATCACAAAGTAAACTAAACTTAATTTGCTTACTATTAAATTTTATTGAAGTTTAATCCGTTTGGGTTTGATTTGTTCGATGAATTTAGTATATACAAATTACAACGTCAAATAAATAAAAAATGATCATTTCCATTCTAAGATGTGAAATAATGAAAAATCGCGCAATATGCGAATTTCGGATGATTCACGCGAGATAATATCAGTGCAATGAAACGTTTGGAATGATAAATATAAAAATTATTAGGGATGAAAAATAACGGAAATGTTGGTTGCACGTTTAAGGTCGTCCGTGTCCGCGATCTATTACGCGAGACGCAGGCCAACAAAGCTGATGCCACGAGATTCAATAAAGCCCGAGATTAATGGTATCGACACGCCGAGGCGGATGTCTGGAGAGCTGATATCCATGAAGGAGTTTCTATCGGCAAACAAAGTGTCTCTCGCAGTGATGCAAAAGCAGCTTTACGAGACGGCACACATGCAGCATTTGGCCCAACAGCAACCACCGAGTTTGCACCATCACTACCACCAGCCACCATCGGCGCGTGCGTTTAACCCTGGTCCAGGTGCCGTGGGTCCCCTTGCCATCGCTACCGAGAAATTCGAGGGCGCCAATTCCAAAGGCTCCGTCAATTGCCGATGAGCTGTATTCGTACCGATGTTCCTTTTCTCGGCCATTTTCCGCGGTATTTTATCCTTTCGTTTGGCTTTCTCGCGTTCGGGATGACAGAATTAATCTATTTATATATACATATACATACCTATACCTATACCTATACCTATACCTCTATACCTATACCTATACCTATACCTATATAGTGTAACCTTGAATACTCCCTTGCTTCGAATTGTATAAGGACTTAGGAAGAATTGAGAATTCATGATTCTTCAGATATTTTTGATAAACGAAAATCTAACGTCGATATAGATCGTAAGCTGTGTAGTATATTATTTCTCGATCTTTAGTTTTAGTTTTATCTTTTCTCTTTGTATAGTCGATGACCGATTGTTTGCAGGTACTTTACTCGAAAGAGTCAGCTTCGATTGATATCAATTGTATCAAATTAAATAGATATGTAATACTTGCATGTATATATACCTGTTATGTATAGGGGATATACACGTTAATAAATAAATAAATAATCATATTGAACGATACTTAATGACATTTGCTCGTTGTTACTTTATTTACTTTTGGGATTTTTATAACATTATATTCATTTTTCGAACTTTACCTACACATCACAATCTGCTTTTTTTTCATTGTTCCGCCGTGTACGTAAAATACACATCGAGCAACAAGCTCTACAAGTCGGAGTAAAGATGATAGTTATGTATTTTGTTTTAACGACAGGCTTATCCTCTCTTGTGCTTCGTTTTTTTTTTCCGTCTATTGCAAGAATCGAAGAATGGAAATTTACACTTTATAGCATAGTACAATATGTCGATGACAGTAAGTTCACTAATTTAACCGAATAAGTGTCCACAGACGAAAAGACAAAATTGTTCTCGTGTCTTTGTAAGGGTGTATACAACTATTGTAAATATGTGTCCTTGCTCATGCGCGAGGATATTATTTAGCACTTTTAACTGTTGTTGAAAAAATCTAGGTGAATCTTCAGATAAATTTTCTGTTTTAACCACTACAGACGGATTGGACTGTAAACTATCATCTAAATCATTATATTATATCTCTTTTCATACTTTAGATCTGCAGTCTAATCGATAACAAATTTTATAATAAAAGATTAAAATGTAAAGGATGTACGAGATATTTTTACTTTAGAGACAAAATTATACAACTATTTTGCGCATTCAAAAATAAATTTTATCTGGTACGCAAATGATTTTTTTTAAGAGGATGTCGGATTGCAGGGATTTACGCCGTTCAACCTAAAAATTACGTCTAAAATAATGAATTAAAAATCTGCAAAAATTTATACAAATAGCTTGAAACATAAGGAAGGGTCTGAAGGATTCTTTTTTTAAGAAAAAATAATTTTTTTAATAATAAAGTTGAATAAACCTTTTGTACAAAAAGGAAAGAGTGTTAAAGTTTACTTTACCTATCCCTTCCTTATTTGACTCAGGAACATCGATAAATTTCCAACAATCAATATTAAAAAAAACACCGAGTGATAAAATTAAACCAACGACATGAATAAACAATTTTTGGTCGGTAATTTTTAGTCAAAAAAGACATAATTTTTTAATCTAAATATCGTGTTTAAATTATCGATCAAAAAATTTGGAAAATTTTAGGCGTATTCTTTAGAACATGCATGAGGGCCTGATAAACAGTATTTTTTCAAAAATTAATTCTTCTGTATATAAAAGTTATACAAAAAATCACCACTTTCTGAGTCTCACATCTCCTTAAATTATTTTATAATAAACTATAAAACATTCCTATTATAACAGTAAAATAATCAATTTACTCGACGTTGCAAAATATCGCATACACATTTATTAATTATACATTTTTTAAAAGAAATATAATATATACGTAAGATCAAATGCGATTGATTGGAGTCCAATCCATCTGGAGTCTAAATGAAAATTCGCATGAATTTTTTCAACGATTTTTGTGCATTTGTATGTTTGTGATGTGTATGTGTAGAGACAGACTAGCACGTGTGTGTGTGTGTGTGTGTGTGTGTGTGTGTGTGTGTGTGTGTGTGTGTGTGTGTGTGTGTGAATCGTGTCGATCGTGTGAACATGTAAGAGCTATCGTTGCGTAGATCACTTCGATGACAAATAATTATTTTATAGCTACTTAGTAAGGATGTACGTTTCATGCTGAATCCAAGCATATCTTTGCGAACAGTGATCATATCGTTATACACATTAGAATTGGGAATATTCTAGATCCTAATAATTGATAACCATAAATTTGGATATATTTTATTAATAATAAACGGATGGTAATTGTTACTTTACACTATTACCTTATAAGATCACCAATTATAACAATTTACTTTACAGAATACAGAACAGACATTATCGCAGAAAAAATTGTAAAGTAGTAAGTGATACCTTGTTTAAATTTGATATTACAATAAAAATTAAAAATTAAATTTTACGTGTTCGCTTTTCCGTTAGTTAGCAATGTATGAAGTACTTCAATTTGATTATTTTTTCCGTAAAAAATAACAAAGTACTATTTGAATTCTGAAAAAAGTAACATTTTTTTAAAATGATCTTTAGTAAAGCTCGATATTAATTGCGAAAAGGGAAAGGCAAACATAACCACGCATGGAAATCCAAGTGAAAAAATAACTTTCGATAACTATAGTAGACGGTACCAGTCTCCCGGTGCTTGAGGCATAAAATGATTTGTACACTTCTAAATGCACAGAAAGGGTGAACGCAAACCCTTGTTTAAATCAACTAGATCATACTCAAGCTGATAGCTATGCTACAACAGTGAATCATTTGACCTCGTCTCGCTCAATTCGTTCAAAAATAGTACATTACGATACATGTGTGAAAAAGTAAATTTCACATCTACGTTGAAATGAAAAGAAAACATTTTTTAGTCGACAGCAGAAATGCTGTATTTTGTCTTGATAGTTCGTAAAATTGTCAGAACGAAAGAAATAGACGAAATAATGTAAGAAAAAATTGAATCTAAATGTGATTAAGGTTTTTCTATTTATAATATATTGTTTTTCTATTGGACAATTATAAATGTAGTTAAAATCTTAAAAAATGACAAATAATTTTATGTATCTGTACAACTGAATTAATTATTAAACATGATTTTCATTTCAGCAAAATTAAATAAAATAAAAAACACGTTTTTGTTGGCTTTGTCAAAAACTTTCATAATTTCCTTAAAAATAATGCAAGATAATATTAAAAAAGTACGAATCGAAGACTCTTTTCAATTTTCATTGTATGAAATTTTAATGTACACATGTCCTTATCAGGTAAAGAAAATTTTAAAGTAAACCTTAATTTTAACTTTGTTGTTTTAAGCTTTTTCTTTAATAAATTAATTTAAGTAGACTTTAATTACATATCAATAGAAAGCTTTTTGAAGTTCAAGCATCTTTACATTCAAGCGTAAAACAAATACTTTAACATAAAAAAAGAAACTAGTTAAACTTATCTCACTTGTTCTTTGGAATTTTTTCTAACTTATGTCTGTTCTCTATTGCCACTACCTATAGGATCGCGTCAAAGTTTCGAATCACACGTTTTATTCTATCTTTGGAAATAAAGATATTTCGCATTTACCAAGAGCATAAGAAAAGATATTTATACACGTTCTTCAAATAAGTACTTATTCTTATTTATATTCCCTTGTATTTCTACCTCATTTCTGACTCCATTTACATAGTTTTACGAAGAAAGTCAGGAATAAGACGAAAATAAAGTATAATTCAGGAGAATAAGTACTTGTTTTCTATAATTATGTAAAGTTCTTTGTTTATTATTTTAGGCGCAAAAACGTATTTTTCGATACAGTAACCACGTCCCTAGAAGTTATAGGCCATATTAACAATATTATTAAACAGTCATCAAAATATACTTAAAGCAATGACATATAGATAGCAATAAGAGGTTTATCTTTATATACATTGCGTTGAGCGTTTAAAATATTTTAAAATTTTCATCATGATGATTATTTCAGAAAAAACCAACTTTTAAAAATTTTAAACTGTATTTGCATATAAAAAATTTCAAACCAAATTTATTCAACTAATTGAAGATATTATAGCGGAATGAATATTCAAAAGTTTAAAACTCAAATTTTGGAAGCCCATTATGATATTACAGAACACGATAAAAACATCTCCATTAGGGAGAAATAACAGCAAATTCTTTGAAAAAGAAAATGTGCCGATTGTTATTGCAAATATAATTTTCTAATATATGTATAAAAATTAAGTTTAGAAATAGTTATTAAGATTATTTCAATTTTAAGTAATACATTTTTAATTTACGTATTTAATTTATAAAATGCTTACTTGTAAATTACTGATGCGTAAACAAATAAATGTATAATAAAAACCCTATTTTAAGTGTGAAAAAATTTGCAGATAAAATTTTTCTTTGAAGAAACTATAAAATTTTTAAGTGTAAATATTGTATAACCCAATAAATAGGCAGTTTATTAAAAAGATCACTTAATTCAAGTTATCTATATGGCAGATGATATTTAAAACATTCGTATAAAAACAATAATATACATTTTTTTAAATAGCCATAATTATTTAACTGTCTTGTACAATTATAGAAATAAAATTCTTAATTTATATTAATGTACAATATTATTTCCAAGTAAAGTATCATTATTATTGTAGAAATTTAAATGGATTAATGGCATTTAATAAACGATTGTTTTTCGCGCAAAAATATAATAACATTGTAAATAGATTTTTAAAAATATGTTAAAACCTATCTCTTCTAAGCCTTTTAGAAGTAAAATTTTAATCAACAAAACACTATTTAAAATCATTTGAGATAATTATATGTTATGTTACAGTAGCCATAGAAAAAGTGTAAATAAATCATATTTGTATAATTTCCATAAAAGAGTCCGCCAATAAGTATAAAGACGTTCCAAGACGTATAAATCATGCCTTATCTTTTACTTTTACTAGCGATATTTCATTTGCAAAAAAAATGATTTTCGGGAAATGAAAGAAAAAGCCAAAATTAACCGACAAAGTTTCATTTTTAACATTGCAAGTATATCTATATATATACAAATTTTGAATGTATATAGATATACTTCAAATGCTTTCCGTTGGCGTTCTCCTTTAACAATATAATATGGTCGAGGAACATTGTATATCAAAATTGTGTGTTTCTAAAATTAGTAAACATGTTATAATTTGAGTGAATTAAAATTGAGTTCTTTAAATTAGTAAACGTTGTTTTAATACCTGTAAGAATAATTTTTTTCAATGTATTGTAATACAGTAACAGAAAAGTAAGTACGATTCAAACAAATTATTTTTTTTTAATAGTTTAATATTTTTCGAGGAAGATTGAGTTATGATATTTAGAAAAAAGTTTTGTATACAAAAAATTTTATTTATGATTTAGTATTTAAAAAAAACGTTCTTTGGTAACTTATTATAATTACAATCTAATATTATCAGTATTTTTAAGGTGATGTCGGACTCAGAAAATGGTAATTTTTAATATTTTTTTATAAACAAAAGAATAAATTTTTGAAAAAGTCCTGAACGCCATACCCTTAGGTATGTTTTAAACAGTATACTCAAATTTTTTCAGATTTTAAAAATTTGTAATTTATTTTTAATTTTTGCGTTGAAAATTCATGTATTTTTTTATCAATAATTACCGATCGAAAATTGTTTATTCAATTATCATTAAAAAAATGATTTTTTTTTAAAAATAAAAACGTCATGCCCTCGCTTTGGTTTCAAATTACTGATATGAATTTTTTCAGATTTGTAAATCATTATTTCTAACATAATTCTTATGTTGAAAGGTGAAGATCCCTGTAACTTGGGTCCAACATCCCTTTAAAGAAAATGTATGATTGTTTTTGGTATTTTATGATTGTTTGAATAAGCATGCATAAAGAATATGTGTTGAATATGTTAACTTTTTGAAAAATTTTTACTTTATTTAAATACTATTAAAGTACGATAAGGTTTTAAATTATTTAGTAAATACTTATGTTATTTTGTTTTTTACGTTCATTTAAAAGCTAAGAATTTTATTTTATTTATAAAAAACAAATCTTATAAATAAAAAAATTTGTCTATTATTAAATTATTAATTGAAAGAACATTCGATAACACGTTTATATTTTTGCATAATTGTACTGTTTGAATAAAAAATGTTAAACGCTATATCATACTACTATGGATTTCCATATTTAGATAATAAAGAACATATTTTATAGTTGAAATTAAATTGGTGATCTTAAGGTATAATGCTGTCTTGAAATACATACTTTAATAAGTTTTGTCTATTTATCTCTTATACTAGGGTTTATTCCCAATTGTGTATCGCACAGACATGATCACTCTGAGGAAAAGGTCCTGAATAGACATAGAATTGAGAAACTGGATCTATAATTGGACATACCATTTCATTTTCTTGCTAAATTGCACACGACTAATCCATGTAACGATTACGACAATGCTTTATCATTGGAAGATTTCGAAAGTTATTTATTACATGAAACATTTATCTAAGAATCTTGGCATACTTTTTCCTCCAACTTCAAATCAACTTTGTTGGTGATTACCATCTTCATAACACAAGTATGTTATTCTTATACTGTCACATGGAATAAAATTTGCCGTAATCGGATAAGTACAATTTTTTAATATCTTAAAATAATTACTAGCAAGTTGAAACTTGGTATCATCTACACATCGAGTATTTTAGACAGTCGTTTTTTTTTGCTAAGCCATTCGTTAAATCTTTAAAATTCGTTTAAGACAGATTCAACAATAAGTCTATCTCTCAAATTCGACATTACATTATATCCGTTCGATCGCAGAAAAAGCCAGCTCGCGATCGAACGGCAGGACAAAACAACAGCACCCTGTCTAAATATTTATAGGGTGAGCGCTCGATGATCAACATCGTCGCTAACAAACTGCATTCCAGGTGTTCTCTAATTAAATCTTTTTCGCCCCTCGCCTCCAACCTCCGACCTCCCGCTCCTCTCGACCCGAAAACCCTGCAACCTGGTAAAGGCAGCAACAAAACACAGCGACTTATCGAAGTTTTGCTGTGCACAAAATTTATAATTTCGTTCGCCGAGAAATTCAAATCTGGCGTGAAATTCGTCGTAGTACCGAACCGCTATCACGCGGTTTTCTTGTTTTGCCTTTTTCAGCGCATATCGCGCACTCGGGCAAATTGAGGATTCAACAGCTCGAAACCATTATTGATAGATACTGAATCGACAGTAGTACTATTTATTCGTATCAAACGTGGCTTCAATAGCTCCGATTCTGCTGATTCCTCACGAATTTCGTTGGCTAAAATATTCACATTATTATTGTTGTTGTTGATATTAATGTCATTATTGTTATTATTATGGTTATTGTTATTCATAATAGCTGTAGTTGATGTTGGAGGCTGATTTTGATTCTGAGGTGGACGGCTTCGTGGGCGAGGAATCTGATCTGCAGGTTCCATTAGACTAGAATGTTTTTTACGTTGATGTTGTAGAAGTTTTGCCTAGAAAATGTATTTTTAAGTATTTAAGTAATTAGATAGATAATAAAAAAATATAAACTACTTTAAATCACTTACTTTACTAGCATATTGTTTGTGGCACCATTGACAACCTTGTGGAGCAGTTTTTATACTCCCTGCAGCCTGGCTATATGTTGGGTTTGGAACTCCAGGAATATCAAACTCTTTATTCCTGTTGCTTGGAGGTAAAGCTGCACCAGGATGATTTTTCATAATGTGCGCTTTTCGCTTACTGCTACTTTTGTAAACCTATAAACATAAATCATGTTTACTAATTGTGTACAACTAATCTACAAATAAAATTATGAATAAAAGTATATACTTTATCGCAGTATTGACAATAGTAATCTCTGGTCTGTCGTAAAATTGGCAAACTAAGTTCTGGTACTGATTCAGGTGGGACATCTGGATGTCTTTTGGCTAAATGATTAACAAGCATACCCCTACGCTTAAAACCCACTTGGCAACGTCGACATTTGTAAATAAATCGGTCACAATCCACTGGATTTATCTAAAGAAATATATATTTATAAAATATCAATCATAAAAATAAATATTTATTTACTTAATGTTATCAACCTTTGGAATCGGTTTTTTGGCACGATTATTCGATGATATTTGGTCCTTGTTAGTCTTCTGTGAGTAATGGACACGAGTTACATGATCTTTTAATTTATCCTTTCGTTTAAATTGTTTTCCACAATTTGCACATTGAAATTCCCTATATTAAACAAGTTATAAAGTTTTAGAATCTTTTGTACACTTAGGTATGTAGTTAAAATTAATAAGTACCTCCGATCAGAATGTCTCAACATGTGCATTCTCAATTTATCTGCAGTTGGAAAACACTTTAAGCAAAATTGACATTCGTGTTTTCTGTCAAAATGATGTGCTCTTGCATGTTTACGTGTTAATGCGTAACTCGTAAATGATTTTGGGCAGTGTGGGCAAGTAAATGTTTCATCTTGATTGAGATGCGTATCCGAAAAATCTTTTAAAGTTAAAACACGACCAAATGCTTCTCTGCACACGGGACATTCAAGACTTTGTCGTTCTTCTAGAAAATTCAAGTACACACACAAATAACTAAGAGCTGTAATAATTAAATTTATTTATTTGCATTATACTTACTTTGGTGTGTTTTTAAATGACGCGATAAAGAAGAATTGTTTAAAAATGGTTTTAAACAGACATTGCACGTTAAAGAATCATTGTCTTTAACACCATGTACCAGGCAGTGTTGCTGAAATTTTATTTTATTTGAAAACCGCTTTGAACATACTGTGCATTTGTAGATGCTTGATGATACAAGATTTTTTGTTTTATCTAATTCATCTATTTGATCGGATTGACTAATTTCTTGCTTCATAAGCTCCAATTTTATTTCTGGAGAATTTTCTTTCTCTCCTTGAAATAATTTTGATGATCCATTGTAATCAAATGATTCTTTTGAATCATTAATTAGAGAATTCGAATCACTTAAATCATCATAGTCTTCATCAATTTCTAAATATTTCCTAAAAATAATTTTAATTTATAAATAAATGTTGACTACTATCAATTATTTTTAATAATATTACTACTATTATTACTATTAATCATGTCTTATATTTATTTCAATTATAATGAAAATTGGCTTACTGAAATGAGTTACGAGCAGACTTTCGCCTTTTTTGTTGTCTGGTGGAGTTATTTCGTCGATTTTCAATTATAAAATTCTTTTCTTTTTCATCAGCAATTTCAAGAGGGCTAGCTTTCAGATGAGACTGTGTACAGAACTCAACTTTTGAATCTACAATTTATAGTTCATTTACATAAATGAAGAGTTATGCAAGTAAAAGACATGTGTAGGTAAAAAATAATGTACTGTACCTAAAATATCATTGTGCATCAATTCTAGTACTGGTAAATTTCTACGTTTACCGTATTCTACACTTGACCCGGCTTTTAATTCTTCATTGGGCATTATATTCCGAGTAGTTAAGAAAATAATTCCTTCATTTTGTTGACATATAACTAAATTTTGTTCTTCAAAAGTCCGGGCAGGTCTTACAAAACGCATCCAATTTGAAGTATCTGAAAGATTAGTGTTTTTTAAAAGCTGATATACAAGCTACTAAAATGATCATGTGTTATATTACATACTTTCATCTGATACATCGATTTGTAAAAATTCATCCTTCTTTTTAGTTTCTAGCAATAAAGGTAATCCGTGAATTTGTGAACCATTGTAAGGAACTAAAATCCCTTCAATTGGGCCAAATTGTGTGCGACGACGAATATTTCGCTTTGCAAACACTCCAAACTCTTGCAATCCATTAGCAGCATCAGAAGATGGAAGTTTATCTATTGATAAATAGAGGCCTGGTAATGTAGCAACAGCTCTAGAAGGAACTGGTTGATCGGCAATCGTACAAACACTATGCAAATTACAATCTGCTGCATCTGTACAAGTACTATCACAGTCTTCATACCCTACACAAATGATATAATTATTTATTAGAATTCTATTAACCACTAAAATTAAATTTAATGAATTAAAACATTACATAGATTATTATCCTCATTAACTTGATCTTTACACCACTGAATATCTTTTTTATCTGATTCAGATATTTGATCAGATTGTTCAGAAAACTTTTTGTAATTTTTCATTGTTGATAATTGTGCGTTTGTTTCATCTTCAATATCATTAGGTAAGATGGATTCAGTAACCTGATTTACATTGGATTCAAGACTAGAATTCAATTTTATAGAATTCATAACATTAATCTGATCTTCTTGCATTACAAGGAAATCTCTTGTCAGCGTCAAATCAGAACCAGAAATTCCTGCTAGCATAAGTGGAGTGGGAGAAGGTTCCAGTTCTGAATTCGAACCTATTAAAAAGTATTAAAAATAATTTTATATCATAATAAAAAGTGTATAATTTCTTACTACCTTGAATAAGCATTAATTCATTTCCAACACTTGATACTAATCCATCACTTGTACTGTCAGTAAAATCTTCCGAATTATCACTTTGGGACATACTAGGGGTAGATGATTGATCAGTAAGCTGGGATGAATAACCATTAGTTATTCTACCAGCTGATTCTGATGTCGATATCAAAGGGGAAGAAGGCTCTTGAAGAACTACAACTGAATTATGGAAAGGCGAGGAAGGCATTGGAACTGGAGTTGGGGAATATCTTGCAGCAGAGCTCATATTAGGATCATGTGGACTAACACGATCAAAATCTGATAATGGAGAATTTGCTCTAGATGAAAAAGAAACTTGTTCGTACGATGGATACATTCTGCCAAAATCTCTTGCCTGATCTTCAACATATTCAACCTAAACATATTAATTTACATGACTTTAATCATTGTAAGTTGAGCATTTATTTGAGTAAACAAATATATAATATTTTAATTAAGGAAAATATATTAAATTTTTATGAGTAACAAAACAGTGAAGAGTGTAATAAATATATTATGTCAAACTGATGTAAATTTTACCATGCAGTAATTTTATAAACTCAACTGAAATGTAAAAATTAAGTATTAAAAAAAATTACTTACGGTCAAAAATAAAAGTTTGTTATTCAACTTTTTGGGAGGATCGCAGAAAGTTGATGATGATACAATGTTATCGTCAGGCCAATTAGTTTCTGAGTAAACTTTGTCAATAATAGTCATATCCATGGAGTCAGTAATGACAACAGGGGCCCCCTCAGGAGGGCCCCTTTGGTCCATATTACGTCGCGACCAACAAATTCAGGACGTTAATGATGCTAGAAAATAAAATCTCAATCTATAGAGGGTAGGTCATAACAACAATAATGTGTGCGTGTGCGTGTGTGTGTGTGTGTGTGCGTGCGCGTGTGTGCAAATGTGTGTAGGTGCATGGACTGGACAGTGTCAAGGAAAGTAGGCTAGTGGCTGAATTCAAAGAGATAGCAGAGTTCACGAGCCAGACGTTGAAATAAAGTGTTTTACAACTGTATCAAAGAGATTCGATTACTAACGTGTCAAGTATTAGCTCCCCTATTAGCTGCAATGCAGCTGCGGACCAGGGAGCAGGGACCAACAGCCAACAAACAGGACTACAAGCAAACTGAGAAACTGGGTACTGATTTAGAGAAGTACAGCAACGTTCATCAACAATCGACTTTCAGCGGTGCTCATTCACCTCCACTGTTTGAACGAACGAGCTGCTGTCGTTAGGCGAAAATGATAACTACTGATCACCCGGGAAAATTCGAATGATAATAAAACATTTTTTAATTTACTTTTAAATTTAAATAGATACCACATTATATAGTATTTATTACATGATAATATGAACCACCAAAACTAATAAAAAAGGTCTTTTTTTAACTAAATGATAAAAAATGTACAAGTTTGCCTACATGTCGTGCTTCTCTTTATTATTGGCTTTGAGTATCTATATCAATGCCACCGATTGACCGATCTCTATATAGTCAGTCGAAATATAACTTATCGAATATTCGAATATCATATACATATATACATACACACTGACACACATGCATGTGCGTATGAAGGAGATAAATCGAATTTTCTAATACTCACTAAGTAATCGGTATCGTCTCTAAATAGATAACGGTTACATAATGAGTTAAATTCCTGATACTACATAATTATATTTAATACTACTACAATTTGCTGGTTTCATTCGAAATAAAATATTTCTTTGCATAAGTACTCAGTGTCTGTTAATAACATTGACGTGTTTGAGTTTGTAAAATTATACATGTTTAAGAATTGAATGTATAGTTTTTTCTTATTCGAGCTAAATTTTTAATATTTTCCTTTAACAAAATAAAAGTAAGTTATTTGTTTTTACTATTATTGTTTATTATACTTACTTGCTATATAATTAAAAAACTTTATTCAATTCAATATATTTAAATATTGTAGACGTAATAATTTATTAATAACATATCGTACCTAAGTAAGTATATAGCTAACAAATATACAACTATATTATAATAATATATAATAATAATTTGAGATGATTGACCAATCGAAAATCTACACATATTGTCATTATTTATGTAATCGAACCGATTTAAGCTATTGTCATTTTATGCAACGTATTTCCATTGCATGTATTGTAATTGTTATTGGAACGATATTTTATTATTTACATGTTTGTGCAGCATTTCCTATACCTAGTTCTTTATTTACCTATTGCATGATAGGATTGATATTTGAGTATTTGACAGGTAACATTCTCAAGATTGCATATAGTGTAAAAGTATTCCAGTTTTTCCGTCAGAGGTCTTACGATATATTTAGAAATTTAGAGGGAGGTAAATTCAGTAAAATAATACTTATGTATTTTAATATTGCAATTCCTTGAATTGAGTGGCAATACAGACGTTCAGTGACGAAACTTTAACGAGGCGCCATCCCTCGGTTATTACGATATTCTAACCATCTTGAGAAGAGAACAGAGAAACTATATACTTTCATTATTCCATACGCCTCTACGTTCGCTCCTCATTTGTCAAATGTGAAAAGAAAAATTATCTTATTTTTGAAAACCTTATATTTATACGTTTTAGATTGGTCAACACAATGGATTCAGAGCTGTTAAGAAATAAAAATGTTGGTTTTATTGGTGGTGGAAACATGGCACAAGCTATCGGTTTGGGACTTGTTAAAAAAGGTTTGAATGAACATTTTATAATGTATATGTTTAGCTAAATTGACATGTACACATCAGTCATCAATAATAGCATTTCAATAAAACTTATTTTCTTTTTATATTTTAGGAATTTTGAAACCAGATAATATTTGGGTATCAAGTCGAACCGAAAAAACATTGAGCATTTGGAAAGCCATTGGTATTATTACAACTCTAAGGAATCATGAAGTTATAAGAAATTGTGATATTATATTTTTAGCAGTAAAACCACAAGTATTAGATGAAGCTTTAAAAACTTGTCAAAATTCATGCGTGATTGTGGATAAATTGTTTATATCAATAGTAGTAGGAATCCCCTTGGAGGCTTTAAATGACGTATGTAATGTTATATATTTTGACTAGAATTTTTAATTGTAAATATGATTTATACATACATATTTATTATATATTTTACCATAGAAATTAAGACAAATAGCTGCAAGATCGAGGATAGTAAGAACAATGCCAAGTACTCCAGTGATGGTGTTTGAGGGGATAACTGGTAAATTGAACTTTCTTAAACATTATTATTAGTTGACAATAAGTAGTAATAAAATATAATGTATATTGATTTGGTCCTTATATATTTCCAGCTTACTGTTGTTTTGACACTAACGACGACGATGAAAGTATAATACAATTACTATTTTCACATATTGGATATTGTGAAAAAGTTCCTGAATCTCTTATGAACACTGTAGGTGGACTTTCTGGATCAGGTCCTGCTTATGTAAGATTATTTAACTACAGCATTTGTTTATATAACAAAATTCAATCCATGCTTTATATATTAAACTTTAAATGTAGGCATACACAATAATAGAAGCATTATCTGATGGTGCAGTAAAGAAAGGATTACCTAGAGATTTAGCCACAAAATTTGCTGCTCAAGTTCTTATAGGTGCAGGAAAAATGGTTCTAGAAAGTGGAAAGCATCCAGGACAATTAAAAGAAGAAGTGTGCTCACCAGGTGGTTCTACTATTACAGGAATTCATGCTATGGAAGTAGGTGGAGTAAGGTAAGTCTTTTTTATTAATATGTTACTATATTAGTAAGAAATTGTTTTTTATTTATTTACTAAATGATAGGATATGTTATTAAATTTTAGAGCTGCTATGATGAATGCTGTAGAAGCAGCTATCAACAGATCAAATGAAATCACTTCATTGCTAACTAAAAAGTAAAAATTATGTAACAGAGCTGAGCAGATGACATCCATATTGATCTCACTACTGGATTTGCATAATTGTAAACATATGAAACTGGGAATCTAAATTAGTTATAACCTGCTTAGAAAAACAGGTTGGAAATTTTTAAAATCCGTACTCACAAGGAAAAAGAAAATAAATTTTGCTTTTCTATTAAACTAATTTAAAATATTATACTTGATTATTCACAAATTCTTCATTATATAGAATAACATGCAAAAGTACAATGCTAATATAAGATAAAATAGTTTATTTTCATAGAAATAATAATAAAAATTATTTTTTAAAACTATTCATCATTCCAAGTTATTATTTCCACTCTTCAATTATTTCTACAATTTATATGATTTTGTTTAAAAACATTGAAAATAAAAAGATATATTTGATGTTTAACAAATTGTATACTGAAAAAAATTTAGTGAATTTAATAAAGTATTTCTTTAAATAGTCCTGAAAATATTTTATAGAAACTAAAAAATACTCATTATGAACGAAAAGATTTTAATTGTAAGATATATACTGTATTTGGAAGTACAAAAGAATTAATAATTTTTGTTTCCAACCGTTCAAACTTTTTATATTATTATTTTATTAAATATACTAACTACTGTACACTTGTTACGATAATTTTAACGAAGAAATAATAAACTAGTATTTTTACTCTCATTATATCATTAAATTTGTTTAAAATTAACTGTAACAAGAGCTTGAGTTTTTTAATTGCTATATAATGTATTCCATAAATCGTATCACAGAGTATTTTCAAAAATATATAAATTTTATAAATGACTAAAAGTCTCTATACATATCTTTTCCCTACGATTTTATAGTCTGGATACAACCTGAAAATAAACGTGAATATAAGATATGACGAATATAAAATATCATTCAAGACTTTCTCTTGCGTTTAAGATATTATAAATTCATTATCAGCTAAAAAATTTCAGTTGACTTAAAAATAATTAAAAATTCTTTTAATGCACACGATAAATATTATTTAAATAAAAACAACCATTTTTAAAACCATTCGATTGCATTTGGGTTGTATTATTGTTACAATTTGTTTGTTGAAGTTAAAATAATATAATTAACAAAGCTTCAACATATTTAATAAATCGAAATATACTAATTTATATTAATAATAAATTATAAAAATAAAAATAATATTATAAAAAACTGAAATAAAACTACTATTTTTTTAATTTTTGCATACATAGTAAGCTTAACTTTACATAATAAATAATATATTAAACGGTAAAACATTGAGTAATACTAATTTACTTATTTCGTAAGTAGAATTAATGAAACATTAGAATAAGATATAGAATAAGGTATATATTTCCATATTTTGCAAAATTTAATTTACATGACAAATACAATTTTCTTTTTATGTTTAGTAAAGCAAAAATAATAAAATTCTTATAATTTTTTTGTATAAGGTAATTAATTTTTAGTTTAAGGTAAAGGAAAAGTATCTTATTTTTTAAAACATTTGATTGTTTTTTAAATATAATAGTACATTTTTCTTTCGAAATTTAGAAAAGAAAGTCGTTGCCAATGTACACATATGAATTCTCTTATCCTCAAGATAAACAATGCTGTTCAAAATGATCAATCCACAATTTTCAACTAGGTATTTTTCTTGAAGTCATATCCCGCAGTTTAACGTAGGGGAAAATTAATTAACCCCCGTTGAGTCATTAAATGAAATAAAAAATAGTACAGTATACGATGAGAATATAGCATGATCGATTTACGAGCTCGGCGAAAGCGCTTTGGGGGTAAAAGTAGCCAGGTCAAACGGCTGACGCACCTCGTCGTTCTGCACCGCGGAATCGAGCGATCCAGGGGTTGGAATCGCGTTCGCTAGTTTGGCAATTATCCTGCCGTTAAAATCGTATTTGATACCTCGGGGCGTTGGGAGAGCGAGAGCGAGAGAGAGAGAGAGAGAGAGAGAGAGGGAGATAAAAATATAGATACGCAGAGAGTATATAGGTGGAATCCGTCATGCACTGGCGGGCCCGCGGCAACCGAAGCAACAGATGACACGCGCTCGCCGCACGACAGAGAGACCCCTTATTAAGGGGCGTATGGACACCGGGGATGCGGCTTGTGCCATGTGGCGATTTCTCACTTTCCGACCCCTCGGTGCTGCCTTTTTACCTTCCACTAAGTTTACGGTATATGCTACTTAAATGCACATATACACACGGACACACGGACACACGGTATACATGCTACATTCACTCGATACAGGGAAACTCATCCCGCGAGTTTACGGTATATTCGACTTTTGCCCGCCTGCTCACTTGGATCCATATATACGCATACATCATCGAGAAACGAGCGTCTCTTCGGCCTCCTTTTTTCTGTCCTACTGTTTTTTATCCTGCTTTGTTTGCATTCGTTTCGCGGGGACTGCATCAAACACCATTTTTCTCCATCGGTTATTTCGTCTAACATAATTATTTATATTCTATTCCGAATTCATTAGTATAGGGTTCGTTCACTTTCATATTGTTATTCAATCTTTAATGGATTTTTATATTTACGATGCGGTTCCGTTTTATTACTATTTTTATTCTTCTGTTATATTAATATTATGGAACGGTATATGGTTTTCGTTTCTTTTCTTCCCTCGTATACACAATACACATTAATGATCAGTTTCACATTTTGTATGTTATTTCTGGCAAGAATCAACTTTTCTAATTATCTCTTTCGGTCATAATTTCGTTGTTTCTTCGAAATATTCGAATTGTCTGTATACACCCTTATTTTGACTCTAATTACAACGTTTACAATATTGTTTTTATACTGTTTTTTAATCTGGATTTTATATTTTATTTAAAAAAAATAGTTTTTACTTTAATTTTCTGTTCAATATATTTATTTATTTTTTCATACTTGTATAATCATGTCGAGTAATTAGTTTAATCTACTACAGTTACGGTATTATGGGTTATTTAACTATGCGTTTATCATTACATTTTGTGCATATACTATATCTATTTAATGTAAAATAAACTCGAACTATAAATGTTGTTTCTTTACACACACTGTAAATTACTTAATCTGCATAAAGTGTACTAATTGTTCACTATATTTCAAAAGATAAATTCTTAGATTATTATGTATTTAAAATATATGCTATAAATATTAAAAGTAACATGTAATATTGATACTCGGTGTAGCACATACGTGTAAATAGAATATTGTTTTTTAAAAACAAAACATTAATTAAAAATTGATAAAATTATTATTATTTTCTTTTAAAAGTCAATGCTCTTAAAAGTTAGTTCAATCAACAATATACATTTAAAATCTGTAATACCCGGATAAATAAATTAATTTTCAATGTACTCAATATAAAAGCTATTTGTTCTTATACTTTTAGCAACTACGCTAAACCATTTAAATTTATTAATTATATACTGAACATTCAAGTTTTTTTTTTTTTTTTTTATAGAATGTGAATTAAAATTTGAAAAGGAGAATTTGAAAGAAAATAAAATAAATAAGAGATAGATTAAAAATGCACAGGATTATATAGATTAACAAAATAAATAAATGCTTTTTCAATAAGTAAATGTAAAAAAAATTGAATTCTTCTTTCTTCTTTTGCATCGCTACACGTTGAAAGTGGTTGTGTACGTATAAAAGAAAAAGATAATTAATTCCAGTCGAAAAGTCTCCCCCACGAACGGTCCCTCATTAAGTATTTCGTAATCTCCCTGAAACTAAAAGAAGCGCAAGGGCTCCACATATATACATATATATACATATAAACTAAATGGGACATTAAGTGATCTGATAAAAGGATCGGTGGTGTAGGTATACCATAGAACGTAGTGGGCAATAGGGAGGTAGGTTGGGTTATGGTTATGCTACGGGAGTTGGGGATTGGTTGGCTGGTTGCTCGGTGCATCGAAAGGTGCACTCGGAGAGTTACAAAAAAGCACGTACATATACAAGAGAAAAGGTATTTACGTGTAGGTTCGTATGACTGACGCTTATAAAACATTTAACTTTTTAAATTTTGCATTTAGTATCAGAGAATATTAAATATTTAGTAATTACTATTATTAATCGTAACATTGCAATTATTAAAGATATAGGACTCATTTTGCGTTATTTATATATATGCGTAGACAGACTGACACAATCCAAAAATTTACTATAGTGTATAATTAATTTTACTGAAGTTACTAGTAAATATTACCAAATTGTAGTAAAAATTAATAATTTTCTAGTAAATTTTATTATACACTATAGTAAATTTTTGGATTGCGTCAGTCTGTCTCCGCATTACTAGACAACATTGTAATTTTTACTTCAACTTTTTTCTCCATGTATATATATACACTATATTATTTCTAAAATATAATATTCTAATATATATGTATAATATATATAGTACTTTCATATCTGAGCAATATAAGATAACTATAATTAAAGTAACGCAAACGTTACGTTTAAACTAGTTGTGTTTACGTTTGAAAAGCGGTATATAAGTGGGAGAGGAACGCCAAAGACAGAAGAACCAGGAGGAAGAGGAGGAAAAGGCGACCGGAATGGAATCCGCAGCGCGGTGCCGCGCTATTCAATTTGTGCGGGGCACGCGGCTGGCGCGTGCCACGTACCGCCCGATATTCATCTCTGTATAGGTACTTCTCCGCTACCGTTGCTTACACCAAGGGAACCTCCGTTCTTTCTCTTCATTCTCTCTCTCTCTCGGTCCCTCCCTCGGACGTACGGCAAGAGTCAAACGAGACAGTTGGGCCGTATCGGTAAAGTCGGGAGAGCGAGAGAGAACGAGAGAGGTGCAACATGCCAATCGTCCGACCCACGCACCGTAACGGCACGCGATCGGCGATCGCATAAGACACACAGACAACGCAAACCCTCGGAGATCCTGGTCTCTCGTACCTTTTCGTGCACCGGCAACATCGATATAAACCGGTATATTACTTTACCAATTGGCCCTCGTGATTAGGCGAGATTGCTACGATGCACACGGGAAAAATTTTAACGTTTGTATTAAGTGCCGAGCTGTTAAAACACCCTTCTCATTCTATTCTACTTTTTTTTTATCAAACGCTACCAATAATAGCATAAGTATACTTATAATTTTCACGCGTATGACGAGTTAGTTAATTGAAACGTTAAAGGGTGAAACTATACTTTTCAATACTATCGTTAATTCATTCGATTTGCAATTGATTATTTTTACTTCCACAAAGGCTTAACCGATCTGACACGCTAAATATTTTTATGTAGCATAAGTACTTTTTTTTCCAGTCGAAAAGTCTCCCCCACGAACGGTCCCTCATTAAGTATTTCGTAATCTCCCTGAAACTAAAAGAAGCGCAAGGGCTCCACATATATACATATATACATATATACATATATACATATAAACTAAATGGGACATTAAGTGATCTGATAAAAGGATCGGTGGTGTAGGTATACCATAGAACGTAGTGGGCAATAGGGAGGTAGGTTGGGTTATGGTTATGCTACGGGAGTTGGGGATTGGTTGGCTGGTTGCTCGGTGCATCGAAAGGTGCACTCGGAGAGTTACAAAAAGCACGTATATATACAAGAGAAAAGGTATTTACGTGTAGGTTCGTATTAGTTATTTATGTACTTGGGTGAGCCTCGCGTCATTACTGTTCGAGGCGGAAAATTTCGTGGATGGTTAGTACGTCCGCGGTCGCGAGCGCAGCGAGCGGCCAAGGAGTTACTACCATCCACGAAATTTGAGCCGAGAACTGTAATGACGCGATGTTTACCCATGGTACGTAAACAATTTTCAGCCTTATAATTCGTACATACGACTCTTTCGTTGCTCACAAAGTAATTTATTATACATTTAAAAGTAATGTAATAATCACTTTTTTAAACAACTTAAATAATTATATATTATGTCAATCATTTTTAACCATTTGTATACTGACGCTTATAAAACATTTAACTTTTTAAATTTTGCATTTAGTATCAGAGAATATTAAATATTTAGTAATTACTATTATTAATCGTAACATTGCAATTATTAAAGATATAGGACTCATTTTGCGTTATTTATATATATGCGTAGACAGACTGACACAATCCAAAAATTTACTATAGTGTATAATTAATTTTACTGAAGTTACTAGTAATATTACCAAATTGTAGTAAAAATTAATAATTTTCTAGTAAATTTTATTATACACTATAGTAAATTTTTGGATTGCGTCAGTCTGTCTCGCATTATAGAAAACTTGTAATTTACTTCAACTTTTTTATCCATGTATATATATATACAATATATATTTCTAAATATAATTTATATAATATGTATAATATATATAGTACTTTCATATCTGAGCAATATTAAGATAATATAATTAATAACGCAAACTTTACGTTTAAAACTAGTTGTGGTTTACGTTTGAAAAGCCTTCGATATATCTCATATACATGTACTACGCGTTTCAAACACGTTGGAATCTATCCGTTCGCGCGGGCAGAGGTATATTGACCGCCGCCATATTTCCTACGGAAGCGCTTTATACAGCCTCTAGATGTATAGACAACTTATACGTCCTAGGAGGATGTTATAGAGGGTGCCATACAAAGCGAGGAGCCACTTGTATGTACGCAACGTATTACAAGCGGAAGCGCGCTCGCAGTAGAGCGTGTACGAATTAGTAGTCTGGAAAAGGTATATAAGTGGGAGGAGGAACGCCAAAGACAGAAGAACCAGGAGGAAGAGGAGGAAAAGGCGACCGGAATGGAATCCGCAGCGCGGTGCCGCGCTATTCAATTTGTGCGGGGCACGCGGCTGGCGCGTGCCACGTACCGCCCGATATTCATCTCTGTATAGGTACTTCTCCGCTACCGTTGCTTACACCAAGGGAACCTCCGTTCTTTCTCTTCATTCTCTCTCCCTCTCTCTCTCTCTCGGTCCCTCCCTCGGACGTACGGCAAGAGTCAAACGAGACAGTTGGGCCGTATCGGTAAAGTCGGGAGAGCGAGAGAGAACGAGAGAGGTGCAACATGCCAATCGTCCGACCCACGCACCGTAACGGCACGCGATCGGCGATCGCATAAGACACACAGACACGCAAACCCTCGGAGATCCTGGTCTCTCGTACCTTTTCGTGCACCGGCAACATCGATATAAACCGGTATATTACTTTACCAATTGGCCCTCGTGATTAGGCGAGATTGCTACGATGCACACGGGAAAAATTTTAACGTTTGTATTAAGTGCCGAGCTGTTAAAACACCCTTCTCATTCTATTCTACTTTTTTTTTTATCAAACGCTACCAATAATAGCATAAGTATACTTATAATTTTCACGCGTATGACGAGTTAGTTAATTGAAACGTTAAAGGGTGAAACTATACTTTTCAATACTATCGTTAATTCATTCGATTTGCAATTGATTATTTTTACTTCCACAAAGGCTTAACCGATCTGACACGCTAAATATTTTTATGTAGCATAAGTACTTTTTTTTACAAGTACCGATATGCAGATGAATAATAGTTTTTTACGCATAAGAGGTAGTTTTATATTACGGATGACTCACCATACTTAATTATGGGTATAAATTAATAATTTAGGAATAATCGATGTAGGCATATAATTAATGTACAGGATAATATGAATACAATAGATGGAAACACTCGATTTAAAATTATTTTGTAAATATCTTTATTTTAAAAAAGTAAATGTGTGTGTGTCTATATATGTACAATTTTCATATATAAAAATATTTATTAACGTTTTCGACAAAATAAATATCGCAAAACTAGTTTATATTTTTATTTCGTTACAATCACACATTTTTTGGACGTTAATTTGTTCAAAATGTAGGTATACGTTTAAATTAAAATAATTGAGACATAAACAGACAAAAGAAATGTTTGTACGTTACAAGATACGTAGCGTTCACGTTGGTATAATCTTTGGCATAAATATTTAAAAAATATATTAATTAATGAGGCACGTCTCTATATATCGTATAGTTCTAAAACTAAATAGTCGATCAACAATTATATCATATTCGTAACAAACGCCCGACGCAGTCTTATCTACATAAACGAAACTTGACGGAACATTTTATTATTCGTAATATCGCATTTTATACAGTCCTGAACATTTGAACGACAATTTTCTTCTCTTGTATCTACGCAGCGGTATACACACACATATACACACACATATATATATATGTATATATATGTATATGAATTCATCGTTACAAATAAATACAATATTCATAATTTGTCTAACGTCCCTACCGTAAACGTGCGCGAGTACCTCACGAATTTTCCTAGTTGAATGGCAACGAGCGCAGGAACTTTGACTGTCAAGTATCAATGTCGTTTTTACAAGTTAATATATAATAATCATTTCGCATTTTATGCTAAGTACTTTTCTTTCCATCGCAAGCAACGATTATCATGCTAAATTAATGAAATAGGTCAAGTCTCTTTTTCTCTAAATAATCGTCAACTCTTTTTGTTATATATTTATATGTACATATATCATAAAACGCACGGTTTGAACCATGTTATTATAATCACATGATGCGCAAAGTCGCATTTCGTTGGATCGGTTATAGATATATGGCAATCTCATTTATACGGCATCAGTACGAGATCTAACGACTCTCTTAAAATCCTTAATACGTCATTCAACGTAATCTATACAGACGGTAATAATAGGCATGTGTGAAACCATGAGTCAAACAGATTAATAATAGTGATAATGACAATAATAATGATAATGATAATGATAATGATAATAATAATAATAATAATAAATATCAAAATAATAATAATAATGATGAATAGAATCCAATATAATAACTGAAGATGAAGAAAAAAATTTGTACAAAGTGATAGCTGGTAGCTGGTTGTAAAGAGCGTCGATAGTCCTCATCTGTTCTCATCGTGCTGCTTAAGGAGGTCGCAAAGCGCGGCTATGTAGGTCTGGGCCATCTGCAGGGTCTCAAACTTGCTGAGCTTATGGTCAGCGCCGAGGCTGGGGACAACTTCGCGCAGCTTGTCAAACGCGTCGTTCAGCCCGTTCATTCGTCTACGCTCTCGCGCGTTTGCGGCTAAGCGCCGGCGCTTCAGAACACTCGGTGATGGCGGGACATCTCGAGATCTCCGTCTACTTTTTCGCGGGCTCGCCTCCCTCAACTCGCTCGATCCTGCTTTCTGTAAATTTTATAAAATGTTTTATCACGCCACGTATGCCTAATACAATATTTTATCTTTCTCACTTTCTTCTTGCAAATTTACTTAACATCAAAACATGGAAAATATTTTTCAATAAATTTAACGATGTAACAGCGTTATCCTATGTGCTATCAGTTTAGAAATTCCTGTACAATCGCATATAAAAAATAAGTTGCTGTCGCGCAATTTTTTCTGTCTATGAATCTAAAGTTGCGAATGTTACTGGATTTAAAGATAAAGATAATATACTTTCAATTAAAGGAACAACGAATATGTATACCAACTAGATAATCAAATAATTTTTTGTATACATTCAAAAATAAAATATGAGTTAAACATTGATTAAAATTTTGCTTCCTGTATAGTAATATACTCAACATATGTAAAAATTAAAAAGAATGTTGGTGTTATTTAACAATTATAGTTTAACTGTTTTGTAAAACAAGTGTATATATATTTTTAGGTATATTATCGTGGACGAGAAATACATCGAAAAGTTAAGTAAACGATAAAAAATGTTAACTTATACGTAAAAGCTCAATTCCTTTCATACGTAAATTTTGTTCGTAGTTTAATGTTACAAATTAAAACATTTAACAGAAAATAAATTTGAAGATTTAAATTTATACTTGCATGTATAATATTATAAGCATACGTTATCTGAATAAGACTTATAACATCTGCGAAATAAGCGTAACTCGATAATTGATATCAATATTTAATTGCAGTTTCTATGTGTATGTACTTGAAAAGGCAAACGATTTAAACAGTTGAGTTAATTACTCTAGTTAATTTAATTATATTTACAGAAATTTAAATAATTTTAGTATCTATGACTTCCCCATAAAAATGGATGAGCTCATTCTTTTTATTTGGGTTTAAATATAGTAAATAACTTCATCTGTGTATGTAAACAGTTTCGAATACGATATTTAAGATATTTCCCCAATGCATCGATGAAATTTATTTTCGTATAAAGCTGACAATTCGCTTTTAACGTTTTATATCGTTTAAACAGATGTTAAAAAGCAGTTTTGATAGCAGAGTGACAGGTAACTAACGGAAATTATTGTTAGTATTAATCAATTATACTTTGCAGGTACAATATATATATTTAAATATAAATTTCATCCTTATTTTGTAAATAAGCAATATTTATATGTTGTGCCGTGATAGCTTGATATCATATATTGTACGTGTAAATTTATCATTTTTAAAATAAAATTTATACTTTTTTAATATAGTAAGAAGTTAAGTTATTCTGTCCTAAAATGAAAGAGCACTCTTTAATTTGACCTATTGTAAATTCTTTCTCTTCATTGCAATTTAAAAAGTTTATTGGAAATGAATTTCTGTAATATATAATTCTCGTGTCTAAGATTTGTCGCGTCAGATAAACGATGTATTACACGAATTTTAATGAAACATTTCAGATTTTAATTAACATCTAGGCATATGTATACTAAGTATTGAAATTGATGAGATAAGTATCGGTTGTTCGAGTGGTGTTAACGAAGCGTGAACGTACCGGAGTCGATAGATTGCAGTCCCAGCAGGTCTCGGGAACTCTGTTAAGTACGCCAGGTTCTTCGGGCCTCGCGCTAACGAGATCGGCAGTCCGCACTTGCTGATCCTGCGGGGGTGTCTCGTAGCATCTGTGCCAACTGCCCACTGGATTGTTGTAGTCCATCGAATTTTCCTCGTACACTTGAACGCGCCCCGCACTTCCATAATCCGGGGAATAGTGGGTATCGTACCTGCTATACATTTTAATATCCCGCGTTACGTACATCATTTATTCAAATACTCGATAGCTCTTATTTCTTTGCGTTAACGCGATTCCGATTCGTCGTTTTATTTTACCTAGTCACTTCAGTGAAAAAGTACAGGAGGAATTGATAGTTCTTTATTTTTCTCGAGCGAAAACAATGATAAATTATACACGTTGTAGGTATTGCATAATCAATCCGGAAAATGAGGTGGAAAATTATTAACAATGGAATATTAAAATTGAAATGAAAGTATATCTAATTAGAGTATATTTAAAATGATCAAGAGAAGCGGTAGAAGATAGAAAAAGTGTAATGCGCATAATAATGGAAAATTCAGCATTAAACGATAAAATGTAAATGTAGAGGAGCGTACCTTTGCGGGGTTAACAATCCGTAGGGCGATCTATCGTAGCAGCTGTCAGCGGATTGCGAATATTCATGATGGGTGAGCATGTCTCGGTGGTCCGTTAAGTCGCTATCGTCCGAGAAATCGCGCGGGTACGATGTCGTCCTCGGCTTCTCGTACTTGGGTGGCGTGTAAGGGGGCGAGGAGTAGACGACGTACGGTTTTTGCGGTACCGAATACGCCATCGTCAGCATCGTCGGTGAGTTGGATCGGTAATTGCCGTGATTACTCGAGATCAACGCCATCGATTTTCAAAAGTGTCAGGTGTACCCTCTCCTCTTGAACTAGTCACGATTACTATTACGATTACTTCACTAATAGAGTTATAGTAGAATAGCACTAGAAAATCGGTAGGGGCGATCACGCAGGTAGTTTCGATCGCGCGACCAATAATTTTCACATTCCGAGTCGACTGGTCATTTGGAAAGTGAACGTTAACGCGGGTGGAATCGCGTTGACGCGTTCGCGATGCTCGCAGCGATGAGCCTCGCAGTCGAATGTTGGCGCGTGCCAGCTTCGAGGAGTCTCGAGGGCTCGCGCGCATTAACATCTGGTACCTTGCGGCGCGCGGCTCATCCCTTAGATAATGCGCACCTGGTGCCTCGTCGGAATCGCGTAGCGCCTCCGCCTTCCCACTTCTCCCTCCGGCCGGCCGTTCGTATTCATTCACTGTTCTCTCTCCCTCTTCGTTCGCCGGACCCCGAGTATCGGTTATACCTCCACCTCTACATATGCAGATGCACGTACGTGTACTACGTATCCTAGCTCTCGTTCTCGACTCGCGTGCTCGCACGCACACTCACGCACACGAATGTCGAGAGTACATCCAAGAGCTGAATGGGCCTGCTCCCGTTGTCACGCACTCCTTGCGGCTTCAGAAGTATGTACTTCGTAATCAGAGTCTTTTGTTGAGAGTCGCGGCGCGCCCCGGACGCGGCCCCGATGGAACGGACCTCGGACCGGAGATGCCTATTGATTTCTGTCTGCGTATCTCTCGCTTCCTTCCCGTTCTCCTCCTTCAGTTTTTCATTGACTTTGCCTTCTTCTTCTCCCCCCTTTTTTCTTTTTTTTCGACAGGTCTATACCGGGTTGCGTTCTATATACGCTCGGCAGGACGCCGTTTTTTTTTTTTAAGGAACTTCGTTAGCCGCGTGCTCGCGCTTTGCGGGAGGAAGCTGGAAGGCTTTCGGACTAACGAGCCTTGTTTTCGATACGCTCGGGGAAGCTACTTTGAATGGGCTTTCTTTTCTTCTTTGAATAGAGTACCGGTAGAATTCTACAACAATGTTTAAAAGTACAATGATTTTGAAGTTGATAATGAGAATGTAGACGGGGTAACTCGTTTCAAGAATTACCCATACTTAACTTACCTTTTTTCAGTATTTAATCACTTCAAGCTAAGTAGTTTAATTTTCGAATTTACTTTTTACCTTTCAATCCTCTCCCTCTGTCTATTTTATGCCCTGGTACTCAGGCCTACCCCTTCTTCTTCTTCATACATACTGCAATTCCAGTAACGCCAAACCTTTCTTATTTTACATTTACTTTACAAGTTATATTTTAAATGCACTTTGTTTAAACAGTTAATTATTGCCGATATATTCTTCAATATTACATTATACAATAGATATAAGTAATAACTAATAGTCACTGTTTTATACTATTTTTTTAATTTGAATTTAAAGTATCAACAGAATAATACCTAATGTACTTGCTCTGAAAGACTTTCCACAGACATTAAAAAAAATTATTGGTGTTTTAATTTTATAATATATGTATAGAGGAGTATTTAACTGTAGCCTTTAATTATTCTCTGCCTTTTCAGTTGATAAGACCGAAGTTACAAATTGTTTCAATGTGTCAATGTAGAGAATTAAAAGAAATAGGATTTGGAAAAATGTTCACACAAAATAGTTTCATGTCTACGGTATCTTTATATTTCGGGATAGAGTGGATTGTACACTTAAGAATTAAACACATAGGGTGTATGCATTAAATATTAAGGGTTGTTTTTGTGCGCCCTGCAAAAGTATTGCAAAACTTATATAATTGAACGACTTGCAACATTTTTACAAAATGCATAAAAGTAACTTTTAAATTTTTGGTGTAAAAACCCAAAGTAATTATTCTTGGCTACATAATGTCTATATTGTACTTTTAGATAAAGAAAATAATAACATTTTATTTAACATGTAAAAATTTTAGTCGATGTCTCCTAAGCACAGTCATTTTCGCATTTTTGTATGCCATTCCAGTATCCCTTTTTGTGGAACGTTCAACAGTAACAGAATAAAATCTTAAAAAAATTCGAAATTTAATTCACGCAAGTTTTAACTAACGTTTCATTAATCTAAAATAATTTTCTAACAATTGTAAACAAAATTAAATGTAATATACATTGTCAACACTTCGGTCACTGAAAGATTGGAGGATCTACGTATTTTGACAAATTAATGAAGATTTATACAAAATTCTAAATTAACATAGGTTTGAAATTAACTATAATTGATTCGATAGATTAAGAATAGCTTTAAAATTAAAATTATGGAAAACCGATTTTCCGAAACTTTGTGTACTTATTAGAAGAGTGTCACACCTGCAGGAAACAGATCTTTACCAAACTCTAGGATATGTTTTCCTCGTGTTTTCTACTATAAAAATATGCTGCAGGCGCTAACGTTCTTTTTTACGATATATGTAAGCAAATAACGAAAATTTTCGCCAAAAAAAACCCTTGACTTTGATCATTTATAACTCAAAAATAAATTAAAACAAATACTCAATCCAAAGTACAGAAGAAAGCTGAGATCAAATATAGATATATTTTGAAAAAAATAAGCTCAAATACCTCAATTTGATCAAAAGTCATAGAGAAAATAAGATTTAGACGAAATATTGGTTGAAAAAGTCATTAAATTTCAATGCTAAATTTTCATTAAAATTTCGTCTAATTCGTATTTTTTCCATAACACTTGACTAAATTAGGATATTTAAGCTTCTTTTTTTTAAAAATATATCTACTCGATCTCAGTTTTTTTAAAAATTAAGTTTGAATGTGCACCTTTGCTCGTTTTCGAGTTATAAGCAATCAAGGTTAAGAGTATTTTTGGCGAAAGTTTTCGTTTTTTGCTTATATCTGTAGTAAAATAGAGCGTTAGGGACTGTGCTCCAGCTTTTTCATATTGTTATAGTAGAAAACATATCCTAGAATTTGGTAAAGATCCGTTTCCCGCAGATGTAACACTCTTCTAATTAGAAGTAGACATATTCTACAATATTTTGATTCGTATTAAAAATGTTTTAAATTTCGAATTTATTGCATAATTGAAATGTGTAGATAGTTCCGTAATAATTTTCGGTTTAATTGCTAGTCGAAGTCATTATTTTTGTTTGAATATTTTTGAAAAAAGATTTTACCCCAATTTAAATAACTTGATTTCTCAAGATCAATTTTTCTCTACAAAATACGCCTTTAATTTGTGTATAATACTGACCAAAGTAATTGTTAGATAAATCTTTATACCGTTTTATACGTGGAAAAACTTAATGTCCTTTAATTTGACTGTCTTAAATAATTCAAATGTTACAAAGAAATATTTTCTCAGACTAAGGGACGTTGCCGCGCTGTGGAGCACTCTTGACCCTTTCAGGGGCGATAGGACATATAAGCATGTCCCACCTACTTTTATGTCGTTTTTTTTGCGTATTTCTAAGATATTAATGTACGCTTTTATAGATGCGGTTTTTTTGGTTCATAAGAGGATAAGTTATAGATTTTTATAACAAATTACATGAATTAATGTGTTTATAATTTGCTACAAACAGATAAATTAAAAAAAAAACGTGTTTTTTGTGTATATAGTTTCAACATTGTAATAATTATAATACATAAATGTTTACATATGAACATATATTAATCTTTATACGAGAATACGCGAGTTAAAATAAATACTTTTACGGAATATAATTAATCTTTCTTTTATTCATTACATAGTCCATGAAGCGATACAGATTGAAGAAAGCGACAATCTAATTCTATTTCAAATATTGATGATGAACGAAATACAATCGCACTTTAAATATCACCTCTAATAACCAAACCTCTTTCGTTCAAATTAACGAACACGCAAATCTGCACGGAGCCCATAATCGAGATAATAACTTATTCGAAACTGTCGACACGGCGAATCGCTCATCGATCCTCTTTTTCGGAAGCCGATTCAAAAACGGGCAGAGAGAGAGAGAGAGAGAGAGAGAGTCCGATTCATACCTCACAGTACGATATTCTGATTTTCTTATTCGGCGTGGCTATGATTCCGAATTACTGTCGGAAGTGTCGTTGTCGTCCGTGCCGAGGCTGAGAGAAGAGAGCTTGCTCTCTCTGCGACAATTTCGCAAGCCCTTTCTTCTTTCTCCCCATTCGCAACGCTTAATAAAAGTGCTTTGTTATTATTATTGTGGTTTAATCAGATTTAGTGCGCATTATTGAATATGTATCATTACAACATGGTACTTTAATATACATTCAATCAAAAAATTTTCATACGCTGGTTTTTTTTAAGAATTTAAAAAATTTTGGGGATTTGCTCATACATGCAAAAATACCAGATATAATAGCTTTGCTATTTTAAATTTTATAATTCTGACGTCAGAATCATAATCAGCAACCCCAAAAACCTATAAAACACTTATAGTTTTCAAAATTCATCTAGAGGAAAAATGTGCCCCTGAAAGGGTTAAAGTATATTTATGAAATTTTTCAGAGTTTCAATTTAATAATTTAAACATGATTCTTGAATTGAAAAAGGTACTCTGGGTTCAACGTGTCCTTAAACATAACCTTTGAACAATTAAAGCTATGAAGACAAATCAAAATTCAAATAATAGCTACAATGCCAACTTTCTTCTCATTTTAGAAATTAAGAGTTTTAAATTAGCGTGAATTTTTTTTCCTAGGTTTTTCAAAATGTAGAATATCTATGTCGCTATAGGATCCATGAGACACGGGACCATCTTATTTGGGCCAAAGTATCATATATATTAAAAAATACATAAAATGTTATTACTAAATTTTCGTTAAAATTTCGTCGAATTCTTATTTTATTTATAACTTTTCCTGAAATTAAGATATTTAAGTTTCTCCTTTTTTAAATCCAATTTATTTGATCTAGGCTTTTTCTGAACTTGGGTTTAAATGTATATCTTTATTTGTATTTGTGTTATAAGTGACTATCGTGAAAAAGGGCATTGGCAGTATTGGGACATGAATTTCAGGCTTTCTTTATATTTTTATAGTAGAAGTCATATCCTAGAGTTTGGTAGGCGCAAGTTGTCATGGCGTAGTTTTATGTTAAAAAATTTATTTATTCATGCAACTTACGCCCTTCCGAAGTAACACTTGCTTAGCCTAACTTACTTTATTTCAGTGCTACATCATCAGTATGAGATAATATAATTATATAGACAATATAAAATAATTACCTCTCTATATGTCTAAAAAATCATTTTGATATAAATTAAAAAAAAAGTGGATCTAAAATTATGATTAATGTTTTTAACATTTTTCAGTTTTACTAGTTGATATGTGTGATTCAAGTAATGTTTTAATAATTCTAGTGTTTTTCATCTAACTCCATAGGCACATACTTTTTCCAATATTTTATAATAATTGACAGTATTAAAAGCTATAGCCAAATCTAAAAATGTTGTTATTGTAGATTTATTATTATCAATTTTTCTGCAACTATATTCAATGAAAAGATTAAAAGCTTTTTCTGTATCTCCATTTTTAATAAATTATATTCCATTTTTTAGTTTTTTATATCAACTTTTTTTAAAAATTTAGTTGAATATGTATTACCTACTTTTGCAGATCGAGTAGATTGGATTTAAAAAAAAGAAGCTTAAATATCTTGATTTGGTAAAATAAAAAATAAAAATAAGAAGACAATTTGGTCTAAAAAATCAGTAAATTTTTTAATTCAAAATAGTCATGAAAATATTTTTTCTTTCACAACTTTCGACCAAATCAAGATATTTGAGCTTCTTTTTTTAAATCCAATCTACTCGATCTCAGTTTTTTTCTCAACTTAAGTTTGAGTATCTGGAATAAATGTAATAAATTTGCCGATGCTAAACCATTAAATCAAAATTGCAATATCGTCTAAAGTTTAAAAAGTTTTCACATCCATTGAATTATTTTTTTAATGAAGTCGGAAATAAATGTATCTCAAAGTATATAATTGCATTCGATTCAAATTTGTTCATAAACAATTTTGTAAGTAATATTTCTAAGGCAATTTAGATCAACACTAATTTATCTCTATTTTCAAAAATTTAACCGAACTGTAACAGTTATTTTTAAGAGGTTATGAATAAAATCTATCAATTAATTAAGAAAATAACAACGAACTTGACCAAAAATAAGAAATATAACTAATCAAAAAACGGATCATTGTTTTAACTTTTGTTAAGCACATTTTTCGAAAATTCTCATATTAATCTTGCTTTAGATGGAATGAGTGTCTAATCGTCAGTTAAATACGAAAACAAAGCTAAAATTAAGGACTTTAACTTTGTATGCATATGTAAAACAGTTCAAAACAAGATTATATGTATATATTGAGTAGAACTATAATTTAACTTGCTGTTTATTTTATTAATGTTACGATTCATTTAATTGCTGATTATGTATTAATAATTAGACTTAAATGTATATTTAACGTATAAAATATTTATTGCAAAATTAGAATTACTTGGTAGATATGTACAAAATACTGCAATTATTAACTTGCATCGAACCTTCCAATACCAAATAACAAATTTCTTCTTGTAAAATGTAATGAAAGAATTGGTGAATTTTTTGTACCAAAACTCCTCAATAGATATGATTCTGTACTAGTCTTAACGTCGGGATTGTGTGAAACATTTACATCTTCTAAACTCATTTCTTCTGCTAATTTTGTAAAATCCCATAGTTTTATAGTACAATCTAAAGAACCTGTTAAATGATAGACATTTGTAAATTAAAAGTAAAATTATTTATTTGTCTTCTAATGTTTAAATATAAGTGTATTAACGTACCAGAAACAAGAAGATTTCCGTCCCTACTAAATGAAAGACAGTAAACTGGTGATGTATGACTTGCCAGTGCAGCAACTAAATGACCATGAGCTAAGTCCCATATTAATACTCGACAATCTGCACCCGCGGATGCTAAAAATCTTCCTTCAGTAGAAAAAGATAAGGAATATATAGGCGCTTTATGCCCAGTCATCAGTCTTACTTGATTACCCGAAACGCAATCCCAAAGTCGCACAGTCATATCACTAGAACCTGAAGCTATGTAATTTGAATTTGGATGAAATTGTACGACCTAAAAATATTTAATATTAAAGTTTATACATAGTAATAATATAATTAATAACATATTTTAAATACAAAAAAATCATACATCTACATCTGAATAATGACCAGCAAATATTCTGAGGGGCTGATGTGAATCAGTGGCCCAAAGTCTTGCTGTTTTATCATGTGAACCTGTAGCAAAGTAATAACCGTGTGGAGAGAATCTAACTGACCATACAGGAAATAGATGACCTTTATAGCAAACAACGCAAGTCCATGTATGAAGGGACCACAACCGTACTATACAATTAAAAAGATTTTGTTAGTTATTGCACATAAACTGTTGCAACATAAACGCTGCATTATTAAAAAGAAAATTACTTGTTCCGTCTTCTGAACACGATAGCAATAAATTTCTATCTGGACTAAATGAGAGACAATAAACAGGACCACTATGTCCATGTAATGTTCGAACTGTTTCTGCTGTTTTTTCATCCATCATTCTTACCAATACGTCCTCTATTGAAATTAAGGATAGAAAAATGCAATTTACTAGTTTATAAAAGAAATAGCAATATTTATATAATTAAATAAAAACTAATGTATACCTGCTTCACGTTCAACATCCGCTAACTGATCGCCATCTTTCATCATCCTAAGTTTTTGAGGCACTAAACTCCAAACTTTAATTGAAGAGTCACTAAAGCCTACTGCTAATAAACTTGAATCCTCTGCTACTTCAGCTGAAATAACCCTTTAATAAAAACATTATAAAATATAATTTTAATTAAAAATGTAATCTATATCATTATTTAATAAAAAATAAATGTATCTTACGTATTTACAGAATTGAGTAAAGTATAGAAACATATAGATGGTAAGCTATCTGGTCCAAGTACAACCCTCTTTGACGCTTCACGAAGGGCTTTAATTTTTTCAAGCTTATCTATGTCTTTCCTAATTGTTGAGTATATATAGATAAATAATCATTTTAATTACATCTGATATTTTACTTGGATGTATTTTTACTTACAAGTTAGGTAATGGCATTCTACCAATTGGTGGTGCATTGGGATCTGATTTAGTTTTCTTTGAAAATAAAGGGTCCTTTTTTGGTTTCTTCTTCTTTGGTTTATCTGAATCAGGTCCCCCATTTTCTTCCTCCTCTTCTTCAGTGGCTGATGGAGGCACACATTGTATATCAGGCTCTTTTAAAAGTCCATAGTAAACTTTGGCCTTATTGTCTACAAAAAATATATTTTAATTTAGAATATGTATTTAAAATACTAAGTTACAACCATCTACTAAATTTGAATTTGAAACTTACCTTGTCTAGTTGCTTCTCCCACCAATGCACCAGATGTAGCATCAATTTGATTTTTGTTTCTAGCAACTCCTTCATACATATCAAAATAAAGATGTTCTTGAATTATATTTAATAAAATGCTATGTTTTTTCTCTTGCAAATAGCGTTTTAATATTGATAATGTATCTCGAGACATTCTTATTATGAATTGATTAGATCTATAACAAAAATTATGTTGCAAGGTATATGTAAAACTCAAATAATTAATAATTTATATATTATATAAAAATGATTTACTTAAATGTGTCTGTTAATTCATTGCCAGCCATGTGCTCTCTTTTGGTTACATGAGCTAATTTCTTTAAATCATTTTGATAATATTCTTCTAAGCAATTGCTATATTTTTCAATTAGTTGTTTTGCTTCCTCAGAATGGTTGTTGTATACTAGTTCGAGGTACATGTGAACCAATACTGGATATAGAATTGTCCCTAATTCATGCTGCAAAATAATTTACGTTTAAAATGAATAAAAAATGTATAAGAACAAAATTAAAAGTGCATAAAAGTTGCATTACTTTATAAATATCTAATGATCCTTCTACAAACTTCTTGAGTTCCCCGTATGATTTTTCATACAAGGCAGGATCACCTTCACTTTTGTACGCAGACAATACACTATTTACATCTGATTCGGATTGTGGAGTATCTTCAATTGATACATCTTCTAGATTTGCTTCTTTTCGAAATAACTCTTCAGTATCCTATAGCAATGAAAAAAACATTGTTTTTTAAAGTAAGTAAAAAATAATTGAATAGGTTATGTTGTAGACAAGTAATCGATATATATTGTACTAACTTTGAAATTATATTTATGTAAAAGCTGCAACAGAGCAAGCATAGTGCTCTTTTCCCTTTCCATTTTGTTGTTTTTCAATTTAACTATCTTTTAATAAATAATTATTAAAGAAAGTGTTTATCGTCTTCGATTCTTCATATTGTTGTCGGTTCGGTACAACAAACCATACACTCTTATATAGATATATATATATTGATACTCTTGTGTCGACTGTCGAGTAGTCGAGTGTTGAGTCTCGAACAGCACAAGCGCCACTAGCGGCAGGCATTGGTGATGTATTAGATTGTTTCATTGTTTGATGTTTCTGTTTGTCTGTTTTGAGCATGCGCATTGCTGTAGCGGCAAATACGAAAATATTGGACAAGTGTTACAAAATATATTGTTTTATTAAAATATTACAATTTTTAAATAAAATAAAATTTATGTAATTATATTAATGAAAATTTCAAAAATATTTAAGGTAAGAATTTATTCAGTATGAATGAGCATGCGAGCAATTCTTAGTTGTTATTAATAAGTGGTAGTTCAATTATTGCTAAAAAATCTGGAAATTATTTATTACGTGCGAGATTTCCACTGGATGTTTCCAGGAAATAGTGTGATCTCGACTAGTTAAAATGTAAATAAACTGTTAAAAACTAAGAACTTTTTCCTGTTTATGTTTCTTTTTCTATATAGACACATCTTATACCTGTTTAATTACAAGATCCCAATTTCTAAATGCATAAATTATTAAAAAAAATTGTCTCAAAAGAGTCCTCGCGAAATATATCTGAAAGTTCCATGCAATCGTATAATATCGTAATTATTGTCTATATAAAAGGTTTGTTTGCATAATGCATACTCGTCTTTTTTTATATTTCAATGTAAATCGTCCGATAAAAAGATGATAATGAAGAGTCATCTCGAAATTTTACGAGTCTCCCGCCAATATATATCAGTATACCTATATCTATTAAGGCGTTTCTCGATTCCCTTTACTATGTGGCAATCGCGCATTAATTATAAAATCCGACAATTTAGTCTTCGGGTTCGAAGCTGGATTGCTACATAACGCAGCCCGCGAGGCGTCCGTGCACGTGCTTGTCGTTTGATCAACTAAAAATTTTGGTTACGGATCGATCGCCGGCGCATCTCGACTCTTCGCCTCTGTTCTCTTAAATTGTGTAACACATTTTACCACTCTCTGCACATGGGTTATATACTATCACTGTTCTTCTTCCGTAACAAACAAAAACCCGCTTTGTTGTTATTTCATCCATGTGGTAAATAATTGCGTAACTTTTATAGTATCAAACGAGTTACATTATGCGGTAAAACTATATAGTGTTAAAAAATCGAACGGGAAACTTAATTACATTTCACTAAAGTTTTAATTTAACAAATATATTATTTTATTCTTATCTAAATAATGATATTGTATGATAATAAGGGTATACATAACTTAGCTAAAATATAAAATAAAATCCGTTTTAGAATGGTCAGGTACTCTTGTTAACACGGTCTAGTAAAGTAAACGAAACTAGAATTCATAATTTACATACGAATTACATTTTTTTTCTTTGAATTTATCTTAGTTATTAATCGTAGATTTTAATTCTAGTTAATTTTCCGGTATACTTACCCTTTTTTCTCACTTAATTATGTATATGAATTTCACTTTTAAGCACGTGGCGACCTTTAAACTGGAATTGGCAAATAAAATACACACAAACCATTAATTAAACGTTACATTAAACTTCCGAGAGAATTAATTTAATTTTGTGAATTTTGTAGATCTTATGAATAATACATTGAATTATATTCCTTGGAAATTGTGAGGTCTCGGTCTATGTATAGTTATTTCCACATCTACAAAATTAATTTTCAAAAATTTCAATTTTCTCAATTGTCAAAATTTTGTGTTTTGTATTATATTTATATTAATCTAATAATTCCTAAAAAATAGAAATTAATTTACGAGAACTAGTGTAATTTAGACGGTATAAAATGTGTCCACCCAATGAAGCATATATAATTAATTACTAAATCACCTTCGCTAACTCAATTGTGATGCGCAATAATTATATCCTTTTTTTATATCAAGAAACAGAATTTCCGCACGTGTCATCAAAATAATCATCGAAATGTCCTGTTTATTTTTCAAGGATATTTTTTTCCATTACAGTATAGAATAAACGCAAATGAAACTTAATAAATGCAATTGTTTTTAAAATGAAATTATTTTAATTTTAATTATTTCATTAGTTCAATTTAAGATAAAAAATACTATACCTAAAATTTTTATTAAATTTTAATTACAGTTCCTAGAGTATGTACGTACTTATTATAGTACATGGTTGCTTTTTATTTTACATTTCAGTATTCCTTTTCGGAAGTTAGTAAAAAAGTTAAACGAGAGAAATTTATTGAGTATATTTGATAGATTTGCATATTGTGAACATCTTACATTTATATAAAAAATATGTCAAGATAAGATTTAAAAGCAATTTAAGAAAAATATATATACTTATATAAATCAAAACGTGTAGTAAAATTTAATTGGGTCAATTAAATTTTTTTTACCAGAAGTCAATTAATAAAAATTGAAATTTATGAACAAAAAATGGAAGATATAATGATTCTGACATGGCAAAAAATTCTATACGAACTATTAAGTAGTCATAATATAAAGTGAAATCTCGAAAAAAATTTCTTCGCAGTCGATCAACTTTGTTTTCATTTAAAAAAAAGAATATAGTAAGTAAAAGTTAATGTATTAAAGCATCTCTCTTTATTATCTTCAATATTTCATTTCGCTACACGAATTTTAATTTGGATGTTATATTAAGGATAATTATAGCTGTTCGGCAATTGATTTAATTAACGAATGGTTATATTTAATATTTGATATTTTTTTATTTTAATCATTCTAAAATTACAATTAATTCAAATAGAAAAGACGAATCGTACCGCTTCTTTATTGATTTGGTTGCGCTTTTATATGCCAAGCTATACTATCGTTCTGAAAGAATAGATTCTTTTTTTAATACTGCGTTATGCAAGATTAAAGATAAAATAGATTAAATATTTACAAAAGATTATAAAATTACGTATGTAGTGTATTTAAATAAAAATAGTTAATTACGATTAAGCATTAAAGGAAACTGTACTCCAAGTATTTAATTTAGGAGTTAGAGTTAAAACATTGCATGTAACGTTTATTAAAGGACGGACTTTGCAAGCCTGCTAACAGTATAGAAATCACTTTTTGCAAGCTTAAAATTTATATACGCAAATTTATTATATTTTATTCTGATTTTATAATGGTACATCTGCGGCATGTACTACTCGTGTATGTGCGTATAATAATTAATTACAATATTTTGAATTTGTTAAGTTATATATAATTATCTTAGTTAATTATTATATACAAATAATTTTAAGTAACAGTTTTTCAATAACAGTTTTTCAATAAATAGGTCTTTATGCAGATAGTTTTTGACTTTGAGAATTACATAAATAAAACATATTCATTTATAAATGTACAATTTTTTGTATGTTTAATTTGCAAATCTTTGTAAATAATAAAATTGTTATTACATATAATGTTTTTTATTTCAGTACTCTAAAACATATATATTTAATTTTATCGCCCATTTTATTGAAAAATAAAAAAAACTATAGTCTATATCGGAGACAAAATTTGTAATAAATAATCTTGTGTCATTGAGTAATCAAGTAGTGAAGTTTACAAATTATAAAAATTCTTACGTTATGTGGGAAAAATTACTACATATTTATTAATATTTACAATATTTAGTATTAAATTTTTTTACAGAACATTATAATTTTTACTATAACATTTTCCTTTTTTAGTGACTGAGTAGAGACGAAATATTGATAAAAAGTAATAAGTATAGAAGAATAAAAATGATAGAACACCATAAAATTTATAATGAGTACATTATAATATAATTCAATTTCTATATTTAAAAACAGTGTAGTAGATTTGTTTTTTTGATAAAAAGTTGTTATTTATATTTTGCGAGCATAAAGAAGTGGAAATATTAGGTATTTATACAGTTTACTTAAAAATCTAATATTTTAACGAGTTTCATAATCTTATTGCTTTAAAGTATTTAATATAACTGAGAATACGAAAATTTAAGACATCTATATAATATATTACAAGTAAGATTGCACTACTTTTGAAAGATAATTTATAGAAAAAGAAGGTGTGGCGATTATAAAAAATATATAACACAGGTTTTATGAAAATACGTAATTTATTGGTTAAAAATACCATATGCGGAGCACACGGTAAAGCTAGCAACAATCAGTCGTACGCGCTCTGCAAGAAATGCGGCTGAGCGCTCAAATAAACCAGACATATACTAAATCTATCGAGGGATCAACAAGTCACTTGTTGGTATGGTCAGGTTTATTTGTGGTTTTGCTCGGGGTGAGCAAGGTTGTACTGGATGGCCCTCTGGATAGCTTCTGGGATGGGGTGAGCGACTGGGAGGTGAGCACCCTGGGGTTGGAATCCATTTTCGTCAGCGACGTAGGTGACGGCGATGGGAGTGCCGTCGGGGGCGGTGTACTGGAAGCTGCCCTGAGCAGCAACGGCAAGTCCTTCTTCTCCAGCTACACGGGGCTCGCCAGCTTCGGCAGCGCTGATTCCGTTCTCGGTCTCGTAGCTGTATTGGTACGACCCTTCGGGTGAGATGTCCTGGGATTGACGGAGGATGGCAATTGGCTGCTGGGGCTCTTGCGCATAAGCGACGGCCACGAGAGCGAGGGCTACGACCTGAAAGATTCAAGTTTCTTTTAAATAGATTGCTCCCACTTAGTCGTGACAGGTGATAATTAATTTTTTTTTCGAAACTCGAAATGAAATATTCCGATGAAATTAAATGCAAAATACGAATAAAATACATGTTTAGATGCGAATTCTCTTTACAGCGAAGATGAAACTTACGAAGAATTTCATGTTGATGCTTGCACAGTGTTTGGATGACTGCTGATGCTCTGGAACGTTGCGATCCGTATTTATACACCAACCTCCGAACTCTAAAGTAACGATGAGACGGGTCCAGGTGGGTGATAGCACTCTCACCTGCGTTCAGAGACACTTTCACGTTTGATCAATAGCCGATTGATCTTTAAAATATTTAAGGGAATATATGAGAATACCCGTATATTATTACGTGATATAATTTTCTTCTTACCCATTGGGATATATGCGCTCCTGGATTTACCGATCGTAAAACCTACTGACAATGCGTCTTCTAATGAGCAATTTTGTTACATTAGATTCATAATTTGATTTTGAATAGCAAGTGATTACCTCTTATAACCATACTTATCTTTGGGTAATACGACATCTACGCCAGAAATACGTTTTTCTTACCTATTTTATTCAATACCTTTGTTTCACAGTCATTATTTTATAAACCATATTTCTCTAAATATCCGTCTCTTTGAATTCATTGATTCATCACAGGCTTTAGTATTTTTACAAATGTTCCATAGAATTTGTTATACATTTCATACTAAATACTGACATTTTTATTTGACTAATATATAAAGCCAATATCAGTAACATACACGAAATAATTTTTTAATTTATAATTTATATTATTTTCATAAATTTTATATGCAGTGTCGAAATAACTAGTAATTAATTCACTATTAAAATAATTCTTAAATTTTACAAAAAATAAATCTAAAATGAAATATTTATAAAGAAGTATACGTCATCATTTCAGTTTGGTATAGAAAATTGCAGAATCAAGAGATAACGTAATAAAGTAATTATGATTTTTTGATTGACTGTTGATTACAATACATTATGCAGTTGCAGCATGTAAATGAAATTTAATTAAAATACTCTAGTAGAAATTTTGAATAGTTTACCAAGCTAAACAATCAAGGCCTCGATAAAACTAGATAATTTATTACCAGGGTTGGATTATTATTAGGACCGTAGTAGGTATAAAATTTAAAAAATAAGTAAGTGTATTAATTTGAGAGTTAAAAGCATTGTGAGCTTTATCTGATTAAATTCTTTTAACTTTTTACTTTACGGCTTATAACTTGCCAATAGTTTTCGAAAAATTGCATTAATTATAATAAACCTACTTACAACATGTATTTTTCTTTTCGTAATATAAGTTTTCTAGTTATCTTATTTAATTAAAACTAAATAATAAAATATTTTTTATTCCACTTTGTAAATTTCTACATACAACCTTACAGTGAATAAAAAAGAATTAGATTTAAGGTATGCTAGTCCCATTAAAAGGTTATATAATACTTAATCCAAAACTGATTTTAAATTTAAATTTATTGATTTTTGAATACATTAATAAAGACATTTCTTTTGTATATAAAAAACTTATATAGCTATTCAGTTCCATATTTTGCTACGTATATATATGATGTGTGGGTAAAGAATGAGGTTACTCGTCCTTTTTAGAGGGCAAGCGCTATTGAAGGAACGTATAATAATTATTAATGTTGTTCCTTGTGCCTTGGCTCATTTGGACAATGCACTATTTAACTTTTATTTGAAAACTATTATTTATAACTATATTATTAATAAAATTAAATAGATATATAATTATTTAATGTTATACAACTTGTATATTTATTTAATCATGTATAACTGATTTATACAATTTAATATTTTACTTTCTTGGATATAATTATTATGTAAATATTGTTAATTCAAAATTTTAATCCACTTTAAAGAATAGAAGAGTGATCGATAAATTTCGCTAATATATACAAAGAAGTACTTAACAATATATTTTTTACAAGGTGTACTAAGACCGAATATTCATTTATAAAAATAGGTCAAAGATTTTTTGGAAAATCTGAATTGAGTTGAATTTCTAAAAGTTAATGCATTTATAATTCATAATAAATTAATACGTCTGTCTAAATTCGTTGCAGCTTTGGAAGCTCCGTTGTAAGAGAAAGTGAAATTCTGACGCCTTCTTTGCAACCGTTTCTTTTAATGTGATTTCTTAAAATGTAGCTATCACATCTTATCGCAATTTAAAAACATAGAATACATATTACATTTTTATACCTGTTATAAATCTTTCCAGAATTAGATAATCATTAAAAATGTGTAAATCAGTAAACTCTTTCTGTTTCTCTATTGGATTTTATGTCCCACATTTGTCGCATGGATATATTACAATTTTGGACTAGGATTGTTGTGCGTTAAATCAAACTTTTTATAACTTCTGATGAAATATAAACTTTAAAAATTGTAATAGTTTAAATATATTAATACGTATACATTCTTAATTTAGATTACAATCTACACCATGATGTGACGTGCGTTTTGTCGTACCTACACTATGGATCATATATAGTATATATAAGTATATTAAATATATACGCTATTATGTTTAGATAGACAAAAAGAAATTTAAATCCGGAAGCAAATTTCTATAAACAAGGAAAAGGTTTGCAATAATACTATGTACGTTATAATCGTCCGTTATGATACGTAATCAAAGTTGCATAATTTTAAGATGATATTAATTTTATGATAAACATCTTTCCGTATATATTTTTTTTATCTTAAATCAGTCATTTAGTCCAATGTTATTAAATATTTAATTGCAGTTTTATCAAGTTTCAAGTAAAAATATTGAATATACAATTTTGCAAAAAGTAAATGACTTTTTAAAAAATGTTAAACAGATTGTACCCAAAATTGCTGTTATAAATAATTAAATTGTTTGAATTCTTTTTATTATATTGTTATGAGAAAATGGAAATTAAGGATTATTTGTTAATTATTATGAAAATAATATTCTGGAATTAAGTAAATTAAGATATAGATGCAATAAACCTTCGAGTGTGGATTTATTTAAATTGAAATATGTATTATCAACTTGAAAATTAAAAAGTTTTAAAAGACTGATCGATCGTATGTGCAGTAAATATCGGAGAGTACGGAGTAACGCAAACGATTCGGATTTTTATCTGGTTGAGTGTTGCGTTTGATCGGCTAAGCCGGACCATCTCGGTCGCAGTATCTCGTTGAACAAGGCGGTTTAATGGAGCGCAACAAAAGTTAGGTCGAATGCATTGCGCAAAGTATAGCGAAAATCTCCATGCAGGCATCAATGATTCATGTACGAAGGACATTATCGATTTAAAATGCGAGTATAGCGGGACGCAAACTTTTACCTCCCGAGCTCATCTTTATTTTAACGAAGCCGGTGGCATTATGTATCCAGGATGATATACCCCGAGAGCTCGATCGGAGAGTTTGCGCGGTTACCTGATGGAGGAGGCCTCGAAAGCCCATCGATTATACAACGATGTCTTGGAATAGAGTAGCCTAAGCGAAAGGTCATGACGACAGATATATTTCGGCAGAAGACCTCGCGCACACCACGCGGTTTCCCCCCTACCAGTTGAATTAAAATCTTGCCAGGAACTCGTTCTCTTCGTCAATCTCTTTGCGTCATCCTCACTTTTTTCATTTTATCTCTGTTTAGAGCCAATGAAACCACTAAAAAATAAAACGACTTCGCTAGGCGAAAGTGGGGTCCATCCTTCGGCGAACTATAAATTCGTCCCAATCCTCTGGTCATCTCAGAATCGACTTTGAACCCTAGACTCAAACTCACCGATCCGTGAGCTCGACAACCTCACTCAAGCCAAAATGAAATTCTTCGTGAGTTTTCTATTTTCTATATTTTAATCATCCTTTGTATTAATATCTAGTTTTCTTGGCAATCACATCTTAAACTAACTATTATTTTTTCAGTTATTATAATTATAATTCATTATTTTCACCCGTTCTAATTTATTTATATAATATTGTAACTCTACAATTGTTAATCAAATTTATCGCATTTGATTAAACCATTCGATTGTAACACATCAATTATTATAATACATATAATTGCGTAGATAAGGTAAAATCTAATTGTAGAATCATAGAATATTAAATTAATCCTGATCACTATATATGATTTTGATAACATCAAGTTACGAAACGATATATATATGTGTGTGTGATAGATAGAGATAAAAATGTTTTAGAAATTGAATCAATCAATAATCGGTTTGAGGATTGTCCATTTAACGAATGCCGGCGATATGATTAAATTAGTAGAACAATTAATAAATTATACGAGAGAATAGATGATAAATAGAGTAAACCTAATAATAATAATATTTCAGATTGCTATCCTCGCCCTCGCGGCCGTCGCTTATGCGCAACAACCCCAACAGCCAATTGCCATCCTCCGTCAAGCCCAGGACATCTCACCCGAAGGGTCGTACCAATACAGCTACGAGACCGAGAACGGAATCAGCGCTGCCGAGTCCGGTGAACCCAGAGCTCTCGGTGAGGAGGGACCCGCGGTCGCTGCTCAGGGTAACTTCCAGTACACCGCTCCCGACGGTACCCCCATCGCCGTTTCCTACGTCGCTGACGAAAATGGATTCCAACCCCAGGGTGCTCACCTCCCAGTCGCTCACCCCATCCCAGAAGCTATCCAGAGGGCGCTCCACTATATCGCCACCCACCCACAGCCTCTAGAGAAACAACATTAAATCTTTTAGGCTTTAGGATACTTAGATATTAGTAATTAAGACCACAATACCACTCAGCTGTGACTTCGACGTAATTGTCTCTGCGATATGTGAGACTTATCAATTATAATACCTGTACATTGTAAATGCCGTTGTATTTTAATATGTTTATATATACATAAAACAACTTCCAAAGTTTCAGTTTTAGAACCAAATCTCTGCTTTCTCATTTTTACCTTTTTCTTTTCACTTCCGTGATTTATGGCGATTCGATTATTTGGTCTATCTGTATACCTACGTGTATAAGACATATGTCGCTGCCTTCTTTGTTTTACCTGGGAATGGCATGTGGTGACATAAACACCTATTATATAACTTCTCTAGGAGGAATTACATATCAAATATTATATTTTACACTCAAGTATTTACTAAACTAAGTCTCTTTTTATAAATAGATTAAAATATATTTTCAAACATAAATTTTAAAGTGTTCAGAAAACATATAACACCGACAAATTTCCATACACGTTCATTCTTTAATTATTTTGATACCATGCCTTTTTTTATAAATATGATGCAACGTTGAGCTTACGTTGATTCCTTTTGAAAATATTTGGAATTCACTGATTGAAATAACTATTATTATCTAAATGAGCAGGCAACATTTACACGTAATACAAATTGTCAAAAGAGACACAAAAATTAATTTGCTTATTCGTTTACAATCATCTGTTACTACAACTTCTCTGCGCGAAAAAGAAAATAACGAATTTACGATTATCGGCATAATATATTTATTTCATAATGTTGTTATGTAAGTGAAAATTATATTTATAACAATGAAGGAAATTCACAACAAATGAATTTTACAACGTTTTCTTAAAAATGTGGGTCATTTATTTTAACTGTAATTTTACATTTAAAAAAATGTCCAAATTGCTCTTATTGATTTATAAACAATCGCACTTGGCCATTTACATTTTTACATCTTATATATAATTATCTTTCATTTTCTTCAAATATAATCTCATTTAAGTACATTTCGATGTGTCCTGAACCAGTTATATCCAAACTCGCGTAACGTTACATCTCGTTTTATTTGGACGTAGTCAGATTACTGACATCAAATATTACAGATTTCTAGTGTCATCTACACTTTTCTCGGTGTCAATTCAGAATTTCTCGATTTTTAGATTTTTTGAAGTTACATAATTATACAAGCCCTGTCGAAGTGGTGTTATTGTTATTATTTATCTTTTTATAATACATCGGTTTCTTTTGACACCGCAATCACAAGTATCAAAGAACTATTTTTCATATCAATGAGACTATTTAAAAAAAGAACTGATCGAATAAATACAATTTGGAGCATTTTAAATGACAACAGACAACTCGTGAAGAAACTTTTAAATTTTATTTATTTTCTATAAAACGCGTTAATAAAGTTTTAAAGATTGAAATATGTATAATAATAATAATGAGACAACAATCAACATTTAAAATTTCTTTTACTAATTTAATCGGAATTCGTCTCTATATTTCAAATATAAAACTTTAACAATAAGACTGATTTACTTAATGAACTTTGACTACCATTAAATAATGTATCATAATTATCATTTTTATCAAGAATATTTGTCATCCATTTGTATATAACTTTTTACAATTACATGTTTTCGTCGTCAAAAAGTCATTTATCTATAGTAGTTGGCACAAACTAACACACTCTCATCACTTTACAGTCATCCATAAGCATCTATATAATACAATCCATATTTACAGAAACGCGCATTTCACGGCGCATTACAATCTTATCGTGAGGTACATCGAAATACAACTTTTCACAATTTTTTATTTTTAAATTCTGCTAGATTATAGAACAGTCTTTCTTTCGCCTTGTTGTGCCCTCGTACCTCATTTCCTCTTTTTTGCGTCTTCGTTCTTTGTACAATTTCGTCTAAGAAGTGCAATATTTCGCGCAACTTTATACACTGCACATGCAATAGGGAAATGTACCGATCTTTTTTAAGAATTGCTCGACAATGTATATCGAACTGTAATTTTCATTATGCAACTTTAGCGTGGCATATCTTAAAACAATGGTATAACTTTCGAATAACTTGATATACATAATATATATATTTATATATATTTTAAAAATTATCTCACTTTTAGTCGAACGAGATGACGGATGTTTACATGAATTATTGTTTCAAACTGCCCTTTATTATGGGCGACTTATTTTTTACATGATTTGGACTCTTAACCGGAAGAGAAATTTTGCTTCGATAACTTGCGAAATAAGAAAAATTAGACATTTTATTATTCAAAGTGAAATATCGTTTTCGTGAGAATTATGCGATGATAGCATGCGTATAATGTGTTAAAAAAATATTACAAAATTTTAGAATCTTTTCTTCTACATAGATATCCAGCCTCATTTGCTGTTACATAAAAATTGTTACATCAGATACAAGATAGAAATATCTCACACTTTCGGAAAAAATTCTTGTATAAAATTTTGAGCAGTCAAATTTTAAATTTAAAATTTGAAATAAAAATTTGAGTTTCTTGTTTCTTTCTCTGTGTTTCTCTCGGGGTACTTGGAAAACATTTGTTTGATCATAAATTTTACATTTAAATTTGTTATTTATCTCTTGTCCCAAGGGTCACACAGTCGTTCGTTAATGAATTTAATTAAAATTAATTAGAATCGAAAAATGACCTAGTATTGTATTTTCCGACCGATGCAGGTGGTACATATTTACATTTTTATTCCGATTGTTTTAATGCGCTCCGTAATTTTTTAATTGTAAATAAATATGGAGCGTCGAAAGCACAAGCGAGGATATAATGCAATCGTACTGGGCGCGCGTGTCCTAGAGAGAGAGAGAGAGAGAAAGAAAAAGAGAAATATGAATAAGAAAATAAATGAGAATGTACAAGAGAAAAAGTGTAATTGAGGCTGACGATGTCGAGATTTAGGGCAAGAACGTTTCACAATATTTTGTATAAGTATACGCATATATTCGATGCGTATTGTTGAGATACATTGTACAGTAGGTAAGATGGCAGGATGTCTTCTCGTTTGTTTCGGCAGTAACGTGGAGACTGTTGCGGAAATTGGTCCAAGTGTTGGGTGAAGCTTAGCCCGGCTAGAGGGATGATTCCCTGCGATCAAGGCCATGGGAGACCCTAAGTTGGGGCGGTATACCCGTTGGGGCCTCCTCGAGTATTGGTCAGAGCGTCGACGTCCGCGCGATTGTTACCGAAGGTGGGGGTGGCGGCGGTGGTGGTGGCGCCGGAGCTGGCGATATCACTACGTCCGGCTCACCCGCGAGCTCGCAGTCGAACCTCCACAGGATGCTCTCAGAGTGGTCACCTCCTAAAAAATTCAATTGTTCTTGTGTAATATTTCTTACTGTCTTAACTCATTTTCAATAACGTTTATTTAATTAAAGCATTTTTTATTCTTTGTTATCTTACGAATAATATTATACTTTATTGATTGGTAACATTTCCTCTCTTTTTTTATAGATAAGGAATTATGTTGCCAACTATGGAACTCAATCCGTTATCCGGAACGTCTGACTTCATTGTACTTTCTTCTGTCAGACATTTAAAAATAATGTCTACATGTTTAAATTGCAGAATTCACAATTTATAATTCTGTATTGTTACCCGTATATCTAAATAATCTTGGAAACGAAATGCGCCGATTGCGTAGATTATTTTCGTCATTTTGTATTTATACGTACGAAATAATTTAATGTTATTGGAGTAACTGTTAGTTTATAATATCATTTAAGGCTCATTTTTAGAAGAAAATTTATAACTAATTATTTTGATCGTGACTATTCACCCGAAAATGTACTGCATTATATGTGGTTAACAATACAGTTGTGCTATAATCAATCGTATAAACATGCAAAATAAAGACGAATAAATTGAAGGTATTTGCGTGTTAAAAGTTTACGTATCTACATTTTCTTTCCTGTTTCTCTTGAAGATGAATCTTTCAAATGTGTAGTATTTCTAGATTCGGTAGATAAAATCAAATAAATATTTCCAAGGTAAAAGAAAGTCGCCGACTATAAGAGTATTTGAAAATTTAATATAGGTACACGGAGTAAAATGATCTTTTGACAAGAGAAGAGAAAATAGAGAATTGGACCGCTTCTCGTTCGAGAAAGCACATGCATAAACGTAAAAAGTGGAATAACTAAAAGCCGATCCCAAAAGCTTTGAAGTATATACAAGGCCCGTTGATCCTTGATCCTCGATCGGGGCAAGCCGCGAAAATTCCCAGAGATGAACGATCGGTTCGAAATTCCGGTCTCCCGAGGTTCGGAGGTTGATAAGCCTTTAGGCAAAGATGGGTAAGAAGACGCGAGAGGAGATTCGATTCGATTGGTGCATACCTTGAGCCAAACCGATGCCGGAAGAGGCTTGTCTCTGCCTCGGCGGTGGAGGTTGCTGTTGACGTTTGTGCGAATGACTGAGACTGTGGGAGTGCGAGTGGCAGTGTGTGTGATGAGTGTGCGTGGGTGTGCTGCGGCAGATCTGACGGTGCTGTTGATGCTGCTGCGTGGCCCGTTGACGATTCTGAGGGAGAAGCCTGTGCTAGGTGTCCCCGCTGGGTTCCGCCGTCATTTGATCGTAGCTCAATGATTTCTTCATCTCCGTCATCGGCAGCGCACCACCCTCCTGCTGCAGTGCCACCACCATCCGAACGGGAGGAACAAAAAAAGAAAAAGAACCAGACGCATCAGTGATGCCGATCGAGCTTTTCTTTATACTTTTTCAATTCCTCTACGTACCCCTCCCCCTCCCCTACCCCTCGCCCTCCCCCCTATCCCTACCCATCCTCCTCTCCATCACTATCTCTTCAACTTTTTCTTTTTCCCGTTCTAACTATATATCTCTCGCTCACTTTCCTCTTTTATATGGGAACTCTCTACTTTCTGATGCTATGGCGTTCCTACATTACGAGGGAAAGCGAGAGGCCCTTTCGATCGGGCGTTTTATATTGATTGTTAAAAAAGACGAGGTGGTGCATTTTACTTTTTGCAACAAAAATATCTACTTTTGTGAGATTGCGTATATGCTTGCAACAGTTATCTTGTAGTTAGATTTCCTAAATCAACTATTTATTCAATTTTTCTTACTGTTTATTCTTTTTTTACGATCGTACTGTGAAAAATATGTTATCTACAAACTTGTCATTGCGTTAGACACCTATAATTCCATGCGTATATTTAATACAGGATATCTCGAGCTAATTTTTTTTTCCGTTTAAAAGTTTCAATAAGTACGATAGAATAAAACAAAGAGTGGATAGAGAATCAATCTTGGGATCTTGTAAGTTTTCGCGTAAACGGAAACGTGTTCTAAGCGATGCAGCATGGAAATCTTGTACGGATTGAAGCGAGTAAGGCTATTTGCGCTAGGTATTTTTCGTGTATACGCGATGCATCACTGAGTTCGAAGAGGGTAAAAATGGTAGGGCATAGAAGAAAACCGTCGTCGAGTGGAAATTGCAAAAGCCGATTTGAAAGGAGTCGTCGAGGGACGCCTTAGCCAGCTGCTCGACGTTTTCCTAAGCCCCGTCGTCGTCGTCGTCGTCGTCGTCGTCCCAGCCACCAAAGACAAAGCCCGGAAATTGAATCGTCTCGTAAAGCTGTCCGGCCGTAGTAGCGTGCGAAATCCAATCGACTCGCGCTAATCCAAAATCGACGCGAGTGCGCGAGAGCATTATTAACCCTCCGAGATGTACTCTTTTTCCTTTGCTCCTTCGGCTTTTAATGGAAATTGGTTTATAATGTATTTTCCTTTAATACGTTCAACAAGCTTCATCGAGCAACATTTTCTCTACAATAAATATTTATCTGCAATAGTCTTATCCTTCCTTATATATTTATCAGAAAGTTGATGAGCTTGACACAAACGCTTTAAAATATTTCTCTAATTATAATTGAATGCGTTACAGCGATACGATTTAGAAAATAAATTCAATAAATATATTGTGCAATTTTTTAATTGGATCACTATCTAATTTTGTATGCACTTATCGCGTCCGATCAAATTTTAAATAAACTTTGTTTATAATTATCAAGATCAATTAGATAAAACTCGTAACATATTAATATGTTACTTTTCCAAAAAACATTTTTATCGAAATAACAAAAAATCATTTTTATCTTTTGTTCAATTTTCAAATGAATGAAAACATTATAGCAAAATATTATATTTTAATTAGTTAATACGATAGATAAAAATTACGATAATATCGTCAAGTCCTCAAGTTGAAACAAATAATAAAAATTTTTAGTACTATTTTTTTCAATGTATATATATTTGAAAAGATAGAGCACATACACAAAGACTGATAATTTCGGATTACCTTACCGTAAATAAAGTGTATTATGTATTTACAAATCGCGAGAGACGAAATATTCTCGTGCATGGATTGATTTAAAATAAAATATAAAAAAGGGAGATAGCGTGTAAAGATTGAGCGTGGTTCGTTGCACTCCTATCACGTATTCAGAAGCGCTGCACGTTACGCAATATTTACAATTTATGTAGAAACGAAATAATAAATAAACGATCGAGAGAAAAGTACATTAATTGACGATTCGAGTATTCGGGAGCTTTGGTACAATAATCACCCGCAGTGAGTTTTAATAATGGCCCCAATAATTAAGGTGCCCGCGTTATACAGATACATGGTCTTTCAATATTTACAACACCAAGTGTATATATAGGTATAAAAGTACGTATACCGATCATGAATAGGTGAGATTACCAAATTAGTTTCTCCATCAATGTAATGTATTTACTTTTCAAAAACGCATTATTCGCTTCTATAGAATTACGTAGAACGTTAAATATGCGATCGCTTTGGTTACAAAAGCTGGGTGAAATCTTGCGCTTAGTCTATGCAATGACAAGTGTAACATTGTTAAACCAAATTAATTTCCTTTCAATTATACCTTTGTTCTAATTGTTAAAATATCCATTTTTCTACTTACGAGTTTGCCTGTAGTAATTTGATACATTTTTTAAATGAAAAGTTAATTTCGAATTGAAATAAAATATTGTTTCCCTACATTTATCTATAAAGTATTATTTTATGGTTTCTCTTATTTTCCGACCAGTTTGCACTTTTAATCAAACATTTTAATTCATTTCAAATGTTTTTTTTTATTTTTATAAATAATATGTATATATAAGTTATTTATTCACTAACGGAGTAAAATAGACGATTATTCCCGCGGATGAAGGTTGCTGCCCGAGCTTTAGCGCTAAAGCTTGGGCAGCAATTCATCTAAGGGAATAATCGCCTTTCACTCCTGAAGTTTATATAAATCATCCTGAAAAAGGTCACTTTATTTGACAGCAACGAAAATCTAATATTTCCTTTGGACTCTATCTGTTCAAGCAATGTGTTGGTTATTATTTTTATATTAACAGCAACATGAATGCAGGGACTAAAAGTAAGTCCCGAAACTAAAAAACAGTAAGTGTCCTTTTACTGCCTAGGAAATAAAGTATAATTTTACTCCCTCGTTTGAAGTCAATAAAAGTAGACTTTTTAGGTGGTTTATGTGAAATTGAATTTATATTGAATATAAAAATAGCATACAATTTCAGTAATTCTTAAAACAAAAACTAAACTTTTTAAAATGATCTAACGTAATATTTCCTTTTACACATATTGCTGAACGGAAGAAATGTTAAATTAAAATGGTAATAAAGAAGTAAATAAAATTAATTTTTACACTTATATTATGTTTTCATTAATGAATTGAATTACGATTGACATTAGCATCAATTGTCAATTACTAAAAAAAAAGTTTAGAAAGTATTAAGATGCTGAAGAAATGATATCTAAGTTACAATATAGAAATCCAGAAATCAAAATACAAGTAACGATATAAAAATACTGTTGTTCCAGCCAGAAAGCAATTACTTAATAAGCAGAAATAAAACTAGATCGACATTTTAACTCGAGTAATCCAAAGCAATTGCCATGGAGCGAGGTAAATTTTCGTTCTAGTTCAATTAGCGGGACGCTAGGAGCAATCAACTGGGCGTTACGCCATGCAAACATAGAAATAAGGCATGCAATGAAAAAAAAAGATGGGCGAAACACTAGGTGGTTGCAAGACTAAACTACGCAGTCAATCTAGTCTGGCGACGGGCGCCACTATCCCCATTTTTTTCTCCGTCAAAGTCTAATAAAGCAGCCGGGTCGCGAGTACTCGGTCTACATAGAGGTGGATGAAGTCTCGACTGTAGGCAAGAGCAAGCGGAGCTGATTGCCCGCGGCCTTTCGCATAATACGCGCCCGGTGGCCGTGCGGTTGCTCGAGCTTGCGCGTCCGCCGCGCCTATACACGTTGCCGTGGCTCGTTAAGTTTTATGCGATGGCTATCTCTCCGGCGGCGGCTTGTAAAACTGCGCGTGTCAGATTTTCCAAATCCCTGGATAGGATTTTGCGAGAGTGTGCCAAAGTTGCTCGAGAGGGGGGGTTCGGGACGTGCCTCCAATTACGCCGCGAGATTATTACGTCCCGGATACAAATGTGACGCCTCGTGCCAATGAGGAAAATCCGAAGGATACAACTTCGTGGACCATTTATTTTATCGTGCCCGAGTATTACGTATACACGAAAATAAGCTTCTCTTGGTTATATTTAAATAGCGTACCGCGTATACGAATTCGTTGTGAGTGTCGTGAATTTAAGTTCTGATTGCACCAACGGTGGCCAAAATTTTCCAGAATTTCGTTTACCGGTAAACTTGCATGCATCGTTTCTCGTACAAATAATCAAAGAGGAGCACTTAAAATATTCATTCCTCGGATTTATCCAACACTCAAGCTAGAAGTGCTTATATACCTGTACATATATATATATACATGTATGTATACGTATATACACGTAGCTATATATGCTGAAAGCGATAGCCTCTTAATGTCAATAATTTATTCGAAGCGCCGCGAGTCAAGGGTTTAAAAAAGGAGGCTTTATGAAAGCATTCGGGTCGACTTATTTTCGGCGAATCAGGACGACGCGCGGCCGCAGGGCTTCGAGTCGAGAGAATCCTTGAGCCGGATTTCCCTTGGTAAGCCAATAGCCTTCTTTAAGGTAAGCATCAAGGGCCGGTTTTCTCAAATCCAAGATTGTGGCTGAGGAATGTCAACGTTACGGTCTACATAGATTTTCTCTACTGCTCCACTTTTATTTTTATCTAAGATTCAGAGAACTTCTAACTTTTACCTATATAGTTCCATTATTATCGAATATATAAAGAATCGTCGTGGACTATTATTTTTCTTACTTTTATCAATGTCGTTTTAATTAATAAATGCTTCCTCATAATCATCAGGACAAATATATAGTAAGAACTTTCCTTAGACCTGCAATATACTATGCAGATTCTTATTACGTATGCAAATGTAGAAATAATTTTAAGTGTACGTAAGTACGCTACAACTTTAGCATTTCAACTTTAAGATTATTAAAGTTACCCTTTCGTCTTTTCAAATGCTAGATCTGAGCAATTTTCAGGATGTCTTTGCAATCAAAATTTTTAAATACTTATTTACTTCATTTCGATCTCTTTAAATGTTTTCGAGCAATTATTTAATAATACCTAATAATCTTAGATATTCGTATATTATTAGATGTCATACCGAATTATGGAATTATGTAAGATTAACAAAGTCATTTTTTTCGTTTAAAAACTTTCTTCACGCGAAGAAAAGTATTTGAAAATTTGTATTTATTATAAATTAATCTTAACTTGTACTACAATCTTTTTGTTATTTATGGAATGAATAAACTAATTTTATAATTACTGTTTTGTTGTGTTATTCGTTGTGATTTGTTATTATCTACAGTATTCTAATATTTAATTTGCTAATAATTATAATAATTATTTATTCGTTTCCTATACTATACATTGATTTTAAATACAAAGAAATTATGCAATAGAGCATTGGATGCCAGCACTACATTTTAATTGATCCTTCGTTAAGTGTAAATCAATTAATTTATACAATTACATATATTAAGTAAAAAATATATAATTAAATTACGTTATAAACTATACTTATTCTAAATTACCTATTTATACAATATATATATATAATTCAACGTTATTTTTAATGAACATTCTCATTATAAAGATGTTAAAGTAAATGTGTAGTTTTGCATGCTCGTAAATTTAAAAATAAGAAAAAGTGTATCGAATACATTTTGAATGACAGTTTATATTATTATTAGTTGATGATGGATAAAAGGGTGACCGCTACATTCATTGACAGTCGTGACCCACAATCTCGATTTTTTGTGAGGTTTGCAGAGAGGCTCTCTAAAGTGCCGACGTGGATGATACGTTGATGTGATGAAGGGGGAGAGAAAAAGTGATATGTATAATATATATATAGAGAGAGAAAGAGAGAGGGAGAGAGAGAGTGATTGTGGGTGGAAGGGGGGAGGGAGAGAAAAAGGAAGAATGGACGCTAAGAGCGGATGTTGGATTTGGAAGTAGGTTCTCGGATCTTGGATCTCGGGGTATCTCTACGTGATACGTACAGTGTACACGAGCGGCAAGCGTTTTACCGGGAGTCTCTGAGGTTGGCTGGACGAGACTTACACCATTTAGCCAGGGAATCTCGATGCTCGGCACGTAGGTAGTCTCCTCGTGGCCCTGGCTCGGGCAATGCCGGGTTCTTCGCATCGAGGAACGCGAGCCGCTACATCGGCCGCAGGTGATCGACGCCCCGGCCCCGGAAGACGCTCGTAGCTTCGAGGCTGGCCGGTGACGCGAGCCGCATTTTATTGCGAAACACAGCTCCGAGGCCATCTCCGCGCACAGGGACTGCGTTACCACGTTTATTACGTTATACCCGATCGGTTACCCCTTTTTATACTTATGTCTATACCTTTTTTACTTTATACTTTACATATTACAACATTATTCTCTCACGATTAACAGGTTGTCTCCTTTATTTTTACACTGTTATACCTCGCCTATTAGATTACGCGGATTAGAGGGAGGATGTTTATTTGAAGATTGGGATCGAGGACGATTAACGAGCACCGGGCGAGATTAAACACACCGGGTACTTAGAACTGAACACAAGGAAATAAACGTAACGCTACGTTACAGCTAGACAAGACTATAAATTATCTCGGTGGCTTTGTGCGCCAGACACTCGCATACTCGCATGCCCCGCGAACCAAACTGCACACGGGGGACTATACCTTTAAATCAAATTTTCCATCTTCTCCCGATTAACTGGTGCATTGTATCAATACTTGGACTTCATTTTTTTTCGTTTATCACTTACGCTTAATTATCGCCCTTTAACGTACTACACCAGCTTGCAAAGTTGTCATTTTTTACAAAACAAATTTTATTCGCGATACATTAATATTTACAGAACATTTACTACCGTCCACTTTTCCAGATTTTTAAATCCATAATTTGATTACGATGTTTCGGTTGAAAGTTTATTATGCTTTTTTTCACGAATTATTTCCGCCCAAAAATTTGTTTATTCAATTATTATTCAAAAATAATTTTTTTTTAACAATATTAAAATGTCAAGCCCTTTCTTATATGTTTTAAGCTATTCGTATTAATTTTTCAGATATTTAATTCAATATTTTCGATATAATTTTTGGGTTGAAAGGTGCAGATTCCTGTAATTTGGGTCCGACATCTCGTTAACACATAAGTTAACTTTTTTATTAGAAAAATGTTAAAATTACATCTTTAAATAGGAAAATTATACGTTTTAAGGAATTTCCATATTTAGTTGTAATTGAATTAGTCGTTTCGGCAGGCACATAAAATTTATGTTTCTCGGTTACCGTGATTGTCACAGTAAATTTTATTGAAAAAGTTTGTGTGCGTGTTGGAGTTTGAAACTATAAAAATTACTAGACGTCGTCGTAAAATATCTCTCGAGTACGTATAATAAAATATAATATATGTTATATAAAAATGTTATCGAGTCTCTTATTTAATACTAGCTGCGATCATGTGTTCTATTGCATATACATCGAGTAACAAATATATAAATTTGGAATAATTATCTCATTGCACAGATCGATCGTTTGGTCCAAGAATTGAAATAATGTCTTTGTTGTCAATTGAATTAAAAATTAAAATAAGAAAATGAATTTCCAAAATTTTTAAATAATATTGTAAACAAAAATTTATACCGAAGTAGGAGTATACGAATTTTTATATATATATAGTGGTATACCGCAACGAGGAGGGAGTAAACTCCCTCTCCGTTTTATTCAAGAGGTGGTCGAAAACTACGTTCGTCGAATTTTCCACCTACAACTTTTCTCGATAGTCGTTTTCGCGAGCTTTCTTTAGCTTCCCGCACCAGTTACCTATTTGAACCACTCATTCGGTTCCATCTATCTCCCGTGTTCAATGCGTATTATGTGTTTAAGGCTTTGTCCCGGAAGAAACGACTCTCGCGTCTTGGACGCGTGCTTACATTTGTACATCTTTACCTCTGTGTATGCAAAGAGAGCCAATCATGCGACACATATAACGTTCGTATGTTTGCATTTTTGTCGTGTCTTGTTGAGTAATATATAAATATATATATATACATAAATATGAAAAATATTTGTCAATAGTGTACGTGAGTCGGTTTGTGTACCTGTGTAGTAATAGATATAAATATATAAATATATATATATATACATAAATATGAAAAATATTTGTCAATAGTGTACGTGAGTCGGTTTGTGTACCTGTGTAGATATAAATATATAAATATATATATACATAAATATGAAAAATATTTGTCAATAGTGTACGTGAGTCGGTTTGTGTACCTGTGTAGATATAAATATATAAATATATATATACATAAATATGAAAAATATTTGTCAATAGTGTACGTGAGTCGGTTTGTGTACCTGTGTAGATATAAATATATAAATATATATATACATAAATATGAAAAATATTTGTCAATAGTGTACGTGAGTCGGTTTGTGTACCTGTGTAGATATAAATATATAAATATATATATATACATAAATATGAAAAATATTTGTCAATAGTGTACGTGAGTCGGTTTGTGTACCTGTGTAGATATAAATATATAAATATATATATATATACATACGAATAAGCAAGTTGCTTTTCCATTGACCAAAGTTATACGTGATACATATATAAAGAGTAGTACATCGAGGTATATCTATAGATATATCCATAAAGTCAACAAGCTGGAAAATTCAAGTGTGTAAGATAGCTTACCCGGTCCGATTGGGCGTTCTTCTTTGAGTTCCAGCAGAATTCCAGAATAGCTACGAGGATCGCAAGAGCCAAGCCGCAGAGCAGTACCACGAATACCCCGCCTAGAACATTTAAGTAAAAAATCTATAAATTCGCTCATTTTTTTAAATTCAATTTTCTTTTTATTCTAATTTCTTTCTTTTCAAACGCTAATGCCAATTCTAATGCCTATGTCGTAGTTAATAATTAACGAGAATTTTTCGTCGGTGGTACTATACATATATTACGCCTTTAATATTTTACAAAAAGGAAAATTTTACAAACTTTTCGAATAGTTCGAGTAACATTCGAGAATGTAAGTAAAAGCTATATATTTCCTAAGTTAAATTACAATAAAAAGTAAATCCATAATAATTGAAAATATAAATGTTTTAGCTTGTGACTAACATTTGATTGTACACAGTTGAGTGAATAGTATTTCTTTGGCAAACTTTACAAATTTTTAAAGAAACCTATTTAATAGAATAATGAACACATATATTCTACACGATATTTTTATACTTATATCACATTAATATCTGAACCTACAGATTCATAGTATAATTAGTTGAAAATTTTATCAATGTAACCAGTTTTTGAATATTTAGAGATATTTTATAATGTTCTATAATGTCTTTTCAGTTATTGATGTTATTAAAATAATAATTTGAAATCTATAGACAGAATATAAAAATTTAATTAAAGAAGATATGAAAATTATGTCTTGTCATATCTACTTTACTTAATGTTCCGAGGAAAATTTTTAATTTAAAATTCTGACGTTTCATTCTATTCACAATTTAGCTGCTTCGTACAAAGGTGTAATGCACATGCTTCACATGTGACTAATCGAGTATATTTTAATTAATCCAATAGATTATAAATGATAACATATAGAGTCTAGTGTTTAATTATCATTATATAGATAATAATAAAGAAGAGGCATTGATTAAACGGCAAAGGAACTTGTTTATAGCTATATAATTTAGAAGAGGCTGAAACGAAAGCTATGTTTCCGAATAAAACCAGAGAAAGGATGCGATGATACAAGGATGCGAATGGAAAAATGTCTTAATTGCAAAGTTCGTATTCGAAAAACTATTTTCCAGGCTGGTGTGCTTTCATTCGTTAACGAAAGAATGGAGTGCGTGAGAATGAACGGAAACCTTGGTAGGAGAGCATCGCCAGACCAATAGAAAAATTAGGATGCAAAAAGAAAGCGAAAGACAGACAGGAAATCGTGCGCGCAATATCCAACAAGCGCCATCGACGAACTGCCTCAGAGCTTCTCCGTGTCTGAAGTTTCTTCTCGGATTTATACTCGTTCAGTTCATGCTTTTCTCTGTATACACACACACACGAACACACACACATTTTCTGGTACAAACCAACACTCGTAGCATGTTTCATCCTTTCTCTTTTCCGAGTGACTTTATTCTTTCAATTCCCTCTGGTAATTTTGTATTTCGGTATGCATTAACAACAACGAAATTACGATACATATTTTCTCTACGTATAAGAAGCACTACCTATTTTCGAAAGGCAAAACCTCTTTTTCCATTTCTCAAATATATTTTAATAAAATGCATTTGACAAGCCTCTCAGAGAGGCTCATAAATATAATTAGACCTTTGTTTTATCCATTTTTTCCATTCGACGACTCGGATATTTGACACTAGTCTCTTTCCCCTTGTGTCACGTGATCGCTGAGAGGGATTTGCTTTTGTCTCTGGTGTTCTATCGCGATACTTCGAGGAGGATCGATAGTATACTGTTTTGGACGAGGGCCAACTTTTTCAATTAAATCTTTTGCGATAACATATCTCTTTTTAGTTTTATTCGAATCGATCTGCACAACAACTAGTTGCTGCCAATATAAGTTATCCATCCAATTCGTTTAACTTCTAATGTAATTAAGATTTTATAAAATTTACTCTGCGGTATTGATATTTTAATTAATTCTTTATCAAACATTCACATTTTCCGATTTATAAGTAACAGTGTAACGCGCCGAAATAGGCCACTTCCATCAGAAGTATATCGGCGAAGACTCGTGAACTTTATAGGAGTATATATATGTTGAGAAGGACCGAGAGCTGTAAAAATCATAGGTGAGGTGCAAAAACCGCGAGAGGATCGACTTTCTTTCGCTCGAGAACCTCCGAAGAAGCTGGACCACTGAGAAAAGATGCCCTGACGTTATCTTCTCGCTAGCTAATCACTAGCTGCTCCTACTGGCACGCGGTTACTTTTAAAAGGATCCTTTATCGCAGCCCACCATGGTCTTGGGTGAAAGGAAGCAAAACTAGTCGCCACGTTTAGATAACGCATTACGCATTACGAAAACTCAACGGATTCGTTTCTCGCGATTACTATTTAGTAGATTTTTTACATAAATACGCACAAAAACGAATAAAATCGCATCTCAATTCATTTTTCAGAATTTGTTTGATCAATAGTTATGCTCAACACTCAAGCTATGCACACACACACACACACACACACTCTTATATATAATCAATAATAAATATTACAGTAGAGAATTAATAATCAAATTTTAAACGTTAATAAAAGTTTATTCAAATTCTAATATTTTTTCTGGTACATATGTACTTGCATTCTCGGTTTTATTTGAAATGAAAAAATAAATAATAACGTTTTGTGTAATTTATTACAAACAGATTTCTGCAGTTTCAGCTATAAAGAAAACAATGTTTATTCATTTTGAAATTATGTAACAAAATTCATATAGAATCACATACAATAGATGAAAATGATAAATGCGTTATAAAAAGAGAAAACGGTTTTCATTGTACAAACATGACAGAAATCCTTTTTAATTAATACGAATTTGTATCTTTCTTTTACAGGTTTTAAATATTTAACTAATAAATTATCAATATTAATTGCGTATATTGTCATACTATCTTTTTGTGAAAATTAATGTATCGTTTTTATATGTAATATGTATATTATTCTAAAATATAAAATTTAATTAATCTTAACAATTTTTCCTAAGAGAGAGTGATAAAGGACATATCAAAATAAGAAAAAATATGTTACCATGAGAGTTGCTGTTACCGACTGATATCGCACTAATTGAATTTGAGTAATTATTATTAATATAAAAATACACTATTAAAAATATCAGAATTTAAATAATATGATTTTAAAAAATAAAGAACAATTATTTAATTATTTCGATTTCAATATCCATCTACTATTGTGGAATAAATTATGTATTGCAAATAGTTGAAGATATGTTTTAAAATGTTTTAATGAATTAAGCTACAGATGTTATTACTTCAAAGCATTTGACATTTACACACACAATATATTCTTCTTTCTCCAGACCATGGTTTCACACAACACCATTCAACAATAGATAGTTTAATTAACATTGAGTAAATTATTTGAAATGCCTTCATGAATAATCTGCACCTGACACTAGTATCACTTGATTTAGAAAAAGCATGTGTAACGCTGTAGAGATATTGAATTAAACAAATTCTTTCAAAATACAAAATAAGTGATAGCATGATTAAATGTATATCCAACTACTTCAAACGTAGACCTATTAGAAATAGAGTACATGGAAATTTCACATAATCCTTTGAAATTTAAAACAGAGTACCACAAGGTGGAATATTAAGCGTTACAATTATTCAAAATAGGTATATTAGAAGTATGTCACGCAATCTCTATACAAAATATAAATACTAAAATTTTCTTTAGTTGGATACCCTCTCATATTCGCATAAAATTAAACGAAAAGGCCGACAAACTTGCAAAAAAAGCAAATCATCTTGCACTTCTATAAAATACTCGAATATAGATGATGTCAGAAAAGAATTTAAAACCACGATAGTAAATAATTGTTATTAAATCAATGTAAAATATTATTGATGCTACAATAAATAAAGTAATAAAAGTGTCTTCTATGAGAAAGCAAAAAACTTTTTAAATAATGTATGAAATAATTATAAAAATCAAACTATAGGTTTAAAGGACAAGACGCGATTGATTTTTAATAATAATTGCTTTTCAAATTTAAAAAGATTTAAAAAATATATCATATTTTAATCCAGAATATTTTATAAAAATAATATTTGTTAATAGTCTTAAATAAAACAGTTTAATAATATGTATGAAAACCTATTCCATAGATAAAATTAAACTATTTCTTTTTATTATAATTATTGAATAATTAATTTTTCAGTACCTTTTCTAATTTGCATAATACTTTAGTTTATAAATTTTTATAAGCGAGACACGTCCATTACTGTTAATTTTACAATTTCGTAAGTAAATGCATTATGTACTAAATCTGAAATAATAGCACCAAATCCCGAAGGTTTTTCGAGTCAAATGCATTACCGTACCCATAAGCATATGAAATAGTATTACTACCCAGTAACACAATTTTAAATGGAAATGTCGTAACCCCGATGAAAAAATGTCCAGTTGCACGCACGAATTAAGGAGAAGCCATAGAGTACATGGTTTTTGTGGGTACGCCAAAGAAAGTGAATTCCCCAAGCATTCTGAAATACGTATATGTATGCACACCCACACGCACCCACACACACACACACGCACACGCACGCGCGCGAAGGGGACTCACGAAAAAGTAAGGGTATACCCCGGGCGAGGATTTCTGCGCTCGTTAGGGGAGGCCGAGAGCGTAATGCTTTGTGGTTAAAGTGGGTGGACCGTTTTGCTCATTGGATAACTGAGTTATAATTCTGCAGTAATGTCCCTGCACGCGCGACCGGTCGTTTAATTTAAACGGCTGGCCACGCGCGCATTCTTTTCTGCGCGAGGAGTCGCGAGGACACATTCCTACGCTTCTTGACAATTTCACTCCTGCGATCCTCGTTACGGCTCTTTTGGACGTTGTTCGTACGCCACCAAAATACTTTTTTCGAGGGAAAAAATTTTCAGTTTTTATCGGCACTTCGACTGTTTTTAAAAAAATATTTTTCTTTGACATTCTTGTATACGTGAGTTTTGCAATTGTAATGTTTATTTAAACAATATAATAATTTAACGAAATATTTATTCGATTTATTGTAATCTTTTTTGTCTACAATACCATCGAACCAATATATTTTATATTTATTTACAAAGGAATTATCTACTTCACTTGCGCGTGTATTATTAACAACGAAATTCAATTGTTACGTTAGCGAATGATCGGGTTCAATCATACATTTTACTACTATTATTGTGTATATCATTGTGTAATTATTAATTTATACTCTGCATTATTAATTTATTCATATAAATGAAACCATATTCATTTTAAAAAATTTAACTACAATATTTATTTTTGTTGAGTATAAGCAGGTAAGACAAAACTGTAATATTTCCCCGAGTGCTGCAACTTCATATTCGGAAAAGTTAAATCAAATTATATGAAATGTTATTGTACATCTGTAATTATTCAATAATTATTCAATATAATTTTATAAAATTATACTTCTATTGAAATAAATCCTTGTAATAATTTTATATTATAATTTTGCTATGAAAACGGAATATTTTTAGTACGTAATTAAAAAATGTATTTAATTCCATTGTATAAATTAAAATTTTAGTATATTAACGTAATATTGAGTTATGTAATAAATTACACTGTTTGGTCGTTCAATTAATATAAATTGTTACAATATTAATAGTATATGAATAAAAATACAGTAATAATTATCCATGAGACTAAAATAAAAATGTAGGATTTACAATTTTAATATTAAGAACTTCATATTTAAGAATTTCAAAGAATTTGTAATTTATATGTAATTTAAGATATCACAATTTTAATAAACTTTAAGGCAGTTCGAATACTATATACCAGTTAAAAAAGTGTTTTGATTTTTGTATATTATACCTTCAATGACGGATAATGCACATATAAATAGAAATAATAATTTAATATTTTGTAAGTATATTAAATATGGTAATTACTGATTATTTGTCAAAGTAAGAAAAAATTAATTTTTAATAAATACAATTTGTTGATTAGAGTATGTGATATCACTAGATATGTACATGTACATTCATCTGAAATCAGCTGATCCAGTACCCGAGTAGGCATAAACTGGCTGCATGTATGGATCTTCTCCACTTGAAATTAAATCTTGTAGCCTTTAGTGTCTTTTGTTAAAATCTCTGGATTGTGTCCAGAGTACATTATTTTTCCATAAATCTGTGTAAAATATTTTATTTTCAAACAGCTTTTACTCTCTCATTTAATCGATAATCTTAGTGTCGATTCGTCTTATAATATATGACAATACTTCCTTGGTTAACTTTTATTTCGGACAACGGTTCATCCCACCTATTTAGTTTGGTAACCGATATTTTTTGCGCAGATATACATACAGATTCAAGGAATATAAACAGAAACAACAGAAGGAAATGTACTGCAAATTGAACATGAAAACGTACGTGATAAAGAGAGACGTATTCATGCACGTTATGGTATATATAAGAATTATCGAGGTCACAAGAAAAGTGATGGAGGAGGAACGAAAGTCGACTAGCTTAAAACTTGTTGCAACTCTTCGGATATATTCAAAAGTCTGTCAGTACGAGTAAAAAAAGTCCGAGTATTACCTCGAAATAGAGAGAAATAGAACTAAAAAGAAATTGGGAGGAAAGGGAGAACTGAAAGAAAATTCGTTTCAGAAGTTCGAGTAAGATTTTCTGTCCGCTTTGGCATCTCATTTTTTCCACTACCGAGATCCGTTTCGTAATGTATGTGTGTGTGTGTGTACACATATAGAGATATATAGATATACGTAGTCGCGTGCGGTTCGTACTGAATATAGTTATACACTGCATGTACACGGTCGAGAGCCGCGCGGAAGTAATTTCTCCTGTCAGTGTATACCGCGATTCAAGTTTGCAAGTTTATTTGGATATTTCCTGGCTCGCGTATCTCCCTTCGACTCGGGTGAAAATCCGTCTTGGTCGCCGTCGTCGTTTTTCCTTTGCGAGGATTACGAACATTCAGAAATGTCGTTTTATCCCAAGACGCGAAAAAATAAGAACGATTTCGGATAAACGTATGGGGGTGTATCGGTCTGTTTACAATGCGTACGAGGTGTACAATGTTATATCTGCATATATGTGTGCATAAACACACACACACACAGAGGGGTTGGTACGTTTAAGCACTTACCGATATTTTCGACACCGAGGGCGTTCGCCTTGCTCTCCTTGCTCTTCTCGTCCCTGTTACATACGTCCCCGGTGTTCTTCCACCACTTATCGTAAAGAATCTGAATCACGCCTTTCTCCTGGAGCTCGAGGATGGCTAGGGATATTTTATCTCTCCACGGAGAACCTGCGCACGGATTTCAACATTATGGCGGCATAATTTTGGCTTATTCCCGCACCCCCCGACCCCCCGACCCTCCCCTCCTCCTACCTGCTACCTTCCCCACCTACCCCCGCCCACTTAAGACCCCCGACCCTTATACCTTAGATAAAAGAGAGCGCGAGGACTGTAATGCGAAAACCTGCGTGCCCGATGCATTGATAATTTTATACTCTTGATTCAGTGCTATTGCTTTTTCGATAAAGAGAAAGTAGCTTCCAACGTTTAAACTCTCTCACATTATTCCGCATTATTCAGAATAACGGTACGTTTAACAAATAATTCGATTCTCTTAACTTTTAAACTTATGATAATATTTTGATAAAAATTCTTTATACATTATTACGATTACGCTTTTCATTTTATTTTACTCATATTAATAAAGTAAATGAATAATTGACAATTGACTTTTTATATTTTCCCCTGTGTATTCCCACGTACAAATAAATTAACTTGTTTTCATTAATTATAAGGAAAGAGCAATCTTGGCAAAGAAAAACTTTAAATTTAGCAGAAATATCAACCACATAACTTTAATAACTTTTAAAAGTAAAAATTACTTTTTCTCTTCTCGTTCTATTATATAATATTTTAACTCGGTTATAATAATTATTACGATTTAAGCATAAACAAATTTATATATAACGATAAATAATATTACAGATTTACATACATATATCGACTTAATATAGCAGATCTTGAGTTTCCAAAAGAAACAGGTAACTTATTATTTTGTGTACTTAGATAAGAATTTAAATATCAGTTAAATATAAAATTAAATATTTTGACATATTATTCATTGGATTATGCACATGTCTTTTTAAAAATATAATAAATTAATATATGTACTGAAAGCAATGAGAAAATTAATGTACAGTAAATAACTGGTATTAGTTATTTGTATGAAGAATATAATCACGGTCTCATTAATTAACTAGATAACAAAATTTTTAAAAATCTATGCATTTAAAATTCGTCTAAAATTTAATAACACTGTGTAAAATACAAAAAAAAAACAAAAAATTATATGATTCGCAGTACATCTACATATGTTTGTATAAAATGTTTCAGTAGGTTAGATATATTTATTTAATTTAATAGAGTAACAGCTAGATTAAATGAACGTTTCTACCCATACCCTTTGGCGTTGCTATTCCGTATCCTTTACTATCTAGCAGGCCTCCAATTTTAGTCAAGTTGCAGTCTCTCTGAACTGCGTAATCTAACATGGTTGACTCCATTAGAAACGCATAGTTGCCTTCCAGAACTCGCTTGACACCTTCTTCGTAGTCTGAGACAAACACGGACGGCTGCTTCGATTCCATAAACCTCCACATTTTTTGGTAAATTGCTATTTTCGAATCCTGTGTACATTATATATTTTTTTAAAATAAGATTTAAAAAACGTTGATATTATTTTGTTTAGAGAGTAAGAAACAAAGTAGTGTACGATTTAGCAATAATTCAATTAGAGACGTAAAATATATCGATTACTACTTAAAAATCAAAGTATAGAATGCAATTTATTTAACAAAATTATTATATTTATTGTATATTTGTTTTACTGCAATAAATAACAATGAAAAATGTTCTGTCTTGATAAATGATAAAAGTAATATACATCATGGGTTTAAAATAAAACTGTTTTTACTTGCGTGAGAAACATTAATTCACAAAAATGTTGTTTAATGTTAAAAGAAACATTTCACTATTTATTTTGATGTGCAGTTTAATTGACGACACATTGTAGGTGTATAAAAACTTATATTATACATGTACATTTAAAGATTATAATTGATTTAATTACAAAGTGGATGCGTTGAATTTGTATGTAAAACCAATAAATGCATAATAATTAAGTGTATACGTGCACGACCCTGTCAAAAATACGAGGCTATTTAATTGAAACATGTGCCATTTGCTAAAGCGTTCGCTACGATCTCTAATTTAGAGTAATTACTCGTAAATATACTCGTGTATATGTTGGGAGTATATAACTTTGACAGAATGTATTTACGTATACATATATATATATATACATATACACGCGTAATACTTACATCACCTTAAGCAATTATTTACAGATGCGATAATAGTTTAAACGAGTAATGCAAACGTTACCGTAGTATTAAACAATTGTAATTTTACACATATGTGTACGTATATTATACATCTATAGCGTTTAGGTAGACAACACGCGAGAATTAATGTCTGGTGGTTGGTTGTTCTGGCGAACGACTACTGTTTACCCTAACGTTCCTCTATCCAACTTTCTATTTGCGCAACAATGTTAATAATCGTAAACAAACAGTAAAATTCGGTTGCACGTGTGTAAAAAAATAAGGAGGACGTGTATGGATACTCACGCGAAAGAAAGTCATGGTACTGCCGCCCTCGAGGGTCCCATACGATATATCCGTTTGTTCGGCAAGATCAGCTGCATTTTCTATCGGCGTAATCATTCTCTCAACGGTGAGAAAAGCTGCCAGATTCGCCGTATACGAGGAGATGATGATCAGCGTGAAAAACCACCAGATGCCACCGACGATCCTCGTGCTCGTCGCCTACGTAGAGAGAAAGAGGAGAGAGAAAGAAACGCACGATGATGTAAGAAAATCTATAGTCTCAGAACGACGCACCAGCGGAATGAGGAGGATCAGGAGCAAGGTGGAAAGGACACTCAAACTGTGAATATATACGTATGCCTAGCGAGTAAGTATATGGTGCACATAGATACGTGAATATATAGGTATACACATCTAAACTGCGTACCGTTGCATAAACGATCCCGTCAATAATTGCGGCCGAGGGATCGGTGCGCTTAGCATTTCAATGCGAAATGGACCCGGAAAGTTCGTCCGGGAAGGTGTACGACGCTCGGTGCATTAATCATCGACTCCCGCGCTCCTCCTTATTTGACTTTTCCATAGTTTTGCTCGAGCGATTTGCGCGAAACTTGGCTGGGAGTCACGTCGCGTAGGAAAAGCTTTGTTCGATGGATCTGCGACCCATAACCGAGCGACTCAGACATTTTCGAGAAACGAGACAGGTTCGAGAGTTTATATATTTATGTATACGAGTTATACTTCGAGAGAAAATAATGCAAAACGCCTAAAGTGCAATCTCGTTTCTTCAAACTTAACCTTTAAATCTCTTTATCGTATCGTAATTTCTCTATATCTTTCTTTATTATTTTCCCTTGTATTGCATGCACAAATATATATTATAGTTTTTACATAACAGTGTTTTCCTATAATAATGAATTCTTTATATCGCGGACAAACTATGTTTTTTTTTTAATTATATTCAATTCATTTAGAATTTCATAAAATATTTAATTACTTTAACATAACATCAACACGACGAATTAAGTATCATTCATATATCGCTCATCATATTATACTACTTCGTCTTAAAATTCTACGATTATCTGAATAATATTTCATAACACTTATATTATTCATAGGTTTTTAACTGCATCGACAAATATTTTTAAACAATATGTAAATGTATACCTCAAATAAATGCAATAATTAGTTCCGCAACTTTTTCTTGTAATAACTTTTGTAATGTTTCTCATTGAACAAAGTTTTAATAAATAAAACAACGGTATGCTAACTGCAATTAGATTTTCAAAATCTAGTTTTTTACAACTTGAAGTTTTGTATTTATGTCAAAAAAATTTATTAATATTTACAAATTATTTTGATGTAATATTTTATTTGCAGGATCTATCTTAAATAAATATTTATCGAGATTGAAAGATATCTCTTGCAGAAATGAAAAAAAAACGCACTTCGTTTTTTACACGTTTGTATATAATTCAACGGAAAATGGTAGATTGATCGATTGAATTCTCATATTTTCCCGGGTGAGTTTGATTTTTAATTCGAACCCGGTAGAATTTGACAAACTCGGGAAATAAAAATGTTAAGCCAAAATGCCGTTTAACCCGGTGGCACATGTCGGGAAAACATTTAATATATGTGATGGATAATCAAGCAAATCCCGCTTCTATCTACGCTACTACGAATATAAAAAACAAAGTGAAAACCATAAAATTGGGGAAAAAAGATCGAGATTGAAAATTGAACAATAGTTAAATCGGGCAGGTGAAGCACACATAGCGCTATATCAAAATCCGCGAAGAAAAAGCCGCGTATAAGGAGGGTACGAGGGTAGCGCGGCGCGCATTGGTACACCTGGCTCTCGCGAGGATCAATCGTAAGCGCATCAATCCCTTATACATCGAAGCCGTCTTCCATCGAAAGGTCTCGGTGTGCCGAAGAATGCGCAATATATGAGAGATCTCGTTTATGCATCGGGACGAGGCGATGGTATACTATTTCGCGCTCTCATACAGTCCACGCGGGTTTATGTACGGTCGATAGGATACGCACAGGAAATGAGAGAGAGAGAGAGAAGAGGAGAGGTCGAGAGGCAGAAGGAAAAGGAAGAGGCTTTGCCCGAGAGCCGGAAAATCGATTATCTTCCAGGCTTGTCTATATTCCGGCCTCTCTCTCTGTGTCATCGACGTCCTCCGCTCGTTATTTGCACGAGTTAACCGATTCTCCAGCGCTTTCCATGGAATCTCATTTTGACGCGATGAATCGATCTTTTTAGATCGCTCATTGGGATCGACGAATTGCCCTGATAGCTGTTGTAAAATACCGTGTTTCGGCTTATAAACCTCGTGAATAAATAAAACGGAATATTTTTAATGGATTTTCAGTTTTTTTTTTGAGGTACATCGAGAACTGCCAAATAGGAGAATGCAAAAATACACAGTGTAGCATTGTTCGTTCTATTCTGTAATATTTACATAAATAATATTTATCAATTTTGGAATCCGTCGCGCAAAGAAATTTCATTTCGTAGGAAATGTGTTTGGTAACTGAAATCTTAAACAAACACGCATAACGTTTCATTTTAAATCCGCCATAATATCAGTTACATTTTTTTCCTCGAGCTCATCCTCCGAGTTCTCATAATTTTAATACGATAATTTTAAAATTCTATGTTGAGATAAAAAATACAAAATGACTCAGGCATAAGTTCCTCCTCGGAATAAATAAATTAGATGTACTCTCGGTGGCATTCGTAGAAAAAAATATATGTACATGTATATATATGTGTGTGTGTGTGTGTGTGGATGTGCGCGCGTGTATATATATATACACATATTAAGTACACACTCAGTGGAATTGGAAGAACCGACGCTGGCAGCAACCCCCAGGTGTACGCAATACTGACAAGTAAATCCTGTGGATTTATATAGCGTGTTATGTTATTGGCAGTATTCGTACATCGCACATGCCAACAGAACCGGCTAGCACCATATGTTAATGCTTTTTCTTTCATAGCGTCTCTACATTTTCGGGATTGAATTATTTTCTTTGGTTCTCTGAATTATAGTGATTTTATATAATTTCATCGCTGTGTATTCTTTATCGAATGTGAAATAATAAAATCATATGTTATAAATCAATTTGAAAAACTATATGTAATTTGCGTTATGCTGTTAAAATTTTTAAATTAACATTTTTATCAGAAACGATTATCGCAAATCAATAGGTTTACCTCTTGCATTCACTAACCTTATGTATATATTTAAAATAATTATGCATTTTATTACATATGACTCGAGTTTTTGTTTGGGTTATATATACATATGTCACCATGGAGTTCTATGAATATTTGAAATCAAACTGAACTATTGAGAAGTATGTAGTAGTGTACTGGTATGAGTAGTATAGTAGTACGTTTATTTTAAAGTTTCTTCTAGCATTAAATGCTACATCGTAATTGTATTTTGAAATTTAATAATATTAGATTAAATGTCAACAATTGAGATCTTGATCAAATTTGTCTAGAATTCAATTAAGCATCATTGTAAGCTGCAAACAAAGGTCTTAAACGTATTGAATGCAAAATTTCGTTAGAAACTACAAGTATGTACTGATCGTGTAAATAATTTTTGACGTTGCGAAATGTACATAACGACAATAATACGTTTTGTAGATGCATTAAAAAATTGTGAAAAGTTAGTAGATTATATAGACATTTTAGAAAATAAAATATGGGTTACTTCGGATGCAGCTAGTATAAATCTGGACTAGTTGTGAAAATCGGAAGGAAGAGTAATGGAGCTAGAGGAGAAAAATTTAAGCAACGTACAATGTACAAAGCAGCGTGATTCGGTTACTACGTACGCACCGGATGAAATCAGCGCGCTCGCTGCTTGATTTACGAACAGTTTTAGTGAGTGGTAAGATACCTACTAACTACACATACAAATCATAATATGAAAGTTCGGTGAAATAACATGCAAAATCTAATAACTACATCAATGCTTCATTTAAGGAATTATAAAATTTTGGTGAACATAGCAAAACCAATACTTTATATTGCTTTTGTATCGATGTTTTTCGCTGTAATTTTTAGCAGCAAGCACTTCAATTAAGAGATTTGTATGATTTTCTGTATTTTATAGTTATAACTAATAGTATGGATTTATAGGAGTTAAAATCACATTTAAAAGCCAAAAAGTGATTCTAATTACAAACTAACAATAAAGCAACTTTTAATTGAAAGACCAGAAAAGCTGTTGCTCGATGAACATTAATATTTAGTATTATCAAAATTAAAAAATTCATTGTTAACCCGAATATATGTTTGAATATATGTTTAAAAGGAGTGTTAATTCTGATAAAGTAATTAATTATCGAAGGAGAATAACTTTAGAAAAATATCTATCAGAGTTATAATTATCGGTAAATAGGTAAATGATTGATCGATAAAAATAATGAATACGTTAAATTTTCAAAGGATATGCACCGAAAGTACAGGGAGTATTTGCATGTATCTGTTGCGCGTTTCTCTATTTACCCATAATTTCCCATGGGAAATAGGTAGTTTAATTGCAAAATCAAATACGTCGACTTTCAATCCGTTTAAAATAAAATAAAAGTCAAGATCGAACGAAGCGTTCAGCAGTGGTGTCGTACTACGTGCTAGTGGTACTAGTCGTGTGGTACTGCTACAACATCTATATACTACGTACGATGCTACGATAATGTAATAAGAGGATCATTATTCTTCTCAAGCGAGTCAGAGGATTTGAAGTCTGAAAGCTCGAGGGAGTACTTGGAAAGTTTGGTAAAATTGCGGAGTTACTATAGATTTTAGGAATACACGCGGAGTTTGTGCTCGTGCAGGAAAGAATTCACAAACAATGAAAACGCGAGGGACCGACACAATCGCATTTCTATTAAAGCGGAAACTCGCGGGAGGAAAACATCGCGCGGCAAATTGCGTTACGAAGTAGAGGTGCAGAAAAAAATAAAGCAGAGAACGAGGCATTTGTTTAAAATACCGGAGCGTTAACCATTTCATTCGCGTGTTCACCATTGGTCGCACCGGTAATATTGCAAGAAAACGCGCTAAAATCTCCGAGGAGTGAATTCGTGCGCTTTCCTCCAGTAGACTCGTATAATGGCGGCTCAGATGCATGAAATACATTGAACATAAGGTGCTCGGCTGCTGTGTACGCATGCAGAGGGCTTTTGGCATGCTTGCTGTATTGTGCGCACGTTCAAATTCTGCTTCTACGGCTGCAAACGACGATTTTCTTTTTCTCGGTTCGCGTACTCGTTGTGCGTGCGTCGCGCTCGACTTGCGACTTCCTCGTTACGGTGCAAAGCCAAAGACATAGTATAGGGAGTGATTCAAATAAAACAGGAAAGAAAAGAGATTTATGTGGGACAAAAATGTATCGAGTCGTCGAAGAAGGTCGAGGATACCAGGAAGGATCTGTAGAAGGTAAGCAATAAAGGTAATAGCAAATGGAACAAAAATCGTTTTATTTTTTAAAAAGTATTTTCATATGGTGCTCGATTTTTACATTAATTTTATTGTTGATTGACGAGTCATCTGCTGGAAATAATTTATCATTACATTTTTTTTACTTAGTGCCATGAATATTTTTTTAATTTTTCGACAATATCTTGATGAAATAATCGATATAAACATTTATTATATAAAGATCGTACATACACGAAATTAATAAATTGGGTGTATACATCGATAATTTTACTCGGTGCGCAGAAGTAGCACCTAATTTCTGAGTATATGAACAATTGTCGAGTTTTTATATGTTATAGGAGTAAAGTTAAAGAAATCCGAATTTGTTTGTATAATTATATATTGAAATTGATTGGCAGCGATATCAGATATTAGTGAAAATAATAATTAATGATTATAATTACAAGTAATCCTGTGAACGTAGAAATAAGTAAACTATTTATTTGTGTATGTGTGATACAGCTCTAGCAATTATAAATAATGAGTAACAATGCATTAACGGATTATAATGAGTAGTGTTTCGTTAAATGCAGATAAAACAATTGATGCGAATATCCGAAACAGGTGTGCAAGCGAAATTTCCAGCAGAGGCACTCGTGTAACCGGCCGGCTCTGCGCGAGGTATAGAGCAATGTAGCGAGAGTGGCGATTCGGGGTTGTTTGGAAGGGTTACCTTTGGGTTGAGGTCGCTGCCCTGCTGCATGAGGGTGCCGACAGTGAACCAGAAGCTGTTGGCGAGCGTGAAGTCGTTGACGGTCTCCGGTAGGGGTATGTCCTCATCCTCCGGATCGAAGGAGCCAACGTGACCACCCTGATGATGGCCATCGAGACCACCCCCGCCAAGTGGGCGCAAAACATCAACAACAATTACACGAGAGAGACCTTCCCTACCTACCCTTTCTCCCGAGCTGGCCAATCGCAATAAGTTATACAGTTACACCGTTCTATTCGGTTCTACTGGAATAACGAGTGGCAGAGCTCGGGAGATCTGGAGGGATGGACTAGGTGCGGATTCGACGAGTACCACTCGACGAGCACCACTCGACGGGAGCCTACCTGTAGCGGACACTTGCACTTGGGGCACGGTGCTGGCTCGGCCCACTCGTACGGCGAGAATTGCGCGACGATCCAAATCGTCAAAGACACCAGGACGTAGGCGGTCAACATGTATAGCCAGATCTCCACAGCTAGGGGATTCATGAACGAGAACAGCCGGGAGGGCATGCGATTCGACACCTAAAGCAACGTTCGTGGATCGACCAGCGACCACGCGATTCCCTTGTTACTCACCTTTATCTGTTTATGCTTCGTTCCACACATTTTCACATTTTCAATCATTATGCATTATTACGTTACACACTTATATTAGCCTCCTATCTCTAGCTATCATACGGAATCGTTTCATAATTTATATGCACCATTACTCGCGATATCCTCTCTAATGCTCATACTGCATTAAAATATATCTTCCTATCGAATATCCAGAATTTAGTTCAATAATACATAATTGAATCCTATCAGAATTTAATCATTTATTTTTATATTACTTGTAAATTTCATAACATTGTTCATAGCTTTTATAACTTTCCCACGAAACATCATTTTTTGTGACAACATTGATAGTCGTTGTAGCTCATTTCATAAATGTAAATAAAAATATGCAATCCCATTGACAAATATTGGATAACCTATTGTTTCATATGGATACTATTAAAAAGTAGGTAGTTGCATTTGTTACAAAAAAATTTAACTAAATTGCATGTAAATACATTTAAAAAAATCGAATACTCTTCGCAAACGCTGAAAATGGAGAAAAATAACGCTCTGAAATATATATATATATGAGAATATATGTAGTTGTGGAAATATCCATATTCAAAAAAGGTTTTGTCAATGGTATTGCTGCGATTCCGCTGAAACATAACAGTTTTCCATTTTTCTCGGTTGTAAATGGTTAAATGGCAATAAAAATTAATCAACTCGAATCTCATAGCAGTTATTATATATTTTCGCAATTCCATTTAGAAGTGTGCATCGAGCTGTAGGGGTGTTATTGCTACGATAGCCAAATGCCTTGTATTTAATTGCATTTGTATTTGATTAAACGGAGACCAACTCTAGCATGTTAGATTTTACCCACAAATATTTCATTACGAGCGATCACATTGGAAAGAAGAAGAAAATGTTCACGCGTAACCAGAAAATAAAGTAAACGCTACACCATACGATTTTCCGAATGAGTCGGCGCTACAGCTGAGTTTACCGAAATGCAATGGCAGCGCGATTAGTCGAGTCGCGCAGTGACCTATCGAACTCATATATTCGCAAGAAGAGTCGGAGAATCGATTTTCCGTGGATAATGTGGTACGTGTTGCGAGGTAAGGAGAACAGGTTAAGACTAAGGTGTAGAGTGTGTGTGAGAGAGAGAGAGAGAGAGAGAGAGGGGGGGGGTAGGGTAGGGTGGGGGAGTGAAAAAGAATCAAAAGAAAGTGAGAGTGACACCCGTCGTTTGCATATAATCCATGGAATGGCGAAGCACCTCGTAGGTATACCTTGGGGTTGAGCCCGCTGCCCTGTCTGAGGAAGGTGCCGGTGATGAACCAGAAGCTGTTGCTGATGGTGAACTGGTTCTCGACGAGGTCCGTTTCGCCGAGGCAAGGATGGGGGTTGTTCCACTCGTAAGGGCTGAACCGTGCCATTACGAAGAGCGTGAAGCTGACGAGCATGTAGGCTGCGAGGACGTACAGCCAAATCTCGACCGCTAGGGGATTCATGAAGGAGAAGAGCCGCGTCGGCTGGCTGGACGGTACCTAAATTACGTTACGCTACGATTTTAATTAAAACGGCCCCCTCCCCGGCCCGGAGCCCCCAACTCCGAAGACAAAGACGGGGGCTTACCCTGGCACTTTGCGCTCGGTCACGAGTGAGCTCGCATGCAAACCTCGCGACTCCGCGCCTCGCTCTCTAATCTACGGATTATTACCCTGGTGCATGCCGACCCTTCCTCCCATTCCCATATACCCTACTACCCCCATGCAACGTACACACACCCACAAATTAATCGAACTTACGTCCCGACCGATCAACATCGACGATATATACCTATACCGAATCATCCTGCAACTTCGATTATCGATAAACTTACATCTCCTGCGGTTTACCATACTAATATATTTGCCGGGCTCGGTGTTAATACATGCATCTTAACCTTTTAACTCCTTCACTTTTCATCAGCTAGGGCTCTACCAAATTACCTATTTCTTGGTGGCTTTATACAATTTCCCGTGTGCGAAACGTTTCAAAGTCTCGGTGCAGCATCATAGGGATATTAGATTCCTGACCTACGAATACCTGTTGTACCATCTCCTTGAAAAAAGTCAAACTCGAAAAGATAATTGGATCACCGTTCATTCCCGAGGGAAATTTTATAAAAAAAATTCGTACCGACGATTATTCTCGTTTTACCGATTAAAAAGAACAGATTTCTCAATTATTGCCTCGACAAAGTTGACATATGTATTAAATAATTTTTTACACACAAACGTTAATTTAAATTTGACATTATTATCTTAACGTCAAAATTGTTAAAGTGCGTTCACTTCAATTAAAATTAAAATTATTCAATAAATGCGCAAGTTTCTAAATTTAGCATTAATCGACAATAAAAAAGATAAATCAGATTTTTTTAACGGCGCATCCGTCTGCATACATTAAGTCAAAGAAGTCGGATATGGTTTGACAGATACGTATGGGAGAGTCGAAAGTTGGTTCTCTTTTGGCATCGCGAGGAACAACGTTTTTGCAAAGTGTGACAGTTTAGCACACTGAAATTCCTCGAGCGGAGCGATTCGGCGTTCCGAAAACGGGAAGTTTCAGAATTTTTTGTCGCAATAATTGAGTGTGATTGCCGCTCGGCGTAAGCACCCTTCCTACAACATACCCCTTCCACTTATCTTACATTAAGGTTATTAACTGCATACCTAAGTTTTTAACTGTACGTGTTCGAACATTAACGTAAAATATAATGATAAAACATGCAAGCTTTTAATTCTTTATAATTAAAAAGACTAGTGAAAATTATAATAAATAATTCAACATTTATAGTTGCACATAATAATTGTAGATTTAAAATGTCTAAATTACGTTTATAAATTGAATATATTCAATAAACACTGAAAAAACTAAATTTTTCATCCAAGCGAAATTCTTTTTAAATATAATTCAAAAAGAAAATCTACTTAGTACAGAGTGAATCCTTTATAGTCGAACGAAATTTCTTTTCGTAAAAAATGAGCAAGTATAACTCAAAAAGATCAATCTTCTAAAATCAAACAGATTCCTCTTTATTCTAAAGGAATCAGAATGAAGTAAACAGATTTTCTATTTGACTTATTTTAAGAAGAATTCCAATTGGATCAAAAATCTAGTTTTTTAATAAATTAATATTTTAATAAAATAATAATTAATAAAATATTACTTATGTCAACTGTAGTATAACTAAATTAATTAATATTTTTATCGGTCTTACAGTCAATAACTATATTTAATTTAATATTTAATCTGTTGTTGACTGTAAGACCAATAAAAAAATTAATTAATTTAAAATAATAATTACATTACATGTTTTTTCAAGAAAAGATCTAAAAATCTTGTAATAAATAAAAAGTACTTATATTTGCACATTATTATTGCAAATATTTAACCACGTTACAAACTTCTTTCCTCTACAAAAAAAGCATTCAAATATAGTTATTATACGTTTGAAAAGAACGTTGTAATTTAGTGTTTACACGTTTTTATAAAATAAAACAACAATGTTAATTGCAGCAAAATATTTGAATTTTGATATAGGTATAATATTCACTCCGACAATATTTACTTTAAAAAAATAAATTACGCTTTTTACAATATATTTTAATTAAAGTATGTATATAATTTTCTTAAAGAATACTTACAAAGAGGGTCTGTTTGAGTTTTAAAGTATACACAAAAAATATTAAAAAATAACTTCTTTATGAAGGAAGTAATAATTATTAATACTCAAAAATTTTTAATTATTTATCAAAAAAGTTCAAATATTTTGAAAATTTTTCGTAATAATATCTCTTTTTTGTATTACTAAAGCTTTACTTTTACACTTTGTTTATACTCAGCACCAGAAAAAAAGTATATTTCAAAGATGTAAAGTTTTACTTTATTTTACTTTTAAAAAATATTTTTATTAGTTGAGTGAAAAAATAATATACGTTAATTATAAAGATTAAAAATTCTAGTTTTATAAAATTAAGATCATTTTGTTGTGAAATTTAGTGATATACATTTTATAAATTTATTGATACCATCCAGTTTGATACGTTGCATGTAAAACCAATTGTTTCTATAAAATACAATTGCGGAAAATAAATTTTTAATAATATTATTGAACATATTTAAAAAAAATATAATAAGTGTACAATATATAGTAAAAACAAGAACTAGCTATCGTATATTCATTTTTCAGAACTCATCGTACACTGTATAACTTTTCGCTTTTTTGAATTGTAAAACATTAATTGTAAATCTATTTCTTGATGATACTGAACACATTTTAAATCTACAGTATTAGTGCGTTATAAGATTAAGCTTCTAATTAAAAAGATTGCACGTGCATTAAGATATATATATGATTGCATCAAATCAAATTAGAAATACTCGAGTGCATGGAGTATTTTTAATTGGCAATCGACGTATTAGGTCAGCCTACAAAAGTCCAAAGTTATACACCGAGCCATCGACAAAAGTCCCAGATATTGATTTTTCTGGGGAGTTACGGTTAAGCATTTAATTCTCCCGTCGTCGAGAGAACGGGCGATTTAACCCGTCGTGGTGCTAACTACGCGTGAACGACTATTACGGCTGTCTTTGCGGACGGAGAACATCGGTGTACCGCATTCGAATGACGTTAAACGATCGTGCGTCCCCTAGCCTCTCCTGTTCGTATGCCTCCACCCCGAATCTGTCATCGATTACCCCATCCCCTCGATACGAGTCTCGCGCTTTTACAATTTGATCGTTTTTACCACTTGACGTTCGTCAACTCACTCGTGGTTTCATGCTAAAAACAACAATTACGTGCACCAGTTCGAACTCACCTTAAACAAAATCCCGATTCCCAGGTTCATAAAAGGCTTTGTGAAGTCGATCACGCTTTCCCTCGCGTAGTTGATTGTCATCGACGCCACAGCTAAATCAGCTCTCTGTTGACAAAATAATTAAGATGTTTAGTTATTTTGTATAATCGAGGTGTAGCATTCTTTTCATTTTTTTCGATTACATATACGTGCTTCTTTGTTAACGGTTTATGTCTAAAGAAATATTGGCTAAACAACCGAACAATCCCGTCTGCCCAGATAAAGATTATAACAGATTTTCATGAAATAAACTAAATAATTTTTAGTTTTCAATTAGCTGAATTTCGGTTAAGCAAAGTTATGCTTATTGGTTAAATAATTAGTTAATTGCCAACTGAAAATTATATTTAGTATTAACTGTACAAAAATAAATCATTTTATTCACCGTACCGAATTTTAAAATTTAACATTGAAATTTTATCAAATAATAATACTTTATAATAGATTATACAATAATTTTTATGTGTTTTTAGATTATATACCTATTTTTAAATATTTTCGGATAAAAATTACCTGTTATATTCGAATCAGATCACTTTTAACCAATTTTCGATAAAAATTTATCTAATAATCAACTAATTTTTAACTATTTAATTACTCAATTTTTAACATCTTCACTAAAGAGATTATTTGAATTTCTAGCAGGGTCAGTTGTTAAAAATTATGGGCTTTCACCAAAGATTGAGTAATAATAACTATAATTAGGTAAAATTAGGTAAATCAACCAATTTTATAAATAATGTAGATTATCCTGTCTATATTATGAATGTTACCGAGTCTTATTAGTTGGGAGAATAAAACAAGTTTCTATTAGGTACAAGATATTTCAGTAGTAACAAAAATATCGACACATTTTGTATTCAATAGCAAGATTAAATCGTACATCTCGCAACGAGTTTTTGTAGCCTGGACTAAAAATTTAGCACCTGTACTTAAATGTTATACTTTTAAGTGGTATACTTAAAAGCATTTAAGAAATGGAATACCTCCACCCTTTTTATATTTTAATTTCAACAATAACAATTAGTATATGTAGTATTTCTATATATCGAAATATTATATATTGCTAATAAGCTTTTATAACCTTTAAATGATATTACGTGCATATTGAAATAGTTAATATGGACAAATTTTAACTAAATACATATAAACTCTTCATTAGATGGCTGGCCGAGTTTGATATATTCTAAAGTATCATAAATACCAAACATATTAAAAAACTAACGAAATCTGTATCATTTATTTATAATGTTACAATAATATTCCAATATTGACACATTAAATATGTACACAATATATTTTGCAACAAAATTCTTGTGTTTCATTAAAAAGTCGAAAGATTTTTAATTAAAAATGTGCCTAGGTCTAGAAGACAAGACCGTTATCAAATAATTTTTTTATTCGATACTGTGGTAATAGTGTTCAATCTTGGTATCAATGATAATTTGAAACATATACCCTTTTACTTTGATTAAAAGTTACTTCTTTAGGGAGACTTCAGTCCTTTTTAGTCAAATTAATGGAATATTTTTAAATATGTGGGAAAGCTATACCCAAATTTGAAAACAGCGGTAAAGCCTCGGGTGAAGGAGTAATACGTGGAAAAGCAATCCCTACATCTAACTAGCTTGTATGCGGCCAATTTTGATTTGAAAAAAGTAGGTTTCTTCTCGACGTTTTTGTTGGAAATTATAGCAAAATCTAGTGAATTTTCTTTATTTAAGCGGTTATAATCTTTATTTAAGATTTTTAAATAATTTTAAATTAAAAAACAGTAAATATTTGAATTTTTCTGAAAATACATTGTAACCTTATTGAGTCAAGTGAGGGCCGCAGATGCAGTGTGATGTAAAAAGATCACCATATATTTATGTGCTGAGGTTTACACATATAGAGCGTATTATCAATCAAGTATACTTGGGATAACGTATACTAAAATAAATTATGTAAAAATTCATATATTTTCATCAAATAATCAATGTATACGTATGAAGTTAGAAAATGTCTTTTTTGAACCTGTTTCAATCTATCAGAACAGGTGTTAATAATTATTTTTAAATTCAATTCATGACGAGTGTAGCAAGTAGGAGTTATCTGCTCCTTAATAATTTTCTCTTTATTAATCTTTAAATTAATTTATAATTTAAATTTATTTTTTCAAATAAATATATAATTATTCTTATACTAGCGTGCAGGAGATACCTACATAGGAGGTTGGCAAAGTTTGGCAACAAAATGTTATATATAACGGAAAAAATGTGTTTTTCATTTATTTTAAATTTAAAAAATGATTCGCTGAATTTTGTAAGTGATTTTGAAGATCTAATTTTTATTCAATAATCAGTAATAATCGGTAAATTATTAGTAGATTCCTTCATAAAATCAAGAATATGAAAATAATGTCTATATTTAGATGACACATGGCACAAAACTTGTGTGCTTGTTACGAATACTTGATATTTGGTTACAAATGAGTTCTGATTAAGTTATTAAAAGTAATTGCGATATGCTTGACTGAAGCACGTGGCCTGTAAAAATTTCCCGGCCGTGACCCGAAATCCGAGATGTGTGAGACCTGCTCGAAGAGGAAAACCACATGACATATAAAAGCCGATGCATCGGGACTCTCGTGGAATAAAGTAAGATTTCTCCTTCCTCGCTCCGGATGAGTGCTATCGTCGGTAGAACAATTTATAAAGACTGTGGCATTTCAATCGTGCATAACACTCGAGTGCCAGTCGGAATAAGGACGCGTACCATCACGAAGACGCTTTTCGATGATGATTCGCTCGCACCACTCGAGGAAGTTCCTACCTCCCTTTCTACCCGCGCCCCCCCTTCCTTCATCTCTCTCTCTCTCTCTCTTCTCCAATCCACCGTTTGGTCGAGTGGGGTCGAGACAAGTGGCCTGGGCGACGACGCTTATCGAGTTTTCGCGCGCCTTGCTCCGCTCTAGCTCTAGCTGGAAGTAGAGGACAAGCAGACGAAAGCTTGACGAGAGGAGTCGGGGCTCCGGAAAAGTATTAAGGACCGGAAAAGAACGAGTCTGCTCCGCTTTTTCTTTTCCTTCCTGTACTCGCTCGACAATAAACCACTGAGAGACAATTCGTACCCCCCGGACTATAACGAGTGGCTCCCCTTTATTTTATTATACTATATATATTATATTAGACATTTCACCTCAAGTTAGTTAACAGTTTACCAGGTTTAAAGAAATGAAAATTTTCCATTTGTTTTAGTAATAACTGCATTTATAGTTATTAACTTCTAAATGTATTAATTATTACTATATATCAACAGGTGAGAGGTAGAAGGCGCTATCTCGTATAGCTCGGTTAAAGAAGATGCTATTTCGAAGCCCAGTAGAAGAACGTTCTAATTCGGAGACATTTTATTTTCTTAAATATTATAGTGGTATCAAATATCAGGGACTTGACAAGAATTTTCTATCTATAGATATATACGACAAATTAATTAGTCATATGAAAAATAAAATTTTGTATTTTTCGTTAATGGGTCCGTATGAGACATCCATCCACGAAACAGCAGTAAGCAAGTTGCTAAAATAATTCAGTTAAAATATTTGCTAAATTAAATCACAATTTTGTTGTTTTTACGAATTTTTTTCTAATAGCATTATTTTGCAATTGAATTAACAACTTGATAGTTGCTATACAAATTGTGCAAAAAAGGTAACGTACAATTTCTTGGATTAGCAAATTAATTAATTGTTTTAATCAAAATATTTTGCTCAATATATAACCGTAAACTTTCGGATTTAATTCGGTTGGATCTACAATGTTAAATCGCTACCTTAACTCTGCGCGTCATTGTGTGAATATCGTTACGTTGTGATAGTAGCAACTGAACGTCATTGTAAACAATAATGAAAAAGTATAACCAATTTGACTGTTGTTTACCGTTGATATGCAGATCAAAGCGATCAAAACGAGGATAAGTGTTTCGTTGTAAGCGACCCTTTAAAAAGTTGGCAAAACATATAAGAGTACCATGTGCGAACACAATTATTCAATTATCTTAGGATTAAATGATTTATTTATGCCTTTATTTGGTGTTATTAAATATATATTAATTGTTAACAAGTTACCCGTATTCGTAGGTATTTTGTTACGTACTATCGGTTCTCATCGACATTTGCATGCATACGAAGTTACTAAATTAAAAAAATGGTTTTCTATAAATGTTAATTCTTTGTGTGATCCTATGCCATTAGAAGTTTATACTATAATTTTATAATATGTAATATAATGTAAGAATAAAAATCTTTTTTAAAAATGTTTTTATTAATGATTTTATAAAGTTATAAGTTTCTTTTATTTTAAGCATTGTTTTGTGTTACAATTCAAAAATTCGTTTTGTGTAAAAAAAGATTTTAGACTCGTGCTAGTATGACGCTCATTTTACTTGAGCCATAAGTCTCACACTAGTTAAAAAATCACGTTTGCATCGAAAAGTACTGTTTCTGAACATACTCTTTCAAAATTTTTATAATCATGATTTTAGAAAAATTTCACTTCTTAAATTTATTTATTTACAAAAAACATTATGGAAAAATAAATAGTTATCATTTTTTCAAGTACAATCTTTTTATAACCTATCTTTATGCTTGCATAAAAAAATTCGTCCATGCTAACAAAATAATTTGCTTATCAAAGCAATAAGCACATTTAAGCCAACCAAATAAGATGTTAACCTATAGCAATTATAAAATGTAAATATAGTTGATCTTTTAACGTTGTTACAACTGCAATAGAAATTCGCTGTTCCTAAGTTACAACAAAAATCGCTAATGCAATGAGATGTTTGGCTACGCTAACAATATTTTTTTCCCGTGTATTGTATTATTCAAATTATTTGCAAGCAATTAGAAATGTTTAATATTTAAATTTAAATTATATATGGTTTTTATTTATTTTATAAATTTAGCTTAAATTAATGGGTTCCAGTTGACTTTTTGTGTAAAATAGTATTTACAGGTTTTTATTAAATCTTATTAGTTTTCTACCATCTAATGTATCATGTACAGTTAGTTTTGATATTTCACTAAACATTATGAAAAAAATCAATTTAAAATATAGAGGGCACCCTAATAGTTATGAGTTAATTATCGAACCCTGACAACTTTGTTGCTTGTATAAAAACACACGTTCTTGAAAATGCGCATGAAAATTTGATTTTATCTTTTAATCAAATACTCTTGTATGCACCAAGAGAAAGGCATTGAAATTAATCACCTCGAAAAGCGTGGACATGTATATAGAGTATGTGTAACTATATATGGAATAGATGTAAATTCGTTTCTATCCTGCATTTTGTTGGGGAGGTGGAACGCTTTTTGCGGTGTGCAATTTTATGGATGAAATGCAGTTAGTCTCGTGAAAATATTATATTTTTAAAGGTCGCTAATGAACGTGGACGAGCGGTTACGCGGCTGTTATCGTAATCGGCCTTATTATTATCAATCGATTGAACTTTGTTCGCCATAATGATCCGAGAGGTACATTGGATATTCAGTGGAATTCAGTCGGTCGTTTACCATAGCAATTCTCACTTATATTCCCATTTAGGCTCGAAAATAAAACGACCTTTCTCAATAAAAAATCGACCATTAAAATCCTCTTATTTATTTGACGATTATACAAATTCGTGTTTCACTAAATCATTTTTGTTTTCAACTTTAATATAATCTATTTAATAAAAATTAACCTTAACGCGGTGCCAAAGCCAAGTTTTATCCTCCCTACCTTATCGACTTCGAAAATCACATACAATTAGTTATAATTAAAACAGGAAGTAAATTTATGTAAATCTAAGAGAACAGTCCCCTTTCTATATTCATAATCTTTCTTTAACCTTTAGACTGCCGGAAAATCAATATTTTGACGCACCCCCTGATCAACACTTTGTGCATGATCAATCGTCGATATAAGATACCTTATATACCAGTTTTCTGAAGGCGATATGCTCTTTCAAATCCCGGCAGTCTAAAGGTTAAAATTTGAAGCAAAAATATGAACTAGTTTTCGAACAAACCCTTACCAAAATCTTGACAAGCTTTTAATTAGAGATTTCTCGAAAACCAATCAATACTTTTGCTCAAATTTTAAAGATAAATACGTATATTTATATACGTATGTATAATTTACGTAAAGTAACTTCTTTTTTTAATTATAACTAATTTTCTATGATTTTTGAAGCTGGTAAGGTAGGGAGGATAAAACTTGACTTTGGTACCCCTTTAATCGGTTAACCAAAGTAACAAAGTGAGCGAATTTGATATGTTTCAAATCATCATTGATGCCAAGCAGATTAAAAAATTTTTTCGATATGTTAACTGATTATTCGATTATTCGATTGATTAACTGATATGTACCAATGATAGAATCTTCATTTCTATAAACTTTCAATGTGATTTATATTATCATTTAAAAATAAAAAAAAAACTTTTCTCGATATAATAAATGAATTTTACTGAAATAACGCAACTGAAAAAATCATAATCATGATTTTTATTAAAACTACACACAGCATAACAAGTCACTTTGACAGTCTTATACTTGTTCTTTTTTATATTTTACTTTGACATTTAAAATAATGCTCGTGATATTTTCGATGCCCGCCACCACGACCAGCAACACTCGCTTCGCTCGTGCCGCAAATGTCGTGGCGGGCATCGAAACCAACCACTCGAGATCACCGTTCAAATCGAGATTAAGATATTTTAAAGATCGGGATAATGTGCGAGAAGCTTAGCGCAATTTTTATGTACTTATCATTATTGGTCCAAACTAAAAACGTTCTTTCGACCGGGCATCAAGAAAAATAGTATACGGTACACGGGACGAATGTTGAAGGCCCGCCATTGCGTGATATGACACCCTAGGCTTCGCCTCGGGCGCCAACTTCACACCGTGGCGGAACTTCAACTTTCGTCACTTGTACCGTAATGTACTATTGACGAACGAAATTACATATTAATAAAGTAATGAAATCTATATAAAAAAATTTTTTGTGCAGTGAAAAATAAAGTCAAATTTACAAGCTACCCGAGTAATAACATGATTGTTTTCTACAAGGAGAGTATCCCAACTCTGGAAAATGAATCCTTACCTAACTCTAGGATATGTTTACTACTATAAAAATATGAAGAAAGCTGGAGTTTTAGATCCTAACGCTCTTTTCTATGATAGATATAACGAAAAATTTAGCCAAAAAAACCATTGACTTTGATTGCTTATAACTCAAAAACAAATACAGATAATTTCTCAAACCCAGGTTCGAAAGAAAGCTGATATCAAGTAGATTGGATTTAAAAAGAAGGAAGCATAAATATCTTGATTTAGTTTACAATTCCCCGGACAAAGACGAATAAGTGTAGTTAGGCGTGATATTTAAAGAAATATTTGGAGTTACAAATCACATTCAAAACATACGAGAGAAGTGACATGATCTCCTCGGTCGGTAACACTTTATCTGGGGCGGAAATTGAGGGATGAAAGAAAAACCCCTTAGTCCGATATATAAGTGTTTTCTAATGTCTTGCATCTAATTGCATTCTAATTGTCTTCTATGCAGAAGGAAGACGATGGAAGTGTTGATTGTTTTGGTATGTGGAAATACGCATTTATGCAGAAGAACTCTCTTATCTGGACATTGAAAGCTTATAAAACTGTCTCCCATGAAGCACTGCAGGTTATCTCTGCCGCTTTTCCTATCGAATTAATGTTAGTTGAGATATCAGCTAAAGTTGAAGAAAGCCAAAGTTGAAGAGAAAGATAATTAAAAAGTAAAATTTGGAAAGGTGACAAGGGAGGTGGGATTCCACGGACAATGGTTCAGAGACATTAGTATTTCAACTCTGTATGTAACAGGATGCGGGAAGAATGGATAAAGTCAAACACCTATACATCACAGTTCCTAATCGGATGCGAATCTTTTAAGGCTTACCTACACCGATTTGGGCTGAGCGAAAATTTGAAATGTAAAGTTGGTGATGAGAAAACATTTAATCATATATTTTTCAATTGTCCCTGTGTAGCTCAACTCAAGTAGTCTCTAGTGAACTTGGTCTGGAAACATGGCTGTAAATGCGTCCAAGAAATTTATCGGGTACTTAATAAATTGGCCAAATGGTATATCGAATCTCAAAAGTGAATACTTAAGAGTTAGTACAAGAGATACATTCGAGATTTTATATCGCTTGTCATGGAAGGCCTTACCCCGACAGCAACCGCCGAGATGTCTCACGGAGGAGTGATTACGAATGATGAGAAGCATAATTAACTTTCAAAAGTATTTCTCTCAACGTTTCCTTACGTTGATTTGATACACCAAAACGCACGAGAAGGCATTACGAGCGTTAAGCTCCGAGCTTGATTGAGCCGGCTATACTATTTCGAAAGTAAGTGAAGCCGAAAAACCTCTCGCTGGACACTGTCTTAGACTTTGTTCCAGCTCGGTGAATACCAGGCTGGAAGCAGCTCTAAATGCTTTCAAACACTATTGCAGAGTTTAGCAAGCGATGAGTCCATCATTGAAGGGTCCCGGCCAGAGTTATAGCAGTTTTCAGAAGCTAGAAACCTCTGAATCACAATATAGGGTTGAACAAAATATTTCAATAATATCTTTATAGCCGAGAGTTAATAGGTTCGCCGAAGGCTCTCGTCGAATCGATCCTTTTGATTCTCAGTTGTGAGTTAGTATGCTTATTTTCAAAGCTGGCTCGTGTTATTTATTCTCTCCGATCAGGATTCATATGGTTGGATATACAGTGTGATGGGTTTGATATAGACAGACATATAGTCAGTCTCCAGTCGCATTAAGTAATAGTTCAAGCGGCAGAGCGTTAGTGTTCGGTACGAAAGACCAGGGTTCCAATACAACTCTTGGCAATATTTTTTAAGTATTTAAATTAATTTATTTAAATAATTAAAAAATCATAGATAACATAATTTATAATTTTATTGAAATTTTTATATTCTTTTGCTATTTTTGACAAAATATGAAGTCGATACGACCAGAAATTACAAAGTTAATAATTTAAAAGATTTATATTAATGAGAAATATTTATAATTAAATTTAACATTAATTTTAAGAGATTAAATAACAAAATAAAGTATAGATATCAAAATTATCGAGTAAATGAAGATAAATACATAATTAATTTAAAGCAAATAAATTTTATTAAGCAAATGCGGAAATATAATAATTATTTTAGAAAATGTAGTATTATAAAAACTATTGTTATTAACCTTTAGAGGACGGGATGGCCCGTATACGGGCCAGGGACAAGATTTTTGAAAAAGTCATCAAATATTTGTTAAAAACGACCTATAAGAATCTGACATAAGTTTTGGAAAATTTAAAATTAATTTTAATTCAATAATTTAAATTAATTTTCTTAAAATTTGTTATATATCGATTTTTGGTATAAGTTTTTAATCGTGATGCACGCGTCGTCTTTTTTTTCTTATTCGCTTGAACACGAGCTAATTCAGCTGAGAAAACTCTACTTACACGGAACTTTTGCTGTATGCCAGTAAAGAACACAGTGAAGCGATCTCGTCTCTTGTGTTTCGTTTGACCAGCAGTACGCATAGGTTTCACTGCTCGAATAAGTTGCATCAAGCACCGCTAGGAGGCACATGGTTTTCCGCAATACAGTTTATCTAGATTAGGGATTGTAGGGACGTCCTTGTTTTGCCAACTTCGTTTCGCTCTACTCTATCATCAAAAAAGTGCTGGTTATTCCTCAAAGGGAATAGATGCATGGTGTGCAGCGATATATCTCAATATTTAGTTTTGAATTTCGCAATCATGAGTCGTTAAAAAGAGTGTTTCAGCAGTGGTGAATCTGAGCCTGAAGAAGAAATTGATAAAGACGTAACTGGTGCTTCAAATTTATTTTCAGAAATCAATGAGAGTCTATATATGAGTTGTGAAGAAATAACTTATGATAGTCACTTATATTCATCTATAAAAGATTTTGTCAAGAAGGAAGCTGGTGATAGATGCGGAAGAGGACATGGAAGCGGAGCAGGTTTGGCAGATGCTACGTTGGAAGAAGAGGGCAAACGAGAGAGATGCTAGTGAGGAGGAGAGAGAGAGCAAGGTCGGAAGAAGAAAGTGGAAGAAAGCAGAGAAGAGAAGAAGGAAGCGGAAGGGGGTATGGGAAGGGAAAGAGGAGTAACCAAAGAAGAAAGATGACGAAGCGCAATTAGCAGTGAAGGAATCGGAGGATGGACAAGGATCGTCATATATGACGTTCCTGGGCAGATAACGGATGGATGCCTTCTAGGAGGGATTAGCGAGAAGAGTTTGACTGGTACCGAGAGGGAAACGTTTCGGAGATGCGCTATAGTGGTTAAGAGGATAGAAAGAAAGAATGAGAGGAGGGGCAATGTAGTGTTGCAACTGCTCCTGTCCTGCCGGAATAAGCTCCTGGATGACGGGAGAATATTTGTGGGCTGGACGTCGTTCCGGGTGGCACCGTGGGAGAGGGTTTCCCGTTGCTTTGCGTGTGCGGAATTCGGCAAGAACGGCCGACTCTGCCACAGATGTGGTAAGAGTGGTCATCTTGCGGCGACCTGTAAAGCGCGAGAAGACTGTGGCAACTGCAGAGCCAGGGGTAAGCCGTCTAGGCATTCGGTGTTTTCACCGAATTGCCCGCAGTATGAATGGCGACTGAAGTTGTTGAGATCACGAGTCACTAACAATGGCTAGATCGCGGAACTCAGCGTATAATGGGGGTATGAATGGATGCGTGAGTGTGTGTGTGAATGTCCTACAGCTGAATTGTCAGCGCGCAATGGGTGTGATGAGTGAGTTGAGGCAGTACGTTCTTGGGAATGGCATAAAAATATGCCTTCTGCAGGAGCCGTATACGTATAGAGGACTGGTTCGGGGTCTACCATCGCGTACACGTCTGTATGTGAGTGACTCGGGTCGTGCGTGCATCGCCATTTTTTATCGGTCGTATGAATGTATGCTTGTCGAGGAATGTGAGTTCGAGGATGACGTGTGTGTGTGGGTAAAGGGCGCGGTTGGGGAGATGTTCATGGTCTCCCTGTACTGCCGTCCTAACGGATCGCTGAATGAATGTATCTTCATTCGTGATGAAGTCATCTAAATGTATATATATACCCCATTCAATGGTATTGTTCTTGGTCTATTTCGATATAATTTCAATATTCAATGTCTAAGGTAGATTGCCAATCCTTACTGATGAGACCAACCGGCTATTGTGGTCGAAACATTCATTACATATATAATTTTATCATACACTTTCTTCATATTTATATTTAAAGTTATCTTAATAATAATTTTTATTTCTACATTAATTTTTTTAGTCTCCAGAATTAAATTATCTATACTCATCGAACTTGGTGTAGGGGCTACGAATTGTAGCACACCATGAACTAATGATTAAGAATATTTATATATTCTGGCTCGTACAGACCGTTAAATTTAATATAACATAAATTTCACGAGCGTATTACTCTTTAAAATATTATTTAGGCGTGTGTGTTCGTTTTTGCGCCTATACAAGACAATATTGATTGTTTTCAACTTTATCCACTAGGGGGTTTTTCTTGGTTTCGAAAACATGTAAGTGATAAAGTCTTCTAAATGTATATATATACCCCATTCAATGGTATTGTTCTTCATCAAGCCAGTCTCGTACTGACCGTCGTACGAGTAACATCGTATCTACCGACAGTAAGTGCTACGCTGACTTAACAAAACTGCCCTTTTTAGGGCATTCTCTCTCTCTCAATCACACCTGGACTCTCCATTGGACGCGGCTCCACCACGCCCCTCGGCAGCGCCAGATTTCGTTGTCACCACCATAGTGCAGTATCATCAGGCACGTATAAGTACCTTTCCTGAACACTTATCAATCAACTCCCCTGACAATGCCGAGCTCACCAGAAAATTCCAATATCCTTTCTCAACTTCCACCCCCCCACTCCTGCACACACGAACAACTCTTAATTCTTATTTCTGAAATTCGCTCAGCTCTCTCCGCATACGAATCCGCACTCACTAGCCTTCCTAACACTGCTTGCATTTCAACTCCACTTCCACCAAACACAATCTCTCCCCAACCTCCTACACAGACACAACCCACTCCTCAAATAACCCAAATGCACGTAGACAACCTCATCTTTGACAAAAACGACCTCCAACAAAAATCCTCTAAACGTCCACGAACCTATAGTCCAACTCCTTCTCAAAGCTCCAATCTCTCCGATAAAAGCTTCTCCATTTCTTCAGAAGAAGAAGAAAACCCAGACCGTCCAGTACACAGTCCACCGCCCATCCGCCTACTCCAAAAAGAACTATGGCCCAAAATTCACTCCGCTCTCAAAAGCGCGGACATCCCCATCCGCAGATCAGTCTGCACTTCCGATGCCATCCTCATCTATCCCGAAACCGTCGACGGCTTCCGTTATATCACCTCCCAGTTTGAAAAGAAAAAGATTCTACATACCCAAAACCAACTCCGTCAAGACCAAGACATGGTCGTCATCATCCGCGGTATCGCCGAATCAATTCCCGACCCTGTCATCCTCTCCGAACTCAAAACCAAAATCCCCGCTGTTAAACGCATCCATCGCATGGGCAAGAACGGAGTTACCTGGCCCTCATTTCTGTCTACCTCGACCCATCCTGCTCCTCGGCCAAATCCATCTATGACATCAAATCCATCTCCGGCCTCAACGTTAAAGTCGAAGCCAAGCGCAAAACAAACTCCATCCCGCAATGCCGCCGCTGCCAATCCTTTTTCCACACCGCAAACTACTGCCATGCCCTATGGACATGCGCCTTCTGCAGCCGCAACCACGCAACTGCAACCTGTCCTTCTAAGGACAAAGAAAACTCCTCTCCCACCTGTGCTAACTGCAAAGGACCCCACCGTGCCACCTACGGTGGATGCCCAAAAGTCCCCAAAAAACATTCCGCTCATTCCATCCAAGCCAAACCATTAACTCTAGAATCAAAAACAACCACCCAAACAATACACACTCCGAAACCACCAAGCGCTCCTCAAAAACCAATTCCTAAAACTCGATCCTACTCTGACGCCCTTAAAACCAGACCCATACATGCTTCTCACTCCTCACCAACTCGGCAACCTTTACCTACCCCGAAACCACTTATTCCACAAAACACAAACGTTGATCCCTTTCAATCACCACAAATACAACAGCTTTTTCGTAACTTCTTCACCTCCTTCATCACCGCAATACAATCATCAATCACTTCAGAACCATAAATCGCTAAGAATAATCAGCTGGAACGCCAGAAGCATCCGCCCTCCTAACAAACGCCTCGAACTCCTGGACGCCCTAGAACAACACTCCATAGACATCGCCTGCATCTCAGAAACACACCTCCAACCCAAAAACAAACTTTTCGCTCCTCACTTTTCCACCAACAGGAAGGACCGCATCTCCTCCGAAGGAGGAGGCGTAGCCATCCTGGTCCGCAACTCACTTCGCCACAAAGCCATCAGCACCGACACTTACAATTGCGAAGTTGTCGGCATTGAAGTTGACGCGCAGCCCGGTCCCATCCGAATCTTCTCCGCCTACTCTCCTCCCCAAGTCAACGACATCCTAGATTTCCTTCCTCTCTTCAACTCTACACTCCCAACTATCGTCGCCGGTGACTTCAACGCCAAACACACATCGTGGGGTTGCCTATCAATTAACACAAAGGGATCCACTCTACTCAAGTCATCTCTCCGCCACAATATCACCATAGAATCGCCTTCCGATCCTACACACATTCCCGAAAATCCTTCCCACCGCCCTGACATTCTGGACATCCTCCTCACAAACATCTATCCACAACCAAAGATCCATGGACCCTCCCAATGATCAGCTCAGACCACAACCCAGTATTCCTAGAAATTCCAGCTAATCCTGAACATACACCACCCCTAATACCAAAAACAGACCACCTTCACCTCAGATACCTCCTTGAATCCTCACAGTTTAAATGCTCAACCATCCAATCCATCTCAGACATCGACTCAGCAATCTCTCACCTAACAAACGAAATCTCTTCCGCCGTCCAAAAAGCCACCCAGTGGCAAACCGCTACTCCTCGTTCCACTAAACTTTCCTCAGACATAAAATCACTCATCCAAAAGAAAAACAAAGCACGCAGACACTGGCAAACTCACAGACACAACAGTTCCCGCCGCGTCCTTAACTCCATCCAAAGAAAACTCAAAAAACTCCTCCACAAAGCTAACAACGCAGCTTTCGACAACTACATCGCCGAACCTTAAGCTAATCCTAAAAGTTGCTGGAAGGTTATCAAAGCTCTCCGTAACCGCCAAGCCCACCTTCCTCCTCTCTCCGTTGACGGCAGATCCTTCTCTCTTGACTCTGAAAAGGCTGACATCTTCGCCAGATCACTAGAGGAGCAATGCTCTCCCTTCGAGAGCGCTCCTCACCTCACCGACCTCCATAACCACATCTCTAACACTGTACTGAACCACACTAGCCTCTCCTCCACATTCAAACCTACTTCACCAAAAGAAATCCACGATTCCATCCGCTCCCTAAAAACCAGAAAAGCTCCCGGACCAGACGCCATCGGCAATGGCATCCTCAAAATCCTCCCTCGCATCCATATTGTTGCCCTCTGTAACATCGTCAACGCTATGATGCGATTCCAATATTTCCCTACCGCGTGGAAACAAGCCACAATCATCTGCCTGCCCAAAGCAGGCAAACCACTCAGCTCTCCACTCAGCTACCGTCCCATTAGTCTTCTCAACTCCATCAGCAAAGTAGCCGAAAACATCCTCCTCACTCGCCTAAAAACCCATATCTCCGAAAACAACATCCTCCCCGACTTCCAACACGGCTTCAGACAACAACATGGCTCCGTCCACCAACTTCTCCGCGTATCCGAATTCCTAACAGACAAACACAACAGACGCAACCACACATCCATGCTCCTCCTCGACATCAAACAAGCCTTCGACAGAGTCTGGCACGACGGACTCATCTACAAATGATCCAACTCAAATTCCCCGACTACCTCATCGGCCTAATAAAATCCTTCATTTCAAACAGGAGTTTACGAGTTCGCGTAGGAAACTCCCTCTCTGATCCTCATCCCATCACTGCTGGGGTTCCCCAAGGTTCCAAACTCTCTCCCTCCTTATTCAACATCTACTGCCATGATATCCCTACCGAAAAGGGGATCGAGGTCGCTCAATTTGCTGACGACGTCGCTCTCCTTTACTCCTCCAGACAGATTGCTCCGTGCGCCTCCCGTCTTAACAGATTCATTCCCATCCTTCTCAACTGGTACCTCACCTGGAAATTCCATATCAACGAAACAAAATCCGAAGCCATCTTCTTCTCCCGACGCAGACGCACCCCTCCCAATATCCTCATCAACAATCACCGCATCAAATGGAGCAGCTCCGCAAAATATTTGGGAGTCATCTTCGACAACAAACTCACCTGGTCCAAACACATCACCTCAACCCGCAACAAAGCAATCAGAGCTTTTGTCCAACTCAAACACTTCTTTAACAATCCCACTGTCTCCCAAAGTACCAAATCCAGAGCTTTTAATGCTATCATTAGAAGCATCTGTTCCTACGCTATCCCAATCTGGGGCATAGCCCGCCCTCCAAAATATCCAAACTCCAAGGCACCTACATGCGACTCCTACGCCCAGCTCTGAACATCCCATGGTACATCCGAAACAGGCAAATCCTTACAGAAACCAACATCCCTTCTATTGAGGAAGCCGCCCGCACTTACTCCGAAAACCTTCACAACACCATACAAAAACCACCCAAATCCCACCATCCAACCTCTCTCCAACTGCTCTTGCAAATCCTATGACCTCATCAGCAGACCCTGTCACCTAATCCATCCAAACTAAACTAACACTCATCACTCCCCCTACCTTCTTGGTCGCTTCTTTTCATTCTACCACCCCAACTGGCTCAAAAAACTCTTCATCTTCTTCTTCTTCTTGTTTCGCTTTTCAGCGCGAGTGGTCGACCTTCTGCAGTCGGCCCACCATCTTCTCTTCTTTTCATGGTTTATAACCTTCGGGTTGGCAACCTACGTGGAGGGGTTTTAGTCGGTAGGCACATCTGTGAATCCGACACTACCCTCACTCCATCTAGAGGGTGTCTTTTAGAAGATTTCCCCTCCACGTCCCTTCTAAAAAAAAAAAAAAAAAAAAAAAAAAAAAAAAAAGGTATTGTTCTTGGCCTATTTAGATATAATTTCAATATTCAATGTCTAAGGTAGATTGCCAATCCTTACTGATGAGACCAACCGGCTATTGTGGTCGAAACATTCATTACATATATAATTTTATCATACACTTTCTTCATATTTATATTTAAAGTTATCTTAATAATAATTTTTATTTCTACATTAATTTTTTTAGTCTCCAGAATTAAATTATCTATACTCATCGAACTTGGTGTAGGGGCTACGAATTGTAGCACACCATGAACTAATGATTAAGAATATTTATATATTCTGGCTCGTACAGACCGTTAAATTTAATATAACATAAATTTCACGAGCGTATTACTCTTTAAAATATTATTTAGGCGTGTGTGTTCGTTTTTGCGCCTATACAAGACAATATTGATTGTTTTCAACTTTATCCACTAGGGGGTTTTTCTTGGTTTCGAAAACATGTAAGTGATAAAGTCTTCTAAATGTATATATATACCCCATTCAATGGTATTGTTCTTGGCCTATTTAGATATAATTTCAATATTCAATGTCTAAAGTAGATTGCCAGTCCTTACTGATGAGACCAACTGGCTATTGTGGTCGAAACATTCATTACATATATAATTTTATCATACACTTTCTTCATATTTATATTTAAAGTTATCTTAATAATAATTTTTATTTCTACATTAACATTTTTAGTCTCCAGAATTAAATTATCTATACTCATCGAACTTGGTGTAGGGGCTACGAATTGTAGCACACCATGGACTAATGATTGAGAATATTTATATACTAGCCATATTACCTCGGTCGCTAACGCTCCCTCGGTTGAATTCCGCTTTTGAGGGTAAATGTTGATTATAAAGTGTAATACTTAAATCAGTTAATTATAAATATATTTTAAATGTTTTAAATATAATTATTTTACCTAATTTTTTAACTAATTTTTTATAACTTTTGTCATGTGTTATAATCTGTTAATTAAAATTTATTATTGTATTATTAAAACAAAAAAAATGTATAAAATATATACAACTTATATTACCTTTATCATCATGATATTTAACTATAAAATTTTATACTTGAATGTTGGTTAATTTTATTTTCTCTTTGTATTTACAGGCTTGAGACTGTCATATTATGAATGTAATATTAATCAATTGACGAATGTAATATTATCTACAAGTTGAAAAAAATACAAATAAAATATAGATTAAAATATGCTAAAACAGTTGCAAAATTTTAAAGACACTTTTGAATAATATATGTTGCAAAATTATTATATGTATAAATTATTTAATTATTTAAATGCCTCGATATAATTATGTTCAAAATATGGCTGCATTAAAAATAAAATAGTACCACATGTTGCAGATAATTTATTATTTGTAAAAATGGTGTTTTCTGCTAATAATTTTGTTAATAAATGTCGCTAATGGCAGACAAATGATATTATTAATGTTTACAGTTGTAAAAGTTATTAGTATTAAAATTCTAGTATAAACAGTTTGAATGTGATGTAAAAAATTTAGTAAATTGAATTAAAATTAATATTGTCTGAATTATGACGCTTGATTCAGACAATTAATTATTTTAAAAATTTATTTTCCTTAAATAATTTATATTAAAAATGTCGCTTTATGCAGACAATTTATTATTTCAAACATTTAGTTTAAATAAGGAATTTATATAAAAAATATCACTCAAAATTCAGAGAATTTGTTATTTCAAAAATGTATTTTTCGTAAGTAATTTAGATAGAAAATGTCGCTTAATGCAGACAATTTATTATACCAAAAATGTATTTTTCGTAAGTAATTTATACAAAAAATGTCGCTTAATGCAGACAATTATTATTTTAAAACATTAGTTTACGTAAGGAAATTATATAAAGAATGTCGCTTAATGCAGACAATTTGTTATTTCAAAAATGTATTTTTCGTAAGTAATTTATATAAAAAATGTCGCTTAATGTAGACAATTACTATTTTAAAACATAAGTTTACGTAAGGAAATTATATAAAGAATATCGCTTAATGCAGATAATTTATTATTTGAAAAAATAATTTTGTTATGAGTAAATTATATAACGAATGTCGCTTGAAACTAACAATTTAAAAAAAATTCATATAAATAATGTTGCTTTATGCAGACAGTTTGATACTTTATACATTTGTTCATTTTAATCAACTTTTTTTTGTAACAACATTTTCAGTTGAAATAATGACATTATTAATATTAAATTAATACTAAATTAAAAAATTAAAATCAATTATATTTTTATTTTTTTTATTTTTGAGTTTTTTAATATCAAAAATGAAATTTTTATTCCAAAATTATTAATTATTTTCAAACACTTCAGAAAAAACTACATTAGTCGTATGTATTATTGCAGTTTTACTTAAATCGTTTTCATTTACATTAAGTATTTCTCCTTCTGTATTTGTGACTGTCATTGATGATTTTAAAAATTTTATTTTCAAATTTTTTTTATCTTTAACCCTCGATAAGGCTACATATAATTGACTATGACTAAATACAGGTTTTGGTAAATATAAACCTACTTTTTCAAATGATGGACCTTGTGATTTGTTTATTGTCATAGCAAAACTTGGTTTAATAGGAAATTGTCGTCTTACCATATTGAAGGGAATTTTATCCTTTGATGGACTTAAATCTATTCTTGGAATCATTACGATTTGTACTCAATTTTGTCCTGTTATAATTTAACCATATATAGTATATTGTTTTAATTCGGTAATAGAGTCTGGTGCCATTACATAAACCTCCATTTAAATTCATATTCCTAAGTAACATAATGATCATTCCTTTCTTTAACACTCATTTATGGGGTGGTAAATCATTTGGCATTAAAGAATTTAAAAATTCAATCGTAATTGATTCGTCTAATTTATTATTTTCATCATTATTAAAACTATCGATGATCAAATATACTTTACTGTCACCTTTAATTCTTTCAACAATTTCATCATTAATAGCTAAAACGTCATTATTTCTTGGAGAAAGTATAACTTTGTATTTAAGAGTAGATAAATCGTTGATGTTTATTTTATGTCCAAATATATCATCAATCGAATTATTAAAAGTAATAAATTCATTAGGAATTTTTGTTACTTTATTATCAATTTCAAATTTTGTATCGTTTTTATTTTCTCCAATATCTAATATAACCACGTTTTAAACATATTATTTTGATTGATTAATCGTAAATTATTAATTATAGTTAACTTTTGGAATAAACGCCATAACGAACTACTTTTAACGCATGATTCTAGTATTTGAGTTCTGTTTCCATAACGAACTATAGGTAGTGTTTGTCGAAAATCACTAGATTTTACTAATATTTTACCACCGAATGGTTTATTATTGCGACATAAATCTTTGAAAAAAATTTCTATAGTATCTAATGCATATTTTGAAATCATTCATATTTCGTCCCGAATAATTAACTCAATATTTTTTAATATTTTACCTAATTTTGAATTGGAAGAAATATTACATGTTGATTGTTCATTTAAATTGAATGGTAATTTGAATGTCGTATGTATAGTTTTACCACCTATTAATAAATTTGCCGCAATATCTGTCCAAGCAACAGCTAACTCTGGTATTTTATTCAATTTCACAAATTTTATTATAGTATTTAATAAATAACTTTTTCTACTACCACCAGGACCATCAATGAAATATAAATTGTTTTTACTTTTATCGTTGAGTTTATTACTATATCAAATATTAGTTTTTGTTCAGTTGTTAAAGATTTTAGTAATGTTTTTATTTCTTCAATTTCATTATTGATATCATCAATAACATTCGAATCTAAGTAAATTTCATTATCAATTTTTGGTAGTTTAAATTGTTCCAATGTTAAATGGTGCATTAATAAAATGTTGTCTATAATTCTTAGAGCTTTTTGTTCTCCTAAATTTTCAGGTAATCTTGGGTCAAAAAAATGTTCTTTATATTTGTTATAAAGTTGCAATCCATCACAGTTGCAATCAAAACATAGAATGAAAGCGAAAAGTTTACATAGTGCGTGTGGAAAGTGAAAGCAACAATTTTCTTGTAAACATTTATCCCATTCATTATCAATAATGATAAATCTCTCTTCATGCATGCTTCATAAAATGTATCATAAACAGTGCCATTAAGTGATCGTAAATCTTCAAATGATTCGGCACCACGTACATGTAGTAACAATAATCTAAGGAAAAATCGTTTTCTATCTTTAGGATTTACATGAAACATTCTTACTAATATAGGTTAATTGAATTTTTTTCGTTGATTCCAGACTTTCTTCATTTTATCGTAAACATAATATTGGGGGATTTCAGAATACAAAAATTGCTTTGCTTTTGCATTAGATTTATTTAATAAAAACCAACTTGTCAATGTTGTTTCATAATTTTTGTTAATTAATTTATGTTCAGATCCTTCTTGAAAATAAACATATTGTTGATCTTCAAGATGTACAGCCAATCTATATATTGCATGTGACTGAGAGTGCAATTTGAATTCCTTCAAACGATAAATAGCCTCGGGCGGACAAACGTATCTCGTAGAAATATATTCTGAGATTTCATCATAATTTGTTATATTTTGTTTTTGCACCTTTTCAACCTGTACATTGTTAGTTTCCATAACTTGGCGGAATCCTGTTCTCAGATTTCCTGAGTTGGGAGAGGGTGAGTAACTCGGCCCCCAGTTCCGAGAGTTCGAATTTTACCTCCTGTGATAGTGGAGGAAGAGGATTGCCACTAGTGCGCCTCGGAGTTGTGTTGTTTCGCTGAGCCTGTGTTGGCGATCAACTGTCCAACATGCTATGAGTTCGATATACTATACGCTTGGTTATCGTTCACATGCCGTTGGCGACTATACTATTCATCAGAGCGACCGCGGTCATGGAAGACCTTACCCCAGACCGCAACTGCCGAGATGTCTCACAGAGGTGTGTTATCGAATGACGGGAAGCCTTCCAGGCTTTTAAATGTATTTCTCCCGACGTTTCCTTACGTAGGTTCGATGCACCATAACTCGCACGAGAAGGCATTAAGAGCGTTAAACTCCGAGCCTGATCATGCCGACTACACTATTGTCGAAAGTGAGTGTAGTCGAAAACCCATTTGGCCGGACTCTTTTATATTGTTCCGGCTCGGTGTATACCGGGGTGGGAACAGCCTAAAAATGCCTTCGAAAATCATTGTGGAGTTCAACGTACCTTAAGGACTCAACTCAGTCTCTGGCAAGCCAAAGTAGGAGATAAACTGAGGGGAAATTCCTTAGGAATACGTTCCACACGCCTCGAAAGGGCGAAACCAGCATTGTGCAGAAAGTTGTTTCTTGAAAATGGTCCAGGTAACTCGGGTTTACTCGGGTAGATAATAAATTTCCGCCTATCGCCTAGCAAGTGATGGGTCCACCACTGTGGGTAAAGGGCCTCGGCCGGAGTCATAGCAGCTCCCAAAAGCAAGGAACCTCCGAAGCACAATGTAGGGTTGAACAACGTACTTCCTAAAGTATCTTTAAAGCCGAGAATTAGTAGGTTCGCCGAAGTATCTCGTCGAATTGATCCTTTCGATTTTCAGTTGTGAGTTAGTATACTCGTCGAGAGATCGTCTCGAAGCATTGTCCTCTCCGAACAGGACTTATACCTTCGGGTATACAAAGTACCTATTATACCCGGCCGGATGGCTGGGTTTTTCTATTTGTAGAAATTTATTATACCCGGCCGGATGGCTGGGTTTTTCTATTTGTAGAAATTTATTATACCCGGCCGGATGGCTGGGTTTTTCTATTTGTAGAAAATTTTCGAAAGTGGCGGAGAGAATGATGTCGGGAAGACAAATCCAGAGACGAGTAGAAGTCCCGCATACTGACCCAGTTTAGCTATGTACAAGTAAAGAGTCCTAAAGACACTTGAAGCGTATTAAGGCTTTACCAGGACGGATGCTTAGTAAGTCTTTTTGAACGGCAGACTGAAACGGATCCGGAAATTCGAATAGCATGGATGGACTAATGAAGGGAGCTCCAATGATACGAGGAACCCAACGAAGGTCTTGATGTGCGATCCAATATCCTATGCAGTATGCCTTGGCTCCCCACAACTGACCACGTACCATTTACCGATCATGACGCTAAAGGCAGGCAACCATACCTAGCCTTAATCTTGTAAATAATAAAACTGTCCTCGGACAGATAGACCTAAGAGTTGAAATCTTGTATATAATCAGAACCGGGGCACGGCTAATCAAGCAAGTGTCCCGGGTGCGCAAACAGATTGGCCAGATGCCATGTATATAGCTAGAGCCGGAGTCCAACTAATCAAGTTGTGACCCGGATGCGAAGAGAGATTGGCCATATGCCTTGTAAATATATAAATCAAACCAAATTAATCTGTATGAATCCAAAATGATTCCAAAGTGCACTGTTTGAAGCGTGGTACTCATATCAATCAATCAAAGGCAAAACAGCCAGAGACCACGCCAATGATATAAACCGCACATACAAGATTAAAGACGAGATTAAGATCATAAATTTCAATTAATCACAGAGCATGAGGATAACCATGCGTGTAAATATTGAACATAAAGTAGGAAACGTAAAGTCTAGTTTGTAAGCAAGTCTCGTCCCGTTGAAAGAATCGACGTGTATATCTCTCTATAGGTTCGCTCTCCGTTTATTTTCACGAATCTGTTTTGCGTTATTTTTGCGATATTTTATACTTTTTATACATAAACTCACTCGAGGTCGAATTGCCAAAAGCACTTAACAATACAAGAAATGCCCCCTTCCACTAAGGTGAAGAAGGCGAGGGCCATGACACAAAAGAGACGAGGCATAGCCGAAGGTTCGCGTATCGAACGCACGAACGCGAAACCGGCCGGCAAGCCCTCTCACGGTACCAAAGGAGTCCAAACCGACAGAAGCGCCCAAGAGCCACCAAACTCGAAGGCGGGACTGAAGGTAAGGATACTCCAACTAAACATGGGTAGGTCGAGGGCCGTCACAGACGAAACTCGATGTAGAATGGCCAAAACAGGGTTCGACCTCGCTTTAGTCCAGGAACCCTATGCGCCGAAAGGCACATTAACAGGGTTCGGACTTAGCTTTGGTACAATTACAGGTGCCAGGCCCGACCATACAACAGCGGCAGCTGTGATTCACAGCTCTGGCACCTTAACGTACACAAGGGTCTCCCAGTTTTGTACTACCCATTGCGTCTGCTCCATGGTGAGCGGCGCATTTGGACATTTTTACGTGGTCAGTATATACTGCCAATTCAGGGACTCGATAGAGAAACACCTAGTGCAGTTACGACACATTCTATCCTCGCTAAAAGATCAAAAGATCTTAATAGCGATGGACGCGAATGCTAAGTCGTCCTGGTGGGGCTCGCCAGTAAATGATGGCAGGGGTCGAGTTCTCGAGGACTTTGTTCTAGAGCATGACCTGACTGTGATGAATCGAGAGGGGCAACCGGCCACCTGCGTAAGCTCGAGAGGTAAAACCTTTATCGACGTAACGCTGGCGACCAAGAGCCTCAAACCTTTCGTTACGGGATGGTCAGTGGAAGATTGGTCTACGAGCGATCATAGGCCAATCCATATCGTTGTTGACTTCGGAAGGCAACCCGTGCGTCTGCAAAGGGTACTAGAACCACGGTTCAATACCCGAAAAGCAGACTGGGAAGCCTTTCAAGAAGCCCTCAAGGCCGAAAAGTCGCGCCTCTCGGACATGCCGATCAACTCGGAAGACGATGTCGACAAATACGTCGACGCGTTAGAAGAGACGATCATCAAGGCATGTAAGAAGGCGATCCCCATGAAGAGGAGATTTTCTAAATCGTCCCCATGGTGGAATCCAAGGCTGACACATCTCAGAGGTAAAGTCAAGCGTCTAGAGCGCTTATGGCTAACCCAGAGCACAGGAAGCGGGACGACTAAGGTCAGGAGGAGACAACGAAGGCTCAAGAACACACTCTCCCTCATGCGGAGAGCTAAGATCCAATACAAGTCCGAAATTACGAGATCCAAGAAGGAGAGCTGGAAACAGTTCGTTAGCCGGGAAAGCGAGAAAGACGTATGGAGTCTTCCATACAGGCTCGCTTCAGGTAAAGTACGAATGATGAAGGCTCTCAACACTGTAACAGGAGCTAAAGTATCCACAACGACTTGGAAAGAGACCTGTGACGCTCTACTAAACACTCTAGTGCCAGACGATGACATATCGAAGGAGACCGACTTTCACGTTGAAAAACGTAGAGCCTGTCTCGGAGGGCTAGACACCCAGGAGACACCTCCCTTCACCCGGCTTGAAATAGTTCAAGCAATCTTTGAGAACAAGAACGGGAAGAATCTGGTACGTACAGAGTGGAAGTAGAAGTGCTCAAAAAGTCAACTCCATTGCTAGACGAGATCGACAAACTATTCAATGCCTGTTTGAGGTATGGTGTCTTTCCCAAGAGATGGAAGAAAGGAATGCTGATCACTATACTTAAATCGCCTGACAGAAATGAGTAGGAAATGAAATCTTATAGACCGATTTGCGTCTATAATGAAGTCTTATAGACCTGCTCAGCGTCATGGGTAAAACCCTTGAACACCTCATTATAAAAAGGCTTAAAGAACAGCAACAAGACGAGCCAGGGCCTACAGGTATCCAAACATCCGGAGATCAGTTCGGATTCAAATCCGGACTGTCGACGGAGGATGCCATCATGAGGCTCAGGCAACTAGTCGAATGCAGCGAAAGTTCTTACGTGATGGCGTTCCCCCTAGACATCTCAGGGGCAATCGACAACTTGTGGTGTCCGAGTCTCCTTAGTGAGCTCAAGAGTCGAAAGTGCCCAGAAAGTTTGTTTAATTTGTTGTCAAACTATCTTAAGGACAGGGAGGTTTGCATCAAAGCAAACTTCGAAGAGTCCAGAAAGAAAGTGACCAAAGGATGCCCCCAGGGATCGATTTTCGGCCCAATCGAATGGAATCTCGACTATGACACCTTACTCAGGGAGCTTCATAAGAACGGGTTTAACGCTAGAGCGTACGCTGACGATATAATCACCTTAGTCGAAGGCGAAACCCGAACGAAGCTCCAAGAACATGGACAAAGAATGATGGATATTGTCGAAACCTGGTGCGAACAACATAAACTGGACATATCAATCCCGAAATCGGGAATGATACTATTGAAAGGACGACTCGATGCTCGTAAGCCCCCAAAGGTTCAATTGAAGGGGCAAACGATCAAAATGCTTAAGGATATGAAGTACCTTGGTGTAACCTTTCAGGAAAGGTTCGGAGTTACGAAGTACATCCAAATCATCGAATCTAAGTGGTACGACCTTCTTGGTCGACTATCGCAGATCTCTGGCGCGAATTGGGGGATGAGAAATAGATCCCTCAGCCTGGTGTACAAGTGCCTATTTACCCCCATATTTGCGTATGCAGCTGCTGGGTGGTGGAACGGTGTGGATACTGCCGGTAAGAAGAAGCTTGCATCTTTGCAAAGGCGGACTCTGATCTGGCTTTCGAAAGCGTACAACACCGTATCCCATGAGGCACTTCAGGTGATCTCTGCTGCCCTGCCCATCGATCTAGTGTTGAAGGAAAGATCCCCCCACCACACACGCCTAAATAATATTTTAAAAAGTAATACGTTCGTGAAATTTATGTTATATTAAATTTAACGGTCTGTACGAGCCAGAATATATAAATATTCTTAGTCATTAGTCCATGGTGTACTACAATTCGTAGCCCCCACACCAAGTTCGATGAGTATAGATAATTTAATTCTGGAGACTAAAAATATTAACGTAAAAATAAAAATTATTATTAAGATAACTTTAAATATAAATATGAAGAAAGTGTATGATAAAATTATATATGTAATGAATGTTTCGACCACAATAGCCAGTTGGTCTCATCAGTAAGGACTGGCAATCTACCTTAGACATTGAATATTGAAATTATATCGAAATAGACCAAGAACAATACCATTGAATGGGGTATATATATACATTTAGAAGACTTTATCACTTACATGTTTTCGAAACCAAGAAAAACCCCCTAGTGGATAAAGTTGAAAACAATCAATATTGTCTTGGATAGGCGCAAAAACGACCACACACGCCTAAATAATATTTTAAAGAGTAATACGCTCGTGAAATTTATGTTATATTAAATTTAACGGTCTGTACGAGCCAGAATCATACTATAAGTAAAATTTTTCCGGTGTAAGGCGTACGGCGTACGGAATTGGCGTTCGATTAGATTTATCGTTTACCACATTTGGTTTTACCTGTGAGTGGTTGACACTAGGGGTAATGACATGTAGACTTTCCTGTAGACGATGTCCGGATGACCTGGAGTTCACCCTGACCACCTGGACATCATCTCCAGGAAGTGACAATATTTTTTGCATATTTATGCGGAATGGCATGTAGACTTTCCTGTAGACGATGTCCGGATGATCTGGAGTTGACCCTGACCATCTGGACATCGTCTCCAGGAAGTGACAATATTTTTTACATATTTATGCAGAATGGCATGTAGACTTTCCTGTAGACGATGTCCGGATGATCTGGATGGCACCCTGACCACCTATAATCGTCTCCAGGATGTGACAGTATTTTTTTCAATTCCAAGGAATATGAAATGTGGACTTTCCAGTAGATTTGGAGTAAAATATTAAAAATGGAAAATATCAAAAAAACCGTAGTTACCTTTGTCTAATGCGGCGTTTTAGATAAATTATGGATAATTGAACAAATTCTGCGAAAAAAATTGTTTCCATTTTAATTTATAATTAAAATTGTTGTAAAATTGTTGCTTTTTTGCATCTAATAAATGTTATAAGGTTAATACCTAATATTTTGCGTTTCAATAATAAATAACCCAAGAATTGTTATAGTATACTTAATTTTATATTATGTTAAAGTAAATTTAATAATATGAAAAAAACATACATTTATAATGACCTTAAATTAATTTAAAATATAATAATTAGTAAATTAATTAATTTAATTAATATTTAACGCAGTTTTTTTTCTCTGTGTAACATACGATAATTTTATAATAAGTCTACACTCATTATAACTGAATAAAAATTTTCATCAAAATTATGCTAATAGTTTAGTAAAGCAAAATTGAAAAAATATAAATTTCTAGAAATTAATCATGAATTTGTAATGGGTCACGGACGTTTCGTCGAAGAACATTTCATTGTCGGATGTTTCATGACGGACTTTACATCGCACGGACCTTTTATCGCACGGCCTTTCATCGCAAAGATGGAATTTTCATTGTACGAACGTACCCAATAACCCTAATACCCCAATACCCCAATAACCCCACTACCCAATAACCCTAATACCCAATGACCCAAATATCCAATAACCCTAATACCCAATAACCAATTAAAGAGGGGAAATTAAAAAAGGGAAATTAATTCTTAAATAATTGTAACGTTTCAATTTAACATTGTTTTTTATTCATTTCTGAAATACATTATTTTTAGGAAAATAACACATACAAAAAATACAAATAATAATTTAAATAAGTGTTCATTAAAACAAGCATCTTTGAACATGTATCCCGTAAACTCGACGGATTTGGATAATGTAATGTATTGAAAATTCTATCATTACGATGAAAAGTCCATGCAATGATAAGTACTTGCGATGAATAGATCGTACGATGAAAAGTCCTTACGATGAAATGTCCTGTGACGAAACGTCCGGATACGATTCGTAATTCAACAACATGACAATACAGCGTATGGAATGTTAGATGATAGGTATATGTTTGAATTTATGATATTAAATCCACATTTTAAAATGCAAGATACAATTTTTTTTATCCGCTTTGAACAATATTAAACAACGTTCTTACGATGAAAAATGTATACAAATATTGTTTAGTGGTCCAACTGATATGGGACAGTGGATTTGCAATTGGTATAATAACAAATTTATTCATATATTATATACAGGAATACGTTCAAAATCAATTAGAAACTTACAATTGTGGTTTATTTATATAAAATCGATCAGTTAAAATCTTTCCGATTGTGACTAGTGCTGTGCTAAGAGAGGGTATTACTGCGTATGTAGGTATTACTGCGATTCGTGCAAAAGTTGCTTTACGTTGATGTAAAATAAATGTGATTTACTAAATTCGATCAACATAAGTATATTAAAGAATAATACAAGTTGTTAATGATTAATTTTGTTTGTTTTAGAGAACAATCAGTATATTTTATAACGTAGTATAAAGAGTAAAATAATGATGCACCGCAGTAATACCTTCATGCTACGGAATATCATGATGATAATACTGCGTTCGTTTTTAAAAGAACGAAATAAAGTTTTTTTTTTCTCTGGACACAGTTATTCTTAGTTAAATCATTATTAATTTCACAAAAACTAATATGGAATAAGAATTTAATACTTAGGGACGTAAAAAATACGTTTTCTGCCCTCCGGCCGGAAAGCGGCAACTTCCCGGCCGCTGCGCGAATTGAAGTTGCCGTTTTCCGGCAACATCGAGCAGAAAAATAGTATACACACCTTGGCCAGTAAAAAAGAAAGCCTCGGATCACATGATCGTCAACCTCGGCTTCGCCTCGGCCGACAATTACAGGTGATCCGAGACATTTCTTATTTTACTGGCCATGGTATGTAATATACTATTGATATTTCACCAGTAATTTCAGCGCTGTAATAACAACACGTCACTGGTAACACCAGCATTTCAACTATTTGCTAATACCATAGTTTAATTAAATTATATTGTATTTTCAACAAATATAAATGTTCATAAATGCATGTATGTATGTACGTATGTGTATGTATGCTCACGTATACGCACATTCAGAAATTTACGTAATAAAATGCGTAAAGATGTGAATATTTTGAAACAACCCTTAACGTTATTCGATAAAAAGGGATACTTTGCAGTATTTAATTTTGACTTTTAGGGAGTCAATCGATAGCTTTATTAATTATCTATCCATTCAGCTGGATTCCAATTGGGCAACACACCCTAGAAAGCTTCTATGTAAGGGAAGCATGTATATTTTGAAACAACCTTTAACCTTATCCGACTAAAAGGGGTACTTTGCGTTATTTAATTTTGACTTATAGACAGTCGATCGATAGCTTTTTTAATTATCTAACAATTCAGATAAAGGGGGGTTTAAAACAAGATAAATAACCCTTAAGATTTAATTAAAAAACAGATTTAAAAAGCTATCGATTGACTGCCTATAAGTAAAAATTAAATTACAAAATAATATTAAATTTAAATAAAAAAATTAAATTATTAAAATAATATAAAAAACTAAATAATATTAATAATCTCTATATTATATAATATAACGTTAAGGGTTGTTTCAAAACATACACGTTTCTCTGTCGTCCAATGCAAATCTATCTGAATGGATAGATAATTAAAAAAGCTATCGATTAACTGATTATAAGTCACAATTAAATGCCGCAAAGTACCTCTTTCATAGGCATATGTTTGAATTTATGAAATTAAATCCACATTTTAAAATGCAAGATACAATTTTTTTTATCCGCTTTGAACAATATTAAAGAGCGTTCTTATGATGAAGAATTTATACAAATATTGTTTAGTGGTCCAAGTGATATGGGACACTGGATTTGCATTTGGTATGATAAAAAATTTATTCATGTATTTGATAGTTTAAATTCAGGTCTTTGAAATGATCACTTGAAATACATAAACAGATTATTTCCCATTAAAAAATCAATTACAATTGTACAAGAATACGCTCAAAATCAATCACAAACTTACAATTGTGGTTTATTTGTTATAGCTTCCGCAATATTAATTTCTAATGGTGTTTGTCCTTGTAATATAATATTCGATGAATCAATGATGAGAAGTCATTTAGAAATGATTTATAAAAATCAATCAGTTAAAATGTTTGCTATTTTGAGAAGTGGTATTCCAAATAATCAGAGTCATAAAAACAGAATTGTAATTCATAATTAAAACAAGTTTTTAAACTTATAATATATCAGAGTATTCGGCTACTTATCATAATCAATTGCTAAATGTTCCATTGATTAATGAGTCAATCGATTTAATTAAACAAGATAAAGACATAGATATGAAGAAATCACTCGAAGAAGTATAAAAGAATATATGAAATTAAAGATTTAACAGTATCGCTATCAAAAAAAAATGTTAACCAACAGAATAAAGAGTTACACGTTATAAAAATCAAACCTTTTTAAATAAAACAACAAAGCAAAATTTATAAATCAGAATGTGAAAGAAAATTACGACCATCTCAATCTGAAGATGGAGAAACAGAATCAGCAACAATTAAAGACAAACAAATAAAACAAATGACTCAAGAACAAAAAATAGCCAAAGCAGAACGACAACGTAAGTTTAAGCATCACAATCTGAAGATAAAAAAAAATCTCAATAATAAAAAGCAGGCAAAGAGAACAAATGACTGAAGTATACAAATTAGCTGAGACAAAGCGAGTGCGTGAGTGTAGAGCATCTCAATCTGCAGATAAAAATAAAGAACTCTCAATAATAAAAACCAAGAAAAGAATACAAATGACTGAAGAATACAAATTAGCTGAGGCAAAGCGAGTGCGTGAGTGTAGAGCATCTCAATCTGCAGATAAAAATAAAGAACTCTCAATAATAAAAAGCAAGAAAAGAGATCAAATGACTGAAGAATACAAATTAGCTGAGGCAAAGCGAGTGCGTGAATTTAGAGTATCTCAATCTGCAGATAAAAAGAAAGAAATCTCTAGAATAAAGAGTGAGAAAAGAAAACAAATGATTAAGGCACATAAACTAGCTGAACCAGAACAAATACACAAATTTCGGGCTTCACAATTTGAAGTTGAAAATAATGAAACCTTTAAAATGAAGAGTGAAACAGACCGAAAACGAAAATGTAGTGTATCTCAATCTAGAAAAAAGTAAATTGTAATAACTAAAAGTAAAAATGAAAACAAATGACTAAAGTACATAAGTTGGCAGAATTTTTGAATCTACAATTGAGTGCAATTACCTTGGAAAACTTATTTACGAATGTCAATTTTGCGAAGCAATACATTTCAGAAACGAAATAAAAAAAGATAATAAGTGTGCCAATTGTTTTCATAGAAACAAAATAAAACTTGAAAGTATCACTCCGTATCCTGAAACTTTTAAAACTTATTTATTAGGACAATCTATTAAAGATAAAAATTTTAAACAAAATATAAGAATTGACAACAATTTATTAGCATTTGCAAGTTTTGATGCAAAATTAGCTCATTTTACTACTGCTGAACTGCAAGCATTAAAAATTTGTGATCAAATTTACCGCAATACGTATGCTTTACATCCAAATGAATCCGAAAGTCCAAAATTTAGCGAATTATATATACTAGACAATAAAATAGCAAATACAAATATAAATAGCAAATGAATATAGATTATCTCAATGTCATCAGAACAATTTAAACAACGAATTAATACAAGAATTAGATAGTGTACTACGTGAAATAAATCCATTTGCAAATGCATATAAAATGATGCATGAAATCGAAAAAGAAGAACATGCACGTTCAACTGAATTAAATCGTCCAGTTCAAGAAATTAAAATGTATTTAACTAGAGATAAAACATTAAAAAATAAATCACAAATAGCGGTTTGTAATGAAGTTGCTATCGTATATGTTGGTGAAAATGGAGAACCACCTTCCAATAGAGATACATGTATTTTTCAAAAAGGAAAAAACCTCAAACAATTGCAATTATTAACAAAGATATTGATCCAATGGCATATCCATTAATATTTCCATACGGTGATTCAGGTTGGGAACCATTTATGAAAAGTTCAGGTGAACGAAAAAATGATAATATAACTGCTTTACAATATTATTCATACAGATTTAGTACACGAAAAGAATTTAATCCATGTTTAAATCTCAAAAGTTTATCCAACCAATTTATTCTCAATTCGTGGACAAAAGTTGAAAATAATCGTTTATATTTTATAAGAAAAGATCAACATAATATACGAACAGAACAATATAAAGGTTTAATGGATCAACTTAACAATAGATATAGTAATGAAAATATTTCTATTAGTAAAATGGTTATTTTTCCATCTAGTTTTATAGGCAGCTCAAGAGCAATGCAACAGAACTTTCTAGATGCAACAACCATAATGCAAATAATGGAAAACCGGACATTTTTGTAACAATGACATGTAATCCAAAATGGAAAGAAATTACAGAAAACTTATTAGAACACGAAGATACACTCGATAGACCAGATCTAATAGTACGAGTATTTGATCAGAAAGTAAAGGTATTGATGAACGAGTTACTGCAGGAAAAAATTCTTGGTAAATTGAATTCATACATTTATGTAATCGAATTTCAAAAACGTGGATTGCCTCATATTCATATGTTACTATGTTTAGATGAAAAAGATAAAATTCAAAACACAAATTTCCAAGATTATATGAGTTAGTAAAACAAAATATGATTCATGGCCCTTGTGGAGTTCAGAATAAAAATAGTGTCTCCATGCACGAAACTAAAACGTATTGCACAAAAAATTTTCCAAAATATTTTACTTCACAAACAGAATTATCTCATAATGGTTATCCTATTTATCGCAGACGGAATGATGGATCACTAATTATATACTCCAAAAACTAAACTGCGGATAATACTTTTGTTGTTCCATATAATCCACATTTACTTTTAAAACTTGAATGTCATATAAATGTAGAAATATGTAGTACAATAAAATCTGTAAAATACTTATTTAGGTATCTTTACAAAGGTCCAGACACAGCTTTAATAAAATTTAGTAATATGGAAACTAACAGTATTCTATGACTGTCCTAGAGTCTTTCCTTAGGGCAATATCACCGCATCGATCCGCAGTATTTGCTGCCCTGGAGGCTCTCGTCATCTAAGCTTCACAGTTGGTCGGTTTCCCTTGTCGGCGATGGTGCCTAAAGCTTCCCCGATGCGTTTGAAAAGTGAAACTCTCTGAGAGCCTCCTATGGCATCGATTAACCCCGATGAGAGGCCACTTAGGAAGTGTACCGAAGCTCTTTACGATAGCACGCCGCCTTACGACGGTTTGCCTTAAGCCGTAATCCTCGGTAGGGATGCGGCGGTGTTTAGCTCACCGCCGTCTTCCGCTTTCGAACATAAGCGGCATCCGGGTCAACTTCGCTTCACCCGTCAAGCATGCTTGCAACCACACACCCCGCAGAGTCCAACCCAATACTGGGGACACGCTGGCGTTTCACTTTCGACTCAGAGGTACGCCAACGTGGGGCTCGGTTCCCAGTCCCTGCGTACCATAGTAAAGTCATATTGGTCTAACTGTCGACATGCCGAAACACATCTCCCTATTACTCCCCGGATCACCGGAGAGGTTTTGCGGTAGGTGGCCTAGCGTTCGAATGAATGCAATTTATAGGAGAAATTCCTTTGCATCCCGTGATGTGTCTGAACCCTCTGTTCTCGTCATTCAGACGAGGCCGTTCAAAGTCGAGGGTTCTGACAATTCCCTTAATCGGGTTCGAACAGGCGATCCCGGCTTTGGGGATGCCTTTCAAGCTCGATGTACAGACTAGAGATCCTGGTGAGACAGTCTAACCAGCTTCACTGTACACGGCTTCACACTGGATTGCCAGGGAAGTGGCCTCTTTCTAGAAACACTTATACTTTCCCTTTCATTCCAATTTGGTGTTAGTGGAGTAACGTCGCAATTATCGCTGTCACCGTCCTCGGAGTTCCGATCTGAGGGGATAATGAATTCTCGGGCGAATTTGTTAAACGCCCGATAGATCTCTATGCGGTCAACCAACACCGAAGGGTCACATGGCCACGAGTGGCCATAACTGTGAACCACGTCGATGAGTGGTTGTCTGCTCTTATCTACACAGAAAAAATCGTAAGACTTAAAAGACCCGTGTCCCGAGAGGAACTGCGATGTGTAGTGGTTTGGCCTTAACCAACTCTTTCTAGTCCTGTCATGTACAGAGCGGATGTACTTGCGCGTGGTCGACCCCTTTTCTGTAGAATCCCATCTCTTCTGCCACTCGTTCAAAAGTTCATCCTGAACTTTTCTTTTGGCTTCAGAGATGTCGCTTTTCAAAGTTCTACTCTCGGGGTCTATTTCGATACGCACATCGTTCACGAGGACGGATCTGCTCCGCCTGATGTGGTAATGAGCTACTCTTTCCTTCAACACTAGATCGATGGGCAGGGCAGCAGAGATCACCTGAAGTGCCTCATGGGATACGGTGTTGTACGCTTTCGAAAGCCAGATCAGAGTCCGCCTTTGCAAAGATGCAAGCTTCTTCTTACCGGCAGTATCCACACCGTTCCACCACCCAGCAGCTGCATACGCAAATATAGGGGTAAATAGGCACTTGTACACCAGGCTGAGGGATCTATTTCTCATCCCCCAATTCGCGCCAGAGATCTGCGATAGTCGACCAAGAAGGTCGTACCACTTAGATTCGATGATTTGGATGTACTTCGTAACTCCGAACCTTTCCTGAAAGGTTACACCAAGGTACTTCATATCCTTAAGCATTTTGATCGTTTGCCCCTTCAGTTGAACCTTTGGGGGCTTACGAGCATCGAGTCGTCCTTTCAATAGTATCATTCCCGATTTCGGGATCGATATGTCCAGTTTATGTTGTTCGCACCAGGTTTCGACAATATCCATCATTCTTTGTCCATGTTCTTGGAGCTTCGTTCGGGTTTCGCCTTCGACTAAGGTGATGAAACCTCCCTGTCCTTAAGATAGTTTGACAACAAATTAAACAAACTTTCTGGGCACTTTCGACTCTTGAGCTCACTAAGGAGACTCGGCCACCACAAGTTGTCGATTGCCCCTGAGATGTCTAGGGGTAAGGCTACCACGTATTTGCTCTCGCAACTTTGGACTAATTGCCGAGCCTCATGATGGCATCCTCCGTCGACATTCCGGATTTGAATCCGAATTGATCTTCGGATGTTTGGATACCTTTAGGCCCTCCTTTAGGACCTGGCTCGTCCTGTTGCTGTACTTTCAGTCTTTTTATAATGAGGCGTTCAAGGGTTTTACCTATGGCGCTGAGCAGGCAAATCGGTCTATAAGACTTCATTTTCTGCTCATCTCTGTCAGGCAGTTTAAGTATAGTGATCAGCATTCCTTCCTTCCATCTCTTGGGAAAGACACCATACCTCAAACAGGCATTGAATAGTTTGTCGATCTCGTCTAGCAATGGAGTTGACTTTTTGAGCACTTCTACTTCCACTCTGTACGTACCAGATTCTTCCCGTTCTTGTTCTCAAAGATTGCTTGAACTATTTCAAGCCGGGTAAAGGGAGATGTCTCCTGGGAGTCTAGCCCTCCGAGACAGGCTGTACGTTTTTCAACGTGAAAGTCCGTCTCCTTCGATATGTCATCGTCTGGCACTAGAGTGTTTAGTAGAGCGTCACAGGTCTCTTTCCAAGTCGTTGTGGATCCTTTAGCTCCTGTTACAGTGTTGAGAGCCTTCATCATTCGTACTTTGCCTGAAGCGAGCCTGTATGGAAGACTCCATACGTCTTTCTCGCTTTCCCGGCTGACGAACTGTTTCCAGCTCTCCTTCTTGGATCTCGTAATTTCGTACTTGTATTTGATCTTTGCTTTCCGCATGAGGGAAAGCGTGTTCTTCAGCTTTCGTTGTTTCATAATCTCAGTCGTCCCGCTTCCTATGCTCTGGGTTAGCCATCTGCGTTCTAAACGCTTGACTTTACCTCTGAGATGTGTCAGCCTCGGACTCCACCATGGGGATGATTTGGAAAATCTCCTCTTCATGGAGATCGCCTTCTTACATGCCTTTATGATCGTCTCTTCTAACGCATCGACGTATTTGTCAACGTCGTCTTTAGAGTTGCTCGGTATGTCCGAGAGGCGCGACTTTTCGACCTTGAGGGCTTCTTGATAGGCTTCCCAATCTGCCTTTCGGGTATTGAACCGTGGTTCTAGAACCCTTTGTCGGCGTACGGGCTGCCTTTCGAAGTCGACAACAATGTGGATTGGTCTATGATCGCTCGTTGACCAATCTTCGACTGACCATCCCGTGACGAAAGGTTTGAGGCTCTTGGTCGCCGGCGTTACGTCGATGAAGGTTTTACCTCTCAAACTCACGTAGGTGGCCGGTTGCCCCTCTCGATTCATCACAGTCAGGTCATGCTCAAGAACAAAGTCCTCCAGAACTCGACCCCTGCCATCATTTACTGGCGGGCCCCACCATGACGACTTAGCATTCGCGTCCATCGCTATTAGGATCTTTTGATCCTTCAGCGACGACAGAATGTGTCGTAACTGCACCAGGTGTCTCTCTATGGAGTCCCTGAATTGGCAGTATAAGCTGACCACGTAGAAATGTCCAAATGCGCCGCTCACCATAGAGCAGACGCAATGGGTAGAACAGAACTGGGAGACCCTTGTGTACGTTAAGGTGCCAGAGCTGTGGATCACAGCTGCCACTGTTGTTTGGTCGGGCCTGGCACCTGTAATTGTACTAAAGCTAAGTCCAATCCCTGTTAGCGTGCCTTTCGGCGCATAGGGTTCCTGGACTAGAGCGAGGTCAATCCCTGTTCTGGCCATTCGAATTCGAGTTTCGTCTGTGACGGGCCTCGATCTACCCATGTTCAGTTGGAGTATTCTCACCTTCAGTCCCGCCTTCGAGTTTGGTGGCTCTTGGGCGCTTCCGTCAGTTTTGAATACTCCATCGGTACCGTGAGATGGCTGGCCGGCCGGTTCCGCGTTGGCGCGTTCGATGTGTGAACCTTCGGCTGTGCCTCGTCTCTTTCGATTCATGGCCCTCGCCTTCTTCACCTTAGTGGAAGGGGGCATTGTCTTGTCTGGTAAGTGCTTTTGGCAGTTTCGACCCATAGCAACGAGTATTATGTATATAAAAAGTGTAAAAATTTTATCGCAAAATCGCAAAACAGATGAAGTTGAATAAACGGAGCAACTTAGAGAGAGAACCTACAAGAGAGATATACACGACGACTATATCGACGGGACAAGACTTACTTATGGACTAAGACTTTTCCGTTCCCTACTATTTACATATTTACAAAATTTACATGCATGGTTATCCTCATGCTTTACGTGATTGATTCAATTTGTAATAATCTTAATCTTGTATGTGCGGTTTATATCATTGGCGTGGTCTCCGGCTATTTTGCCTTTGATTGATTGATATGAGCTCCACGCCTCAAACAGTACACTTTCGAATCATTTTGGATTCATACAGATTAATTTGATTTAATTGGTATATTTACAAGGCATATGGCCAATCTCTCTACGCATCCGGGTTTCAACTTGATTAGTTGAACTCCGGCTCTAGATATTTACATGGCATCTGGCCAATCTGTTTGCGCACCCGGGGCACTTGCTTGATTAGCCGTGCCCCGGCTCTGATTATATACAAGATTTCGAGCTCCTAGGTCTATCTGTCCGAGGACAGTTTTATTATTTACAAGATTAAGGCTAGGTATGGTTGCCTGCCTTTGTCGTCATGATCGGTAAATTTTTGGACGTGGTCAGTTGTGGGGAGCCAAGGCATACTGCATAGGCTATTGGATCACACTTCAAGACCGTCGTTGGGTTCCTCGTATCATCGGAGCTCCCTTCATTAGTCCATCCATGCTATTTGATTTTCCGGTTCATTTCGGTCTATCGTTCGAAGAAACCTACTTATAAATCCGGCCTGGTTAAGCCCTTATACGCTTCAAGTGTCTTTAGGACTATCTACTTGTACATGGCTAAACTGGGTCAGTATGCGTGACTTCTATTCATCTCCGATCTTGTCGTCCCAGCATTGCTCTCTCTCCGCCACTTTCGAAAATGCTCAAATAGCAAAACCGAGCCATCCGGCCGGGTGTAATAAGGTACTAAGTATACTCGAAGGTACAAGTCCTGTTCGTAGAGGACAATGCTTCGAGACGTTCTCTAGACAAATATACTAACTCACAACTGAAAATCGAAAGGATTAATTCGGCGAGATACTTCGGCGAACCTACTAATTCTCGGCTTTAAGGATACTTTGGGAAGTACGTTGTTCAACCCTACATTGTGCTTCGGAGATTCCTTGCTTTTGGGAGCTGCTATGACTCCGGCCGAGGCCCTTTACCCACAGTGGTGGACCCATCACTTGCTAGGCGATAGGCGGAAATTTATTATCTACCCGAGTAAACCCGAGTTACCTGGACTATTTTCACGAAACAACTTTCTGCACAATGCTGGTTTCGCCCCGTTCGAGGCGTGTGGAACGTATTCCTAAGGAATTTCCCCTCAGTTGATCTCCTGCTTTGGCTTGCCAGAGGCTGAGTTGTGTCCTTAAGGTACGCTGAACTCCACAATGATTTTCAAAGACATTTTTAGGCTGGTCCCACCCCGGTATACACCGAGCCGGTACAATATAAAAGAGTCCGGCCAAAAGGGTTTTCGACTTCACTCACTTTCGAAAATAGTGTAGTCGGCATGATCGGGCTCGGAGCTTGACGCTCTTAATGCCTTCTTGTGCGAGTTTATGGTGCATCAAACCTACGTAAGGAAACGTAGGGAGAAATACTTTTAAAAGCCTGGAAGGCTTCCCGTCATTCGATAACACACCTCTGTGAGACATCTCGGCGGTTGCGGTCTGGGGTAAGGTCTTCCATGACCGCGGTTGCTCTGATGAATTGTATAGCCGCCAACGGCATGTGTTTAATAACTAAGCGTGTTAGTGTATCAATCATATAGCATGTTGGGCAGTTGATCGCCAACACAGGCTCGGCGAAACAACACGACTTCGAGGCGCACTAGTGGCAATCCTCTTCCTCCAATGTCGTAGGAGGTATATATCGGACTCAAGGAAGTGGGGGCCGAGTCACTCACCCTCACCCAACTAAGGGAATCTGAGAACGGGTTTCCGCCACTTAGCCAATGACACCAATCGATAATTTTGGGACCATTGTTTTTAAAGAGGGAAAAAAAAGTAACACCCCGAAGAAGTCCATAAAAAGCAGCTTTTCACCCTCGCAGCGGACACACACTAAGAAAATTCCAGTTCTTTTAAAACTCAATTATCCAATTACTCTGGATCCGCAACGTCTTCTACCATTTCAAAAGGACGCCAATACAATTGATTCAACGCCAGTCTACACTAAGGATTTTCTACGAGGAACATCAGGATCTCTCTCTCGCTCAGTCTTAAAATATATACATATTTTATACACGTACAAGTAAGCATAATCATAAAATAAATAAATTCTAAACTTTTAAAATTAAAACTCTGTAATTTTTTTTATTATGCTGCCCAAAGTTTTTTTTGTATTTTAACTAATTTGCTATAAAGAGGATTTATATCGGCCTTAGTATAGTGTGCTGAATTCCTTTTTCAAAAATTAACAAAGTCCTGGCGGTGAGTAAAGAGTGAAGTATAAGGCCGAAAATGCTTTCATCACTCAGAAACTCATTTATCAGCACTCTGTCCTCCTTATTAGGAACAGAGAGTGAACAGTAGTATGTGTACACACAAGAGAAGCCTGTGCTATTGGATACTTTTATCAGACACAAAAATTAATAATTTACTTTACGCGTCACTCTGACGTTACAAAATTTGGAGCTGATACTTCGGAAGAATTTATATGCTGATAAGATATCATATGCCTGTTTCTATTGATAGCGCAAAAAGATGTGTTCATTGCAGTTAAAAAAAGGATCAAAGGAGAACAAAATGGAAATATGTGACTTGTGATGTACCACTGTGTCTTTTGAAAGATAGAAATTGTTTCCAAAGTTACCATGTTTAGTTCGAGAAGAATGCTTACCTTTTTAAAAATTTTCTTTTGATAAATATACGAAAAAATATTCGTAAAATGTTGCATAAACGTATAAAAACTGGAGAAAAAAATTTAAAAAAAAAGAATTTAAAAAGTGGAGCTAGTACTCTTTTACGTCGTCGTCGTTAGCTCTGGGTTACGCCAAGAAAGAGTTAATTTTTTTTAAGTCTCCAATATTTCAACCACAATTTATATTTTAGTACTCGCCGGATTAGATCTATTATGAAAAACTACACAATATAATACCTGATTTGTAATCAGCAACCTCAAAAACTCCTAAGTAGTGATTTTTAAGCTTGTACATCTATATTTTTCGAATTTTCGGAACCGCCATCTTGAATTGAAAATTTCGAAATTCTAACTTCAGATTTGTGATCAGCGACCCCAAAAACTATCGAGTGAGAGTTTTCAAGTAAAGCGACAGAATACAAAAATATGTGCAACAAAGGGTTAATTCAAGATTCTAACATTTCGATAATCCACCAGTGGAAAAGAAACAAATACGATGGTAAAATACCGATAAACCCAAAAGATACAAGACTAATATATTCTAAAAATATATGTCACAAAAAATTAATATAAAGAAATATAGATGGATATATAAGAAAAAATTAGTAACAGATAAAAAAGATCTATTATTAACGAATAAATCACGAAAAAGAATAAAGGAGTCAAAAGTATAAAGCACAAAAAATTAAAAGACTGATTAGATAATTATGTATATAGTGTAAATAAATTACCCCATCCCATGTAAGTAGCCCCCGCATATTTAAGTTAAACTATTAAAATACTCAATGTAAAGAAAGTGTAAATAAGGATTAGGTTGAATAATAATAATAAAATATACTTGTCCTGGTAATCGTTATTTATTTATTTGTTGAAATCCGACACGCAGATGATACTTATAACTTCACGCGGTCTATCGAATCGACAGAGAAAAACAACGTTGCCCAACGCAAACCGCATGCATACATATGTAGCACCTCTACATTTATTCCGTGTCCGTGCAAATATAATGAACCATGTTCTACACTTCCGCTTTTAGAATATTTACAACAAACCATAAATATACAAGATAAAACTTAAACTAATAAATATGTACAAATTTACCTACATCAAATGTCATTCTTTATTACAATCTATCACACATTCCTATTTTACCGTGCAATCTTTCAAAAACTCATTTAGTCAAAGACTTAATTTTGCTCTCAAAATAAACAACATCCAAATCTCAGGTTGAGTAGGTTCGACGATAGATGTAAAACTAATAGCCCCAGGTTTACGGAACTAACTTTTTTCGCCTAGGACGTATTTAATGTGATGGATCTTCATAGGCGACAAATGGAACTACTTCCTCGTGGCTGGTTCTCGTAAAGTTCCAAGAAGGGAACCCAAAGTGGACACTCATCCAGGACGTAATCCAAGGTTACGGATCTCTTGTGAGTCGAACCATACGACGCAGCGAGGACCAACGGCTCACATATAGCGTACATACCCAGACCATCAATGAAAGTATTTTTATCGCAAAATGTGTAATGCATTAAAATATACTAGATAATGGGTTGTAAGAGAAATTTATGCGTATTAGAACTGATTTGAGGCCCTTCCTTAAATGTATGTATGTATGCATGTATGTAATCATGTATCTAAGATAACTCAGTCAATTTTTAACCGATTTACCTGAGATTTATAGGGTAAATTTGTCATAATGTAATTAGATAATGGTCTTATTTTCAGATATATAGCATTAAAACACTTTAAGTTATGGCATTATTTTCAATTGCTTAGAAATGGTTATGTAGTATTATTTTGAAATGTATTAATCCTACATAGAAAATTTATACGGACGAAATGTTCCTCTCAAAATAGCACAACCTTTTTGCTATTGTACACTTTACGCCTATAACAATATTTTCAAAGATAAAAAAGAAAAATGGTCAAAATAACGAAAATAGTACAAAAAACCACGTTTTATCACAATAAAATTAAATATATCACAGTGTGTGTGAATTGTGACATAATCCGAAGGCGTAGATGAAAAGCACATAATTTAAAGTCACGTTTTTATTACTATCTCTTATAATGTATATTATATTTTGTATTAGGCCAAAAATCCCAAAATTTGTGAAAGTTAATAAAAGTTGAATTGTTGTGTCATGTATTTTACCCAATACAAAGGATGCGAGCGCGAGCCTACACGCTCGTGCTCGTACCTGCTTTTTGCATGCATTGCTTCGTTATACATGACGCAAACGCGGCGAGCTAGTTATAAGTATGTTTAGCGATACGATTTATCATTGACTTTCCACGATTCTTGAAAATCCGCGGTAATCCTATTAATAACAGTATGGTAATTTTCCAGTTATATATTATTTACCTTGGTAGGAAGTTATATGTTAAACTATGTAGAACTATTTGGTTTAATATCGTACTAGATAGATCTATGTAGTAAAACTGTAGATCTACGTTGTTTTGTAATGCCCATACTACGTAGTTTGATTGATAAAACTATATAAAAAAATTAATCTAGGTTTATATAGGAAACTATAATGGCCTTTATAGTTTTGTCTACACTGATTTGTATAAAATTTTTAACCTAACTATTATGAAAAAAATATCGTAAGTGTAAATCAAAAGGCGCAATAGCGCCTGACGCAAGTATAGGCGCGAAAGCCATTATATACAGCTAACTAGCCCCCCCAGATTTTTACTTTTTAACCACTTCAATATTACTTATTTATTTTGTGCTATTGGCCACGCATTACTTTCCTTATTGCTATCACTCACTGTACAATAAGTTTCGTCCGAATTCATTCACTCATAATCAAGAAAATCGATGCAAAAGATATTGCTTGTTGAATTTCTTTTCTCGATTTTTGCTTCTTCCCTTTATTCGTCTCCCTATGTATATATATGTCAATAGAAAGCGAAAAGAGATAGCGATATGGGAGATGTGTGAGATAGAAAGACAGCGTTGCGTGCCAGCCGGTCAAAGAACGCGTACAGAGCTCCCAACGATTGGCAGGACATTTAGTTTAGAAGTGTCAGCGAGAGGGCGCTATATTATACTGCTACTGTCAGCTCAGTACTCTCTGTTGACATGCATTTTTTTTGTTATAGTTTTATATCAAAGTATAAAGTATTCAACATTCATTTATTGTGTCAAATTTTTTATTAAATTAAATTTTCTGAATTATTCTGATTAAAAATTAATTTTTTTAATTTTTTATAATCATAGAAAGGTTGTCGATACAATGCTTTGCACATTGCAGTCAAAGTCACACAAAGTCCACAAATGTGTAAATTAAAATTTTGGATACCGTTGGACATCCAGAATTTGTTAAATTGTTTTATGATGCAACCGATAAAACCAAAAGTTATGTAGATAGGGCAAACATGTTACATTTTTTTATTTAAACATGGTGAAATTCACTACAGCTCCAGTGATTGGAAATGAATAGTACAATTATTTTTTACTCGAGTAACTGGGAAGTCCATTCAAATTATATTAGTTTATACTTTTCAATAGAGCAATAGTTCCACTTTCCAATTTTTACTTTTTACCCTAGTGTAAAGAGTAATTTTTATATTTTGCACTGTTTAAAGAGTAATTTTAGTTGTTTAGTCGTTTAAAAGGTGTTGTTTTGGGATTTTTAACGTTACTTAAAGAGTAGTAAAGTCAACAAATTACTCATTTAAGGTTCAGTTTTTACTCTTTAGGGTTAAGAGTGTGTGAAGAAACTTTTTTAATTTGACTGAATTTTCCTGAACGAAATATCAGATCCAAATTACACGGATCTACACCTTTCAACATAAATATTATAATTAATATATTAAATAAAAATCTAAAAAAATTCATACAGGTATCTTAAAACAAAGACAAGGGCATAACGTTTTGATTTTTTAAGAAATAATAATTTTTTTAATAATAATTGAGTAAACATTTTTTAGATGCTAATTATTAGTAAATAAGTCATAAACTTTCAACGCAAACATTGTAATTTTAAATAATCAATTTAAAAATCTGGAAAATTTTGTGTATATTGCTAAAACATTCAGACTAAGACATTCATTGCTAAGACATTTTTAAGTTTTAATAATCACAAAATATAAATTAAAGATAGATGGATTTCATTAATCAATAGGTAAAGCAAAAAAAAGTTTTTGAACATAGTTTATAGGAACAACACCAAAAAAGTATCTCACTTCTGCGCTGAAGCGTACAAATTTTTTAGCGACTTTACAATGCGATGGTTTTTGTTATTAGCATTGAAAAAATTTTGCTTTCACATACTCTCATGTAGAATTTTGCGTTGTTTCAGAATCCCTGGTCAAATATTTGACCAGATTTAAAGCAGAAATGATAAAACCAATTTAAATACTACAAAAAACATCAATATTAATTAAACAAAAACTTTTACTCCTTTTTTTCAGAATGTTATTGCAAATACATATAATCTATGCTCAAAATATGAAGAAAAGTGAAGAGAATAGTTGCTGTTTAAATCAGTATTTTTTTAATAATACACGTTTTTTCAAATTATTGTTAATTTATCGAATAAGTAACCTTGAATCATCAAAATAACTAATATATTATAGCTTCTTTGATAAACATAAATATCTTACCATATAGTTTATACATGGCGGGATCTATATGGCCATCGTAAATGTATCAAAAAAGTAACAAATCGTAAATTTTCGTACATTTCAGGCGTTATTTGCAGATTATAAGGTAGATAAAAAATTTTTTTCACTAAAAGTTACTGGTTTAAAGTGCAACTATTCTCTTCGCTTTTCTTCACATTTTGAGTGTACATTATATTTTTTTAAGTATACATTATATTAGCGATAAAATTCTAAAATACTCGAGAACAAATTTTTTTCTCAAATTTTGGTGTTTTTTTGTTTACATTGGTCTTATCATTTTTGCTTCAAATCTGGCCAAAATTTTGACAAGGGATTCTGACAGCAGAAAATCTTACGTCAGAATGTCTAGAAGCAAAATTTTTTTAATACGCACGAATTTCGCGTTTTTGCGTTCTAAAAATAGGGCCTAAAGTATGCCTTTAGTAACCGGCGGGTGCAAAAGTACTTAAGCGCTGCCGAGATTAAAAAAAAAGACTCATTATCTTATCTGCTCCCTAGATTTAGCGCAACGGTGCGTGCGTGCTTGCGCCTATGCGTGTACATATATATATAATGATGTGTGTATAATATTAAGCTTCATAAAAAGTTTCCGCAATTGAAAGTACTCAAATCAAAATAGCAACGACAAGTATTTTATAGATATCAACAGAAATTTTTTATTTATTTATTAAATTTCCACTTTGAATGTGTGCCTCTAGACAGTATACTTTATATAAAACACCTTCTACGAAGATGTCAACATTCGCAAGTATAGTTTCCGATCACACTTTCAAAAATGTTATCTGATAAAAAAATCTTTAATTATTACTCCCATCCTATTTCTACTTATATTTTGCTTAAACTCCATAAACAGTTTCTGCAATAGAAGGTACTGCAATCAAATATCGACAAGTAATTTTAATTAAATATTTATATATAGCCTATGTACAGGTAATTTATTTATCTCTACAGGGTTTGCAGATGTAATAAATCTGTAATTATAAATGGGTTAAATAAAGAATAAAGAATATTTTTTTTGCTTAAACTCCAAAAAGTTTCTGCAATAGAAAATACTGAATTCAAAGCGGAATAATCGACAAGTATTTTTTACCATACCATACACTGAATTTTTTTGAATTAAACTTTTATATATTTTGATAAACTCTATAAAAAGTTTTAATTAATTTTCACAAAACTGATAAAAAGGAAACTTCTTTTTTTTTATTCTCTTTAAATAAACAATGTCTATCCTTCCCGTGCTTTACATCAGTAGATACACAATTTTATAGAATAATAATAATTCATTTGTGCAAAATGAATTTCTGCATAACTAATAAAAAGTAATTTCTCTCTTTTTTATCCTCTTTAAATAAAATAATACTTTTACAGACGAAAGGTGTATTGTTTTGCAAAAATTTAACCTTGTGGAGTATATTTTTCAACATTATGAGTCGCCGACTTTTTTGCATGCGATATTTACTCAGGTTCATTATTTTCAACTTAGATTAGAAAAATGTGTACTACGCAAGTGTACACTTTTTACTGTTTGAACAACAATTGAAACAAGATTAATATTTTAAACCAATTAAAAATATGAACTCTGCTCCGAATTAACGCGTAACTATCTACGGGTTCGTACAGCTGCAGCTTATAGGTATAGATGTACACACACACACACACACACACACACACACACCGACACACGTGTGTATGTAACGGGTGACCGTGCATTTATCCCAGTGTGTACAATGTATACACACACGTAAGGTTATACATGTAATAAATATATTAATATCTGACAGAAGCAATATTAATGAGTTATTTAATTAATTTTCGTTTATATAACTCACTTATCCTTTACAATGATTATCATAACCTATAAAATAAGCTATATAATTTATAGTAGATGAATCTAGTTGCATGTAGTACAGTATTATCGAGGCTGTTATACAGTTTCATATTATATATAAGTTCCTACCAGAGTAATGTCATTTTTAGTAATAAAATGTTAATATTTGTATTCTCTTTTGTTATTATAATCATTAATTAAATAATATCAAGGCTTTTTCCCTACTTAAACAGGGACTTTTAATGCCGGTATTTTGTCTTTCGTTAAATAAATATTCCAGTTTACTTGATTAACTTTACATATTGTGTTTTATTTTACATATAAGTTGCATGATACCTCATTATCCTCGAACCACCCTCTTGTCTTTATATTTAGTGCTTCGATTGGTAAATAATCAAAACATATCTAAATCCTATTCCCTTACAGCTTACATCATTTTTTAAAATATCTATCAAACAAGAAAAAGAATCTTTAGTAATATAAAGATAATTAATTTTATTGCACAATGCATAATTACAGTTTTGTAAACAAAATAATTATAGATTTGTGAATAAAGTACGTATTAAAGATACATTCTATAGTAGTGTTTGTTTTTAATGACATATACTTTCAGGATTTGACTTTATCGTTCTACCGACCGAGCCGTAGCAAGCCTTTTAATCCTATAAGGGGTAGTAAGAACTACTATTACCACATATTTAAATTTCATTTTTTCAGTTTTTTTATGTTTTTTGGATTTATTCTGTAAGGCATATTTTAGACTGTTGGGCATTTCAATAATGTAGCAATTTTGAAAAATACATTTATCTGTTTGATTTATTATTTGTTATAAACAATATTGTTTACTACTATTATAAATCCTTTTTCCAAATTTAAACAAAAAATTTGTATTTTGAATAAGTCCAAAATCAATAGGAACGACTGTGTTATTTATAATAGGTTTCTTAAAAAATGTGGTCCTTAAAGGTTTAATTAAGTAACATTAGATATTTTTAATAAATTTTATTAAAAAGATATTTCGTTATAAAATTTATATTTGATAAGTTTACTTCACTCTACTTTGCATAGGTGACATCAGTAAATAGTAATAACGACAAATTCTAAATTTGTTTTAAATAATTTTTATTATTTTGTTAGTCGCGAATTGGTGCGAATTGAATACTAACTGGAATTTTTTGATTTCTCGACTGCTATTATGACATTCTTCAAGAATGTTTCTATGATCATTTTCTATGTGATCGACATGTCAACAAACCTCCGTGTTGACTTTAGGGAAGGTGAAAGTTTTCCTAGCTTGCTAGATCGATTTTATAGTAACACTTATAGTACGTGTAATCTTTCTAATAAAACACATCCTTTCCATAAGTATATAGCGTCAAAATTTACTTGGTAGAAGTAGTTTTATCAGTTGGGGTAAAAGCGAATAACATGTTACTCTAGTGCTGTTTATATATAGCTGTATAAATAGCAAATAATGTTTAAGAATATATTTCTTTTCAATACACAAATACGTAAATATGTGAGAAATTAAGACATTTTGGCAAAGTATGTCTGAACTAAATATGATTAAGTTTGTCACGCCGCACTGGGGATCAAGGTGCGGGTGATAGAATTATTTGTATAAATAAGAGAATTTATTGACTAACGTACAGATAATAATACACGGATGCCAGTCGCGTTCGCGGTTACTTATACGGCTGCTAGATTGTTATTAAATAGTGCTTATATTACGGCTCGAATGCTGGGGCTAATAAATATTAAATGCACAGCGATATAACGGTTAGACGATCGGATACTCGTTCGATTGCCGTAAATGGCGACGACCGGTCACGTGTGCGAATAAGCGTGAAAGGGTAATAACACACTATGAGGAGAGGAACACGAGTATTCGATATAGCACGTTTGCATGAACCTTGCACGGCGATCACTCTCTCCAGGTTACACCCTGATGCACGCTTGCAATCTCTTTCTCGGCGACGAAAATCGGCAATACGTCTTTTGACTTCTTCTCACGATCGTGTTCCCGAGCTCTCTGACTTCGTCACACGAGCAATGTTTATGCTCACAAAACCTTTAACCCTAGCTCCTATCCTGTACACAGTCTTGTGTATTCCTATATGCTTCTTAGTATTGGAAAACATACTTATTAGCATGCTTTACAGGGTGATCTTCATTGTACGAGCTGGTTGCTGCCCGGTTAAAAATATATAGGTATAAAATATGCGTAAAAAATATATCTGTAAAATGTACCCATTGTGTACTTATATTATTTGGTACATAATTTACCTATATTTTTTACCTTTTTTTTTACCATTATCTTTACCTATAATTTTACCTATATTTTCCAAATTTATGCTCAAATTTATATCTTACATTGCATATAAAATTGAAAGTTCATTTAAGCACATTTAACCCTTATCGGTCACAGTTCAGTCATGTCGCATTAAAATTTCATATACATTTCACACCCAGTGACCGAGGAGGGTTAAAGATAAAGGAAGCATATATAAAGTCATGCGCTATATACTTTGCGTTATGTACTTATGTCACATTATTTCATTGTAAATTAAGAACTTAATTTATTGAGTTTATTTACAGTAATAAATTATTTGTAATTTACTTAGAGTTGTAGAGAATTTAGATTACAATGACTAATTAGCGCGCACAATATTTTGTGACTCATGTGTGCGTAAACTTATACACATTATACTAATTAAAAATGCAATTTAACGCATATTATTACCATAAAATATTGTTCGCAATACGTACGTATACTTTACGCACTTGTTGTGAAAACTACTTCTGCTAAAAATATGTAAATATTCCATTAAAAATATATATATATAACTACCCTAGCGAAAAAAGTAAAAGAAAGAAACTAAAAAATCTGGAAAATAACTGTTAAAAATGTCAAGATTGAGACAAAAATAAGTTTTTATTATGAAATTTTCAGTTTCTTTAAGTTTTTATCATTTATACTCAATTTTGAATTTTCTAATTTGGGATAAGTTTTTTTGAATAAATGTCACCAACCAAAGTTTCATTTAACTGTGTTAAAAACTGTTCCTATCAGATTTTTTCAGTTTCTTTCATTTTAAAAATTCTAAAAAAATCTGATAATGACTGTAAATAAGTGTAAATAATAGTGAACATTAGTTTAAATCTTAAACAAAATTTGCGCTCTATATAAAAAAATTTTAAATACAAATTTATAAAAAACATAAATCAAAATAATTGAATATAGTTGAAAGAATTTAAAAATAACTGACATAGTCTGAAAATTACAAAAAAAATTATTATTGGGTGAAATATGTATGAAATTTTAATGCGATTTGACTGAACAGTGACCGATGAGCGTTAAATGTGCTTAAATTAATTTTCAATTTTATATGCTATGTAAGATATCTATTTGGAATATAAATTTGAGCATAACTTTGGAAAATATAGGTAAAATTATAGGTAAAAATAATGGTAAAAAACAGGTAAAAAATATAGGTAAATTATGTACCAAATAATATAAGTACACAGTGGGTATATTTTACAGATATATTTTTTACGTATATTTTATTTATTTATTTATTAAACCAGATAAAATTACAATAATATGAATATGCCGCAATTCCTACAGAGATAAAATTAATTTATCTGTACGTTGGTCTGGCAACATAAAACTATAAACTTAAGACTAATACTTAAAACTAAACCTATAACTAAAGCTTAAGCAAAAAATACTTAAGCTTCCTAACTAGTAACCAATAAGAACAATGATAAAATTTTATAAACATAACAAAGTAAATTCAGCGAACACAGCACCTCTTAACAAGTATAACTAGTATACAAGGTAGTGTGAATGTCTCGCTACCAATACTTAATCAACATTTGTCTATAGCTATCGTATAACTTTCAGTTGATGCATTTCTGTCTCTTGCAAATATAATTTTCTCTATGCTGTTTAATCTGGCTGGACAAGTAAGAACCACCGCGCATGTAACTCTAAAGTGTGGAAACATTTCTTTATGTTGTTTAGAGGAATCACATTTACAGGTAGATGTAAAAACTATGTCGTTAATAACTACTAGATCTTTGTATGGTGGTTGTCGTTTCAATGGGAAAACCGAGTTAGTAAAAATTTGCTTCCCTCGTATTCCTCTATCAAAATAAAAAATTGCTTTATTCGATCCTATGTAGTAAAGATCACCATAAGACATACGAATGGCATTATGCTGTAGAACCTTTTTTCCCGCTGAATTTACAACTTTCATTTTTTTACTATTTTCGTTAGCTATATTGTCTATTTTAGAGAAAACTGTTTCAATAGGGATATATTTTTCTTTTTCATTGATTATTTTTTCTTCTGATTTTACTGATGCTTTCACAAATCTTATATACTTAAAAGTTGAAGAACAGCTCTTTTTATCCCATTCGTTGTCTTTTACAAATCCAGTAACATTTTTATCGTTTTGCTTAATCTTATTTGTAGTTAGATCCCTCACCTCACTTATCGCTAAAAGCTCAGTAGGATTTAATTTATTATCGAAATACGCCGATGTGATCGATTATTGTTTAAACAACAAAAATTATTTGGACAGAAGTATGTTCTAATATCAAGAAACAATTTGTTAAGCAAAACAAGATCCTGTCGGACTTCCATTACAGGATTTGTACACTCAACAAAATTGTTGTTAATTTGATGAACTAGCTTATAAAATATTTTTTTTACTTCAATACAGTTAATTTTCTCCATGATAATTACTTTCATATGTTTGTTTTAATCCAATTTTTAATTTTAGATCTTATGTTTTGTCTAGTTGTTGATAATATTTTTAATTCATTTGGTAATTTATTGAACTGTCTTACAGCTACAACGTAACTGTTTTTATTACTTATCGTTTTAGTTATTTTAGGTAATGGAATGCATTTGTTTCTTGTAATAGTAGTTCTTTGTCTAAAAATATTGCTTAGTTTACTATAATGCAAATCAATTGCTTCATGAACAAAAGTTTGTTGCAGGCTTAGTGGGTAATTATCCCTTAGAAATGTATTTTTACTGATAATCTTGAGTAGTCGTTTTTGCGTTTTATTTAATAAATCTAAATTGTTTTTGTAAGCGCCACCCCACGCAATTATGCCATAGGTTGCAATACTGTGAAAAAGTGAATAGTATAATACTAATATGTACCTCGACTGTCATTATTCTAGAGAACTTAGCAAATACATAAGTTAAGTATTTAGTTTTATTTACAATAAAAAATCAATAAAAATTCCTAGATACTTACAACTTTCTACCCTTTCCAAAACATGATTCTCAATTGTAATTGTTAAATCATTAGGAACGCTATCACTATAATTTCCAAAAGAAATATAAACCGTTTTATTGGCGTTCAGTGATAATTTATTAAAAGCTAACCATTTTGATACAAATTCCAAATATATGTTCATTTTATTTTCGGCTAATTCCCAAGTATTATCAACAGATAATACCACAGTGTCATCTGCATATGCTATTAAATTTTCAGAATATAAACTTCTCAATAAATCATTAATATATAAAAGAAACAATAATGGACCCAAAATTGTTCTTTGAGGGACCCCTGTCTTAATTGGGAGTGAATTACTCTTTATTTTATTAAGTCTCACTATTTGACTGCGATTTGAGAAGTAACTTGTAAGTAAGTCTAAGACATTTCCTCTGATCCCGTAATTGTAAAGCTTATTTATTAGTATATTATGATCTACTGTGTCAAAAGCTTTTGCCAAATCTAAGAAAGTTGCTATTATTGGTTTACTTTTATTTAAGTTTGTATATATAATGTTCGTCAAATAATTTAGTGCATCTTTAGTACCTTTTTTTTAATAATACCAAATTGATTTTCTGCCAATATACTATACTTTTCAATAAACTTATATATTCTTTTGTGAATAATTTTTTCAAATATCTTTGCGATATTTGATATTAATGATATTGGTCTGTAATTCGTTGCATAGCATTTATTACCCGATTTAAAAATAGGAATTACTTCTGCCTTTTTAAGTGCAGTAGGCCATGTTGACTTTTCCATGCTCGTATTATTAATGTGTGTTAGAGGCATAAGAATGTGATTGGATATTGCTTTTAATGTTTTAGTGTTAATTTCGTCGACCCCGCCTGATTTATCTTTCAAATTATTAATAATGTTCCTAATCTCTGTACTATGTGTGGGTGTAAGAAACATTGATTTGTCATTAAAAGGAATGTTAGTTGGATTAGGGCCCTGCGGTGTTTTTATTTTATAACTAAGCTTGGATCCTACAGTACAGAAGAATTCATTTAAGTTATAAGCAATTTCTTTTTTATCGTCTATTTTACTGTTATTTTCATCCAATATGTACTCAAAATCATTAATTTTTTTTACATTTCTACCAAGCTTGTTATTAATCAAACTCCATAGCCTTTGAGGATTTTTACTATTTTTTAAAAAAATTTTTTGTTCGTAAGTGCGTTGAGCTTCTTTAATTATCATATCAAGTACCTTGACCCTTTAAGTCCCAAAATGGCATAAACGGTACATCAAACTTTGAGGTCTTGTAACTTACGCTATCGGTGACTAAAAAAATTGAGAGAGGTATATTTTAAAAGGATAAGACTTGCCCTTTCCGATGGTAAACATGAAATTGCTCTAAAAAATTTATAATTATTAAAAAATTTAGTTTGTTTGAAAAAAATCCATGATTTTTACTGTCACTTTTTTTTTAAATCGAGTTTTGAAAGGTTTACCAGTATGCCATCGATCTGGAACCTTTATAACCGGTGGAGTAAATGTCTATACTTTAAGAATCCATAGTTCAAAGATTGATTTTTCACTTCCGTTTTCCCAAAATGGCGCCCGAACTGCAAATTTTTTATGAATACGTTTATGATTTTTTTCCTCAGCAAATATGACCAAACCGGAAAAATTACGAGGGACAAAAAGTTCTCAGAATCACTTGAAGAATACGATAAAAAATTATTAAAAAGTTTCGAGCAAATTTTTAATTTTGCAAATGACAACCTTTCAAAACTCGATTTAAAAAAAAAGAGACAGTAAAGAACATGGATTTTTTTCAAACAAACTAAATTTTTTAATAATTATAAATTTTTTAGAGCAATTTCATGTTTACCATCGAAAAGGGCAAGTCTTATGCTTTTAAAATATACCTCTCTCAATTTTTTTAATCACCGATAGCGTAAGTTATAAGACCTCAAAGTTTGCTGTACCGTTCATGCCATTTTGGGACTTAAAGGGTTAACGTAATTTTTATACTCATTTTTAATCTCCAAATCTCCAGGATTGCTTTTCCATGCTTTATAAAGATTTTGCTTTTTTTGACATGAAAACATAATAGCATTTGTAATACAATTTTTTCTTGGTTTTTTATTATTTTTTTTAGTATTGTTACTCATGCCTGTACTCTTTGACTTTCTAACACAGTCTGCAATCCAAGAGATCAACAGATCAGTAGCACTATTAGGATCATTTATTTGCGTAATTCTACTCCAGTTTATTTTACCTGCTATTGCATTTAGTTCAAAATAATTTATTTTGCTACAAACTATGTTCTCCTTCTCATCAAATCTATCATCAACAGTCATAAAAAGAGGATAATGATCAGTAAAGGTACTGTTAATCTTATAAGTAGTAAACCTTAAGCTTTCACTTCTGATGAAAAAATTATCAATGCAAGTCCCTTCAGAAGCAATATCATCCGACGGTCTAGTTATACCCACAAAACCTGGAAAATATTCCTTCTCAAGAAAGTTTTCTAAGAGTTCATGACTAAAATTATTATTGCAATTTATATCAATATTGAAATCACCTATGATTATATGATGTTTACCCATGTTATAAGAGTTGATGAAATTTTTTAAATCTAAAATGAATGCAGCCTTAGGATAATCATGTGATCTATAAAGTGCAGATATGACAATTTTTTCATTACCTAATTTGAAACAAGAATTCAGTATGCTCAGTCTTCCAGTTATTAAGGTTTCAGTACATTCTATCAATTTATCTAATATGTAAATAATTACGCCATCTGATTTATTAATCTTACTATTATTATAATACATTTTATATCCAGTTAAATTGTACAACTGTGGACATACTAAATTCCACGTTTCAGCACATACTATTACATTCGCTGTATATTCCAAGCTATTAATCAGACATTCAAGTTTAGGCAAATTCGCATTCAAACTTCTAATATTTACGTATAATATTAGATTATTATTTGAAATTGTTTTACTGTTTAGTTCATGAAAGTCACAACATGTTGTTTCTTCTATTTTTATACTATTTTCCATTTAGAATACCGATTCCGTACTTCCACTCAAAGATCTTAAAGATAAAGTAGTTTCATTCTTTTTTTCCATCGATGGTGTAGTTTTATTATTTACCGATGTTTGCTTTACATTATTGCTATATCCCACATTACCAATATACCTCGGTAAAGCAGGTTTGATCTAATAATCAGTCATGATGATATAGTTTTTAATTTTGACTTGCAATATTTCACACTTTTCCTAGTCATTCACTGTATGTTCAGTATTATATTTTTTACCAAATTTGTTATTGCTATACTTGCAATTAGCACAGCAAACATGTTCACTAACACAGTTTCTAGTTTGATGATTACCTGCACATTTTAAACAAACAGGAGTGTTATTGCACTTGTGTCCATTATGTCCAAATCTACCACAAATAAAACATGGTTTAACATTCACTACATCGTAAACTTTGCAGCTCTGGTAGCCTATAAATAGTTTATCATTATTTTCCTTTAAATATCTGTGTATGTCAGCAGATACTTCCATAATGACAGTAGTTTTTCCGTTTCTTGTATTAAGATTAGATTTTAATAATTTGCCTTTAGGTTCCATTGTTGCAAAATTTCTGCAGTTAATATCATTTTCTAGAACTTTGTCATTTAATTTATACATATTGTCTATTCCAACAATTTTTATAATCGGTTTTTTTAGTTCTTCTCATTCTATTTTACAACAGCTGGTAAGCTTCGTTGACAATACTTTTTCTGCAACTTTGACACTTTCGATATTCATACAGTAAATTGTAACTTCATTCATGTTAACATGAATTTTTTTTGAAAAATGAATCTATCGTTCGTAAATGTCTATATGTATGTATTATCGGTCACACCGAACTAAATAATTTACTTTTAGAATAAAGTAGGTTCATTGTACTCTTTGTCCACTATGGTTGGTGGAATTTCCCGGAGCACGGCCTTTATTAAAAACAATTAAAAGCGTTTCGTCCTCGATCTCCAGCTTGGACTCCTCAGTAAGGAACTGGAGATCTTACCTTAGACGCCTGTCGCAAGATGTTCTGCGGCTATATATATAGAAAAGAGACGACGATCTCTACAACGAGGGTTTTTCCCACCACCAGATGGAGACGACTATATCTCTACACTCGTTGTAGAGATCGTCGTCTCTTTTCTATATATATAGCCGCAGAACATCTTGCTGGCGTCGCGGTTCATTTTTAACAAAGTATTTTACTACTCTTTCTTTTAAATTAGTTTTATCATCATTGTTTTTCTTTTTAATAATAATCTTAGGAATTCTTTTCGTCTCAGTTACTATCACTTTCGAATTTAATACACTCGCAAATGATTTAGTATGGGTTTTTAATAATTCACTATCTTTCTTTTTTTCTTTATCCAGTAACTCTTGTAATAAAGCATTTTTTTCCTTCATTTCTTTATTTAAATCCTTTAATAACACATTTTCATTCTTGGTTGCTTCCATCTGTTTATCATTTGCATAAAATGTTTTGTCCAATTCCATGCCATCATCTTCATTGTCTTTATTACTCTTGCTTTCCTTTAATTGTTCATAATTATTCTGTAATATTTTGTATTCATTTTTAAGCAATGCGTGCTCTTGACTGAGTTTTTGATTCGCAACTTTGCATATATTAATTTCGTTTTTAAGCGTGCATAATATGACACGTGGATCTTCACTTGAAATTGAGGACAAGTCCAAGTCTTTATGTTCATCACAAATTACCAGAATATTAGTTACATATTTCACGTTTTTTTCGGTTAAAATCACTCTTATGAAAAACACTATCACATAACACACAAAACACCGTTGTATTCACTATTTTTGGGTGACATTTAAAGTTTATGTCAGGCGGGATTGCCGCAGGCGGCAAGTCCTCACCCGCCATCTTGGACATATGATTTTATACCAATATATTTTTAACCGGGTGCTGTGTGGCTCCTTCAGTACTGGGGCTACTCCGGATTTGCTGGTGTGACTGTTACAAGAGCAGTCTTCCTTGGCTTTGGACATCGGTGCCCTCTCTGCTGTTCGCCCTGTACGTGGCCTCCGGATAACTAGGTGGTCTCCTCGACTCCTGGGTGACTGCTGGCTCCGCTTCAGTTCAAGCGTGTACAAAGTTGTGCTCGGTATTAGGAGTGTTTTATAGGAGTTTTAGGAAAAATATATATACGGTAATAGGTAGGTGGGAAATGTGTGTGGTCGCTTACGTAGGTTCTTCTATATAAGTGCACGTTTTGCACCATGACAGGCACACATGCATTGTCACAAGTTATATTTATGTAAATTGGAAACGCTGTCTAACTCTCAAGCAATTAAATAATTAAAAACACAAAATTCCAACAATAATATAAAAAGTAAATCAAAGAATAAAAGTAATCCCAAAAATGATAAAAAATATGTAACAATCAAGAAAATTAAAAAAAAAATTATCAAGCTCACAAAATAGTGAGTAAGAAAATAATGATGCAAAATATTTATTAAAAATGTTTATTTTTGTTAATTTATAATAATTAATAAAATATTTCGTTATTAATATTCTTTTATATTTTTACTATTTTTTAACCGTCCAATATTGCTTAAAATTCATTTTGTAGAAAATAATGAAGATAGTCTATTTTAACCCGACAAATTTTTGGTACGGTTTAAATCCGACTACTTTCATAAATTTTCAAATACAATTTTTTAAATTAATTTTATAAGAAGCTCAGTCTATTTTTAGTATTGAAAACATCGCACATACTTATTATTATTAATACTGGTCTCCCCTGCAATCACTCTTGTTGTATTGCAAAGATACCAAAAAAATTTATATTTATTTCTTTATAAATATAATCAAAGGACGCGATAGCGCCCGACACAAGTATGGGCGCGTAAGCCATATATACAGCTAACTCAGTCCTCATATTTTTCATTTCATAACCGTTTATTATATACTATTTATTTTCATGAAATCTATGAAACATTACTTTGCCTATTTATTTATCTTCTGTTTACATCTAATTTTGTCCGAATTAATTCACGCATAATTAAGAAAAGTCGCGATAAAGAAATTGGATGTCGATTTCCGTTACTCGATTTTTGTCTTCTCCATTTTTATATATATAGTCAACTCGAAACAAAAAGAGATAGCAATAGTATGGAAAATCCATAAGATAGAAAGAGATACAATGCTTTCCAGTCAAAAACATATAGAAGTAGATGACACGTGGCCGTGAGAGGGAGCTAGTTTCAGGTGAACACTTTCGTCACAGCTGAATCGTCCGGCTGATTTTGTGTGAAAAGTTATGAATTACAATTATTTATTTACGTAATTATTTCCAATACCTCACATTATTCCGTTCGGTATTTTTTATTGTACTGCAATGCAGATACTATTGCAAGATAAGGACTTCATAGTCGCTCTTACCGTATACCAGCATGTCAACCTTTGACTTCTCGACGAAAGAGAGAGTGAGATAGAGAGAGAGAGAGAGAAAGAGAGAGAGAGAAAGACAAACATTGATAAAATTCTAACCATGAAAACAATGTTTTCATTTTCATGCAAGTGATGGTATAACTTTTTTTAATCTTAAAGTATAATGTTATAAAAATTGTACAAAAAATAAATGTATATTATTACATTATTTTAATTATATTTATTATATTATTATTTCATTTTATTTACATAATTTTATCAGTAAATTGAAATGCATCAACTATATTGTCAAAGCAGGGAATAGATAAATTACCAAATTAAACACAAAATTTTAACAAAAATTATAAATTAAATTTAAAAATTTTGTCTGTAATTAACAAAACATTTTTTGTAATAAATAGTATTTTAAATTATAGAATTTATATGATATAAATTTAAATAAATCTGTTCCCTAATCAGGCTTAGCCCTATCCTCTTTGCTAATAATGTAGCTAGAGACATTACAATTTTAAAATAACTTAATATAATAAATCATATTCTATATTTTTGGTGCTCGCAATTATCGCAAGACTATGAGTGAGCAATAATAAAAATATATGCAATGAATATAAAGGAATCTTGCTTTAGAACTAAAAATCATTGAACAGTTTAAAAACTGTCAAAAATTGTATAAAGGCAAACATTTATTTACGTTATAAACGTACATATAACATTCAATTAATTTTAATAATTGACATTATATCTATTTTAATTTTTTTTATAATTTTTATCTCTGAAAATATAATTTTAAAGACTTACTTATGAAGGTTGTTTTTAAGTTGTTTTAGTAAGTATAAATAATTGTTATCTGTACGGATCTTAAATTTAAGTAAAATAATGTGAATTATATGTATTAGAAAAATAACCTTAGATCTTCCAGTTCGGATTTCCTAAATCTAAATGGAGTACGAGCGTAGCTTTGACAACAAAGAGTTGTCAAATTATATATTTTCATAAATTACTTTATGTATATTGGTAAATTTAATTTTGTAATTATTCTAAATTATATGTGTAAAATGAGCACAAATTAATTATAATGATTCATTAAAAATTAAAATATGAGTTTATTCGAATACTCGTACGAGCAAGACGTGTTTATAATCGCTCTTCGTAAACATTATAAGCGCGTGATTGTATAAGACGAGTTAGAAGTGCTGAGTGCCGAGTATGGCAATTTATCATAAATATTTCAATTTTAAAATTTAATCTACATCTAATTAAATTGATCTCGCTGAGTCTCTGACTACAGAGACTCGCGTACATAATTACTAACGTTAAAAAATGGCAAGTAGTCAAGTAGACCCAATGCAATCGTTTGCATCTATAGCTCAGTATGAAAAAGTAACTAACTAGGGAACATGCTATCGTAGTGGATTCAGTCGAAGGTTTTTCAGTGCAAGATTATGCAATTGCTCTTACAAATGTTGTTAATCCAAAGAATATCCTGTATGCTTCTCGCATAAATCAAGGAAGAGTGTGTTTTTATTTAAGTGACAGAGAACTGGCAGAAAAACTCGTTAATGATAAAAGTGCGATAACCGTAGGTAAAAATGTTTTATCAATTAGACCCTTGGTATCAAAGGCAAGAAGAGTCCTAATCTCTAACGTTCAACCCTGCATACCCACGGTAGTTATTCTTCAAGAATTGAAAAAACTACACATAACACCGGTCTCTAACATAACTACGATCAAGTCAAGCACTCAACACCCATCTCTAAGTCATTTACTAAGCTTTAGAAAGCAAATGTTTATAAAACCTGAGGACATTTTGAAAATACCTGGAAATATAAAAATTACGTTAGACGAGGTGAACTTTTGGATCTACTTCTTGACAGAAAAACCAACATGTTTTATATGCAAAGAAGAGGGGCATCTTGCGAGATTCTGCAATAACATAGATAATCCTACCCAGCCACTCTATGAGAATACAAATTCAACTACAAACAACAATATATCTCAACCTATGAAATTGTCAACAAATCAAGAAATAGAAAAGTCGTTGGAATTCTCTCCCATTCAGAAAAATTCAGGTTTCAAACGTCCTCCATCTCCAAGCACGATATCATCAATATCGGCTTCGGAACCAGTTCATAGTCAAGAAAAAAAGATAAGTAGTAAAAAAGTTGTAACGGAGTGAGTCTTTGCCGGACCTTGCTCAGATTCCAGGATTCAGGTTTTTAAGGAATTTGAAATAAAGTATCACTATTTATAATAAAAACTAATTATTATTAAGACTATGTACAGATATAAAAAAATAACAAAGATATAATGTAAATGTTGCCAGCCCGCCTGGTCTTGGTCGGGTGAAATAGCTAATTATTCTTTAATCAAATCAAGACAGAATACTTAATTATTACGCGATCTACGAACTTTACAACGCTGTCTTATAACTAGTTTCCTAAACGGACGCAACTAACGGTTATCGTGTATGCTCGTACGGCACTACGGTTCGGGCTAGTATGTATGTTCACGGAGGTGCGGTCGGGATAATCCACGTGTGCTCACGAGGACACGGTCAGGATAATCTATGTGTGCTCACGAAGATACGGTCAGGATAATCCACGTGTGCTCACGAGGGTGCGGTCGGGATAATCTACGTGTGCTCACGAAGATACGGTCGGGATAATCCACGTGTGCTCACGAGGATACGGTCAGGATAACCCACGTGTGCTCACGAGGGTGCGGTCGGGATAATCTACGTGTGCTCACAAAGATACGGTCGGGATAATCCACGTGTGCTCACGAGGATACGGTCAGGACAATCTACGTGTGCTCACGAAGATACGGTCGGGATAATCCACGTGTGCTCACGAGGATACGGTCAGGATAACCCACGTGTGCACACGAGGGTGCGGTCGGGATAATTCACGTGTGCTCACGAGGATACGGACAGGATTAGACACCACGTGTGCTCGCGAGGTGCTTACGGTAGGATGCGGTTACGGTAACGGTCGGTACGGTATACGGTAACCGTGTTTACGAACGTGTGTTCACGAACATAACCACGGTTGCTGCACTAGGTCGGAGAAAGGGGCTGGTCGTGTGCTCACGGCCAGTCCGATCTATCGTCCAGTTGCAGACTGGCTACTGGTGGTTTCGGTGCGCCTTATATACCCGATTCTACGAGAGCGCGCATGCGTATAACGCCTGTCTCCCCACTCCGGACGGGGTCAATGAACTGGCGAGTAGGTACAGTAGTGGGGAGGCGGTCAATAACTCTAATCTATAGTGCGGTCGTTGAACTCGCGTTCAACGGCACGTGTCTATCGCGAAGCTATCTTAATATACTACGTACTTATTATAATTATTCTAAATATTCTTATTGGTTACAGGATTTGGTCTCGGATAAATATAGTAAATTAATAATTTATAAATTAATTTTACGTAATATTAGTGCGTGTGTTTATCACACGTCACAAAGTACCCCGTAAAAGAACGAAAACAAATAACGAATTAAAAAAAAAATTGACTTTGCAAAAAATTTGGAAATATCTAACGAAATGATAAACTTAAATAATGAAAAATACTCGATAATATGATAGCTTAATCTCGTTATTAGAAAATATTAAAGATAATAGTAATGTCATAAATATAGCGAAATTGTACACAGATAACATTGACGCGCTTGTCAATTTGCTTACGGATATATATGTTTATATTCAAGATAGAGGTACGAAAACCAGAATCACACGTATTAGAAATATACTTAAATTCTCCGATATAAATAAAGCAGTCTTCGTAAGCGAAGACTCTAGTTTGTCGGAATTTGAAAACTAATAAATTCAATATGTATAATAACAACTCGCAACCAAATAGTTCTAAACTAAATATTGTATATTGGAACGCGAGGAGTATATTACAAAGAAAACATGAACTACCGAGTTTATTTGATAATGTACATGTCTTTATTTGTGTAGAATCGTGGCTAAAGTCAAGCGATAAATTTAACATAAGCGGATTTAATACTGTCAGGTTTGACAGAATTAACAAGCAAAGAGGTGGAATAATGTTTTTAATAAGAAGAAATCTATCATACAAATGCCTTAATCAAGTTATTAACCAATCGGAGGAAATAGAAATTGCAGAAATTCGTATAGAAAACATTATTCCAGCTATCGACATTATCACCTGCTACAAAATTTCAAACTGCGACAAACAACAAAAAAAATGGAACGAAATATTTGAACACTCCGTAAATAATAAAAATACAATTATATTAGATGATTTTAACGCATAAAATGTTAAGTGGAATTGCACGAAAACGAACACATACGGCAAGAAATTAGATCAAAGCCTTGATTTATACAACCTATTTGTCCATAACACAAATACGCATACACACATTGATATACGCAGTGGTAAGAAATCTAACATAGATCTTGTTTTTTCTAATATGGCTATAGCCGATATAATCACAACTAAAGTGCATGACGAACTGTATGGTTCAGACCATTTTCCAATATATGTAGAAATAGATGCAAGCCCGCAATTATACCAACCAAAAAACTTTAAGATAAGAACATTAAAAACTAAATGGACAGTATTCGAAAAACAGTTAGATAAAAATTTAGTACATTTTTATACACATGACTTTGACGAAATGCAACCAACAGAGAAGTACGAATTTTTTACAAAAATTATAACGGAAGCGGTAAAAAAAGCTACACCGAACAATAAAAAGAGAATAAAAAAAAATAAAACAGTATAATATCACGGTTTTATGGTGGGACGATGAATACAATAAAATCAAGCGCTTGAGAAGAGCCTCTTTTAAAAAGTGGTTATTTACTGGAAATATGTATGATCTAATAAATTACAATAAAACATGTGCATTAGCAAAAAAGACTTTTAAAAAAAGAAAAAAGAACATCTACGAAAATTTGCGGAATCTATTAATTTTTGAACCAATAGAACTTATGTCTGGAATAAATGCAGAGCTTTAAAAAAAGGTTTTTTAAAAATTAAGTTTCCAAACGTGTCTGCAGATTTAGAACTTCAAGAAAAAAGCATAGAGTGTATAAACAAGATCGCACCATCGTGGGTACCGTTGAATCCCAATTGGCTACCTAATTGCGACAGTAACCCTTTTTTTGATGAATTTTTCACCTTTGCGAATTAAATATCAAATCATGTACATCAATAAACAGCATGGCCTCTATCTTCACGGCAGAGTGTATAGCTATTGATAATGCCATGGATATCGCGCTTCGTTACGGAGATAAAGATGTTCTCGTACTGACTGATTCCTTGAGCGTTCTTCAATGTCTTAATTAAAAAATTGATTCCGCTACACTAAACCCTTACATCTTATCAATAAAACAAAAATATAATACATTTTTCAAAACAAATAAAAACACCGCAATAAAATTTATATGGATACCATCGCATACAGGAATCAGATAGAATGGAAGAGCAGATGAGCTGGCAAAAGAGGTCACAAATAATAGGTATAATGATTGTAACAAAGTTCCTTTCTCTGATATCAACGAAAATTTACGAAAAAATACTTATCGTAATATGTTTAATACTATCAAAGAAGAAGCAAAAAAGAAAGGAGCTTTGTATTTTAAGCTGTATTTCAACGAAAAAACAAAATCATGGTTTGCGACAACAAACTTAATCAGTGAAATTACGGTAATGATAAACAGAGCTAGATCAAATCACTATCAGTTAGCGGAATCGCTTGCAAAAATAAATGTAGTAAACTCTGCAATTTGTCCATGCGGCATATATGAGGAAAATATCAATCATGTCTTGTGGCAATGCTCTTTGTATGATAACCAAAGAAAAAAATTAATAGTAAATCTTAAAAAACTGCGTTTATATTTACCCCTCAATATTGAAATGCTAATAAAAAAACCTCATATAAAAGCGGGTAAGAATGTACATTTATTCCTGAAACAATGCAAATTAAAAATTTAATTTGCATTGTATTATTAATAAGAAAAAAGTAAAGAAAAAAAATGAAAAAAAATGAAACAAATGTAAAAGCGTATTATATATCACCGTTAGATTATAAGCTACTATGTACATAACATTGTAATGCAAAAATAAACCTATTTACAAAGTACTCTTTGTAAGGTTTGAAATGCTAATAAATGAAAAAAAAAATAAATAAAAATATAAATTTAATTATAATTTAAGTGGTGTCTGAAAGACCAACAATTTCTTACCAAGACAAAAGCAATGTAGTGTATACACTTAAGAATGTACAAGGATACTTATAAATTTTACTTGGCGATGCTTGTATCTATTCCAGTCAATGCAGGTCGTACAACAATATGATTTGTTCACTCCGTCCACTTTTGTAAAATACCCGATTAAATTGCACATATGATATGCAACATAAAAAAATATTGTTTATCAGCAAAATTTATTTATATTTTATGTTTATTAATTTTATGTACTTTAATGTCAAAAATGAAAAAAAAATTAATAAATGACTGAAGTACAAAGCAAAATTTTAACTTATTTATTACAAATTTTATATAGCAGACTAACCTCAGAACATCAATTTCTTTTTAAATTTCAAGATTGTGTGGTAAGTACTATTGTGCTGAGGTTGTTCTTGCGCGTGAGAAGTGAGAACATCAAGTAAGGTATATAAAACCATCCCGCAACAGTGTCATTATATTCATTCTATCATATACTATTCTGGCTTGTCCATAATCTCCAGTAACTACCATATGAATCTTTTTCATTAGAGAAATATATAAGTAAGTACTTAAACTTATGCTTGTGTTTTTATAATGAATCCCTCATGATATCTCAATGTTTTCCACATTGACCAAAATAATTTAAAAAACAATATATTATAATTAAGTGGATGCTTTATCGTTCTCTATCCTAATTAAAATTACTAAATAATCATTTTATTTTCTATATAAAGCCAATATATGTGTTCGATACTTTGCCAAGTACATAATATTTAATAATTATATGGACTATAACACATGTAGGATGATATTCTCTCCAACGTTAACTGAAATGATTGCTTAATAGTTATATATACTGACTTAAATAATTTAAAAGAATGTTGATAAGTTATTGTTCTCTTTACTTATATATTTATTGAATCCCTTTTTTAATATTTAAATAAAATCAATGTGTCAGTTGTTTGGTAAGTGTAAAAACCATTTAATAATTTTGTAACTTTCACATGCCTATAATGATTCTTATTCTAGTAACGTGTGACTTGAATGATTGATAGTGACACTGACTAACATATGGGCTATTTCACGTCAAGTGGTACGATGAAAATTTTAAATCGCTCCAAAATTTGAAAACAGGTTAGAAATATCTTCCAGGAGATAGAAAAAAATTTTTAGGTGTTAAAAATAATTTGCCTAAGAGTTATTACACCATGAAAAATGGAATTTTTTCAATTTTTTAGAAAAATTTCTATTTTCAAAGCCATTTATCTCAAAATCTATTGATTTTTTTGAAAAAACATTGGAAACAACTTTTGTTCAAAATAATCTTTAGAACTTATCTACTTGGGTTACAATTCTTAATTTTAAAATTTCGAAGAGATAGAACGCCCGTAAATATTGAATATCAAAAAAAGGCGACCACGCCACAATCGATTTTGATCTAACACCGCTCAAATACTTATCGTAATATGTTTACTACTATCAAAGAAGAAGCAAAAGAAAGGAGCTTTGTATTTAAGCTGTATTTCAACGAAAAAACAAATCATGGTGTTGCGACAACAAACTAATCAGTGAAATTACGGTAATGATAAACAGAGCTAGATCAAATCACTATCAGTTAGCGGAATCGCTTGCAAAATAAATGTAGTAAACTCTGCAATTTGTCCATGCGGCATATATGAGGAAAATATCAATCATGTCTTGTGGCAATGCTCTTTGTATGATAACCAAGAAAAAATTAATAGTAAATCTTAAAAAACTGCGTTTATATTTACCCCTCAATATTGAAATGCTAATAAAAAACCTCATATAAAAGCGGGTAAGAATGTACATTTATTCCTGAAACAATGCAAATTAAAAATTTAATTTGCATTGTATTATTAATAAGAAAAAAGTAAAGAAAAAAAATGAAAAAAAATGAAACAAATGTAAAAGCGTATTATATATCACCGTTAGATTATAAGCTACTATGTACATAACATTGTAATGCAAAATAAACCTATTTACAAAGTACTCTTTGTAAGGTTTGAAATGCTAATAAATGAAAAAAAAATAAATAAAAATATAAATTTAATTATAATTTAAGTGGTGTCTGAAAGACCAACAATTTCTTACCAAGACAAAAGCAATGTAGTGTATACACTTAAGAATGTACAAGGATACTTATAAATTTTACTTGGCGATGCTTGTATCTATTCCAGTCAATGCAGGTCGTACAACAATATGATTTGTTCACTCCGTCCACTTTTGTAAAATACCCGATTAAATTGCACATATGATATGCAACATAAAAAAATATTGTTTATCAGCAAAATTTATTTATATTTTATGTTTATTAATTTTATGTACTTTAATGTCAAAAATGAAAAAAAAATTAATAAATGACTGAAGTACAAAGCAAAATTTTAACTTATTTATTACAAATTTTATATAGCAGACTAACCTCAGAACATCAATTTCTTTTTAAATTTCAAGATTGTGTGGTAAGTACTATTGTGCTGAGGTTGTTCTTGCGCGTGAGAAGTGAGAACATCAAGTAAGGTATATAAAACCATCCCGCAACAGTGTCATTATATTCATTCTATCATATACTATTCTGGCTTGTCCATAATCTCCAGTAACTACCATATGAATCTTTTTCATTAGAGAAATATATAAGTAAGTACTTAAACTTATGCTTGTGTTTTTATAATGAATCCCTCATGATATCTCAATGTTTTCCACATTGACCAAAATAATTTAAAAAACAATATATTATAATTAAGTGGATGCTTTATCGTTCTCTATCCTAATTAAAATTACTAAATAATCATTTTATTTTCTATATAAAGCCAATATATGTGTTCGATACTTTGCCAAGTACATAATATTTAATAATTATATGGACTATAACACATGTAGGATGATATTCTTTCCAACGTTAACTGAAATGATTGCTTAATAGTTATATATACTGACTTAAATAATTTAAAAGAATGTTGATAAGTTATTGTTCTCTTTACTTATATATTTATTGAATCCCTTTTTTAATATTTAAATAAAATCAATGTGTCAGTTGTTTGGTAAGTGTAAAAACCATTTAATAATTTTGTAACTTTCACATGCCTATAATGATTCTTATTCTAGTAACGTGTGACTTGAATGATTGATAGTGACACTGACTAACATATGGGCTATTTCACGTCAAGTGGTACGATGAAAATTTTAAATCGCTCCAAAATTTGAAAACAGGTTAGAAATATCTTCCAGGAGATAGAAAAAATTTTTAGGTGTTAAAAATAATTTGCCTAAGAGTTATTACACCATGAAAAATGGAATTTTTTCAATTTTTTAGAAAAATTTCTATTTTCAAAGCCATTTATCTCAAAATCTATTGATTTTTTTGAAAAAACATTGGAAACAACTTTTGTTCAAAATAATCTTTAGAACTTATCTACTTGGGTTACAATTCTTAATTTTAAAATTTCGAAGAGATAGAACGCCCGTAAATATTGAATATCAAAAAAAGGCGACCACGCCACAATCGATTTTGATCTAACACCGCTCAAGAGGTCACATTTTTTGAGAGCTTTCGAATGGCGGTGGTTAGATTATTGGCCAAAACCGCTGGTGTAAGTTATGCCCTAAAATACATGAAAATTAGTGATTTTATGAGGTTTATGGGGTATAACATACACCAGCGGTCTTGGCCAATAATCTAACCACCGCCATTCGAAAGCTCTCGAAAAATGTGATCTTTTGAGCGGTATTAGATCAAAATCGATTGTGGCGTGGTCGCCTTTTTTTGATATTCAATATTTCCGGGAGTCCTATCTCTTCGAGATTTTAAAATTAAGAATTGTAACCTAGGTAGATAAGTTCTAAAGTTGTTTCTAATATTTTTTCAAAAAAATCAATAGATTTTGAGATAAATGGCTTTGAAAATAGAAATTTTTCTAAAAAATTGAAAATTTTCATTTTTTATGGTGGAATAAGTCTGAGGCAAATTATTTTTAACACCTAAAAATTTTTTTCTATCTTCTGAAAGATTTTTCCAGCCTGTTTTCAAATTTTGGAGCGATTTAAAAGTTTCATCGTACCACTTGACGTGAAATAGCCCATATATAATTAAAAAGAAACATAATGTTACATTTAAGTGGATGCTCTATCATTCTCTATCTTAATTAAAGTTACTGAATAATCATTTTATTTTCTATAAGGCCAATATATCTGTTCGATACTTTGGCAAGTACATAATATTTAATAATTATATGAACTATAACATATGTATATAATTATTTTTATTCCAATGCTGTGTAATATGAATGATAGTCACATTGACTAACATAATTTAAAAAAATATAGTATAATCAAGTGGATGGCTTATCATTCTCCATCCTTATTATAGCTACTTTAAAACAATTTTTTATGATTTACTACATAAACCCAACATATGTGTTTGATGCATTGGCAATTGGGAAAATCATTAATAATTTTGTAACTTTTATAACTTTTATAGTGGTAACTCTATAATTCTCCATCCGTATTAAAATTACTGAATAACCATATTTATTTTCTATAAAGGCAATATGCGTTTGATTTTTTGGCAACTGTATAATATTTAATAATTATATGAACTAATGGGTATAGGATTTTTTTATTTCAAGATTAGGTGAAACAAATAAGACGTATAATTTTTTTCAGATTTTTATTTCCGTATTTACAGAAAATTTTTGGATTTTTAAAAGTAGATCCCTGTAATTTAGCTATCACATCTTAAAATAAAAAATATTAATGTAAAAACAAAAATTATGTGACTTAAAATCGGACAAGGCACTAACTAAAGTGTATTATAGATGAATGTACGTATAAATAACTCGGCCAAATTTTTATCGATTTTACTGAAATTTATGGGGTTATTCTTTTTATAATATGGAAAGTATATGATTCTATTCCTGTCTATATCACTAAAAAGACTATTAATTGTTAAATCGTATTATGTGAATTATTTCGAAAAGTGTCGGTAAACACTAATTATGGACGAAATGTTCGTCTCAAAATTACAAAACTTTTACGTATTAGGTTCTTTGTGATTAGAACAGTTTACTTTCAAAAATAAACATACAAAAACGAAACGCAATGAGCATAAAGAAAATACGACTAAAGCACGTTTTTTCATAATAGATTTAAATGTATCGGTTATACATGAAACATTTTAATTTATAAAATATTCGTTTTAAAATTACAACAAAACATTTCTTTACAAGGAAGCTATATAATAGTAAAATTTTTCGATTTGTTAAAATCATGTTAGAAAATGTGGGTTGGACAAGTAGTTTCATTTTTCTGAATCCGTAAAAAATTATTTATCGATCTATAGATTTAATTTTGAAGTACTTTTCGATTTTAACCATAAAAAGTTTCTGCAATTGAAACTACTGAAATCAAAATAGCAACGGCAAGTATTTTGTAGATGTCAATAATAGAAATTTTTTATATATTTATTAGAGTTTCACTTTCAGTAATTTTAATATTCATTATTAAATATTCCACATAGAATGTGTGCCACTAGACAGTACTTTATAGAAAAACACCTTCCACGAAGGTGTCAACATTCGCAAGTATGGTTTCCAATCGCACTTTTAAAAATGTTATCTGATAAAAAAATCTTTAATTCTTACTCCCATCCTATTTCTACTTATATTTTGCTTAAACTTCATAGAGTTTCTGCAATAGAAAATACTGAAATAGAAAATCAACCTTCGGTACCAACATTCAAATTCCAATAGTGAATACCAATATTGCTCCAACGTTGGATACCAAAGTTCAAAACCAATAATGAGTACCAATATTGGTCCAACGTTGGGTACCAATATTAGTCCAACGTTGGGTACCAATATTGATTCAACATTGGGTACCAATATTGATTCAACATTGGGTACCAATATTGATTCAACATTGGTCCAACGTTGGGTACCAATAGTAGTCCAACGTTGGGTACCAACATTGGTCCAACGTTGGGTACCAATATTGATTCAACATTGGGTACCAATATTCCAAACCAACTATGGGACAGGGATGGACGATTCTACTCGATTCTCTAAAATTTATTCCATTCTTTTTTTTAAGTATCGATTATTTATTCGATTCTTGAAGAATCGATACTCCAGAAACAAAGAATCGATATTCCAGTAACGAAGAATCGATACGTCTATAGGACAGCACTTATATGAATTACGAAAATATTCTGTATTAAGTGGTTTACAAAACTTAAAACACGACAAGTGGTTTACAATACTTAGAACACGAAAACGGCAAAGAAGCACTGAGCAGAGCAGGATGATGTAAAAACCATGCGGTCCCCGACCGTATTCCAATTTACGACGTTGAAAAATGTATAAGAATCAAAGTCTGAGTACTGATAATATGATAATATAAAAATTGTAATAATGAATTAGTGTCTATAAGTAAACAGAAATCTGTATAATCATAGAGGCTATTAGTATGTACAGCATAGCTATTACATTACAGCATAGATTAACGAAAAACTAATTTTGAAAACTTAATCCCCAAGTATTTTCAATTTCAAAATTTCAATTGTTTTTTTTTTAATTATTTTCTCATATGAATTTGAAAACATTGATCTTGAATGCGTATTGGGTAATATCTAAAAGCTCATATAAAACCATTATTTAAGGCGATATATTAGATATATCCGAAATTATCCAGAAAAAATAAGAACTTTCAGGTTTTTCCTTCTAAAACCGCCATTTTGGGCGGCCATATTGGGTATTTCATAATCCAGCTATATCAGACAGCTATATTGAATAAAATTGTATCAATTTGAGTGACTTTTATATTTAAAAAAGTCCTTTGCTTATAAATATTTACAAAAAAACATGATTTTTTAGGTTTTTTGACGTTATCCGCCATTTTGAAGGCGTCATATTGAAAAACGTAAAAATATTAATGCATATTTTGAAAGTTTAGGAAGTTTATCCGAGTTTGTCCCGATTTGTTTTGAATCTGAAGGTCTTTTTCGATACCGAATATCAAATTGAAAAAAAATATGACCGTAATTTTGGTAGTTTTTTACGAAAAAACCGCTATATTGTTTTTCCTTGCAGTCGGATCCAAAATCTGATAACGGGATCTTGTAGAGCGACCCCAAAAACATATAAAAATGTTACTCATATGTGATCATTCACATATTTCGCTGTAAATTAAAATAGTAAAGTTTAACTTAAATTTTCGGTGTTTTGGTCGTTAACGGGTTAAACTTCATTTAAAGTTTTTATTAATTTCCACAAAACTGATAAATAGGAAACCTTTTTATTCTCTTTAAATAAACAATATCTATCCTTTCCGTGCTTTACATCAGTAGATAAAAAATTTTATAGAATAATAATAATTCATTTGTGCAAAATTAATTTCTGCATAACTAATAAAAAAGTAATATCTCTCTTTTTTATGTTCTTTAAATAAAATAATACTTGCACCACCGTTGATTAAATATTTCAGTTGAGTTATTTTTGACTTACTATTATTCTCTTATATATCGATTATAGTAGGTTAACGTGTAAAATAATATGGTCAAATAAAGCATTCTAATGTTTTACATCTAAACTAAAACGTATTTACGATTTTGAATCAAAAGGCGCGATAGCGCCTGACGCAAGTATAGCGCGAGAGCCATTATAGACAGCTAATTTAACCCCTCAGATTTTTGATGTCTTTTTTTTTACTATTACATTATATTCAATATTTAATAGATCAAACCTCGTATTCTTTATATATTCTATGAATATGTGTATATTCTTTTTTTACCATCAAATTGTTATCAAGCATTAGTGCTTCATATCACTGCAAAAGCAAATAAAAATCAATCGCTGTGTCGACAATAGGCCTCATTAGAAACATATAATGTCGTTATATAAATCTTATAAATCTTACTTAATAACCAAACTTAAAATATTTGTAAGTCTTTTATATAAACATGCATATGCAATTCGCTATTTAATTAAAATCAGCAGACGTATTATTTAAAAGTAAGATGGCAATTCAACGTGTGGTGCAAGTATTATTTTATTTAAAGAACATAAAAAAGAGAGAAATTATTTTTTTATTAGTTATGCAGAAATTAATTTTGCACAAATGAATTATTATTATTCTATAGAATTTAATATCTACTGATGTAAAGCACGGAAAGGATAGACATTGTTTATTTAAAGAGAATAAAAAAAAAGAAGTTTCCTATTTATCAGTTTTGTGGAAATTAATAAAAACTTTTAATGAAGTTTAAGCAAAATATATAAAAGTTTAATTAAAAAAAATACAATGTATTACATGGTAAAAAATACTTGTCGATTATTCCGCTTTGATTTTAGTACTTTCTATTGCAGAAACTTTTTACGGAGTTTAAACAAAAAAAAATTTATAAATATTTAATTAAAAATAATTGTTGCTTATGTCGATTTAATTTCAGTATTTTCTATTGCAGAAACTCTATGAAGTTTAAGCAAAATATAAGTAGATATAGGATGGGAGTAAGAATTAAAAATTTTTTTATCAGATAACATTCTAAAAATGTGATTGGAAACCATACTTGCGAATGTTGACACCTTCGTGGAAGGTTTTTTATATAAAGTACTGTTTAGAGGCACAAATTCTATGTGGAATATTTAATAATGAATAATAAAATTACTGAAAGTGAAACTTTAATAAATATATAAAAAATTTCTATTGACATCTGCAAAATACTTGCCGTTGTATTATAAGTACACATTTATATAATCTTATACAAAAAATTGGGTTGAAAATTTGAAATTGAATTTCCTACACTACGATCTTATGATCGTCTTCGTTATTAAAATTATAGATTTCAAATTAATTTTTTGATAGACATTAATGTAGATAATGAATTTTGTATCTCGAGCCTTATGAATATTTTTATTCTATGATATAAACATATTTTTAATTCAGGTGATTGGTATTTATACGTAATTTCAAACTATTCGAGTAAAGTGTATTGATATAATAAATCAGAAGACATCAATAAAGAGAATATTATATAATTATATAAATATATTTTTTAACAATAAAATATTAACGAAATCAGGATATACCCCTTAAAAAGCCAGATATTTCAAAAATTTAAACTCTGTACCCGTCGGAATACAAAAGCGTCGTATTGGTATAGGGTAACCTTCATTCATGTTCGAAACGCAGCGTGAAAGGGCGCGGAAATTCCGCAATCACGAGCGCGGAAGAACAGGACGTTGGGCACGAGGTTATATAACCCGCGAGTATTTTAAATTTAAATGTTCGCGCAGTAGAAAGCCGACGAGGCGAAACCGCACTCGGTCTCGATCGGTGCGAGGTAAAGGGCACAAATGCTCAGGCACTTGTAAAAAGTCCGAGATGGAAGAGAAGCGAAAAGGAGGTGTATAGGAAGACTTTAAGCGCCGAGGCGATGGATCGTGCATCTGAATGCGCTTTTGTTCGCGGGCAACGAGAAAATTTTCACTCCATGGAATTATTAAGTTCGTCCCTTGGAAAGCATTGCACTTTCCTTGCGAGCTTTTTTTTATATGTTTAAGTATGCTCGGGTGCATGTGTACGCGCGTGTGTGTGTGTGTGTGTGTGTGTGTGCGTGTGTGCACGCTCAGATATATAAGTATGGTAAGACCCTTAAAAAGATCGGCTACACAGCGTGCAACTTGAACGTCCGCATGCGAGTTGCGGACTAAGTCGTGGTTCGTAACCGTTGATATATTACGCTCCAAGCTAGAAAGTTGCCTTCGCGACGTGCATTCTGTAGTCTGGCGTGGTTAAGATGTCCTTTCCTATAGTCTTTTTGAAGATTGCGGGAACGTTCATAACCGTCATATAATTTTATTATAATCATTGAATGGAATTAGGTTCTTAGGGCAATGACTTTTTTAATATGCATATGTCAGATTTAAAACAATTACTCGATTTGTATTCTCCTTACTTCTAAACTATTCACTAAAGAATAATTTATTGTTTTATACTATATTTATAAATTTATTAGATTATAAAAATTATGAATAAATGTGAATATGATGAATAACTTACTGAAGGTAAATATCTTGTATATTATGGTTTCGTAGAACAAATTACAGAATGTTATTTATTTATCAATAAAGAGAAAATTCTAAGAATATTTTATAGTTCCATAACAAGGATGTTTTCTAGTAATTCTCGAATATTGATATTTTTGAGGTTATTTTAATAATTATTTTATATCGACATTAATTTTACACTATTCTAATTACCACCTTTAAAAAGGTGTGTAGCATGGCAAGTATGAGTTACTCTCAAATAAAATATTTTATCTTTAACCCGGCAACTATATAATTTAAATGTGTGTAATTGAAACCGGTAAATAAGCTGAAATATTTACGAAATAATTTATTAATTTAAATAACGTAATATATAAAATGTTTAAAGAAAATTAATATTTCTAATATAACATAATAATTAATTAAATAAAACCACTCATTTTCAAATAACGCTAAATAAAAATAATGGGTGGTTGACGACTACTTACCCAACTCTGAATTAAACTAATAACATTTCAACAAATTTAAAACACGGTAAATTTTTGTATCATTTTCCAGAAATTTTTTTTTACACATACTATTTATTTTCAAATAATCATCATTAAATTAGCTAAATATTTTGACAAATTTTAACGATGTATCTATAAAGTAAATCTATAAAGTAAATCTATAAAGTACATATTTCTAATCTCTAAACATTTAAAAAAATAATCAAAATAACCTTAAAAATATAAAGAGACGAAATATTTCAATTAACATAATAAATTTATCTATACTATATTATTAATAAAGAAAAAGATCCTTAAGTTATACTTGAGTGTTTCACGAAGTAGAAACAAAAGAAAAGTGATGAATAATAGTCATAAATATATGTCATAATAGAATTTTTGTTAAATACAAGAATATTTTTCTTAATATCGATGTTTTTTTCTTACGTAAACGGGCCAAAATTGTTTAACAATAAAATGCAGCAGGAACGACGTAGCTTTGTTCTATATTATCGATCATTCTATAGTACCGATGTTTTATATTTCAATATCGAATGTGTCAGAAAAACGCAATTCAGCTGTATATAAGGTGAACCGTAGCTTTGTATACTCATACTTGTCACGGAATGCTGCCACGCCCCTTAATAGATTATGTCCTTAAGCGGTGTTAGAAGAAAAATATTAAAACCATATACCATACCGTACATAACCAATTTCTAATTAGTTAAGACTGTGTGCATTTTAAACTTAATCCATCACTAATATATTATTGTCAAAATATTTTAATATTGAACAATTATTTTTTATGAATTATATTAAAAATATTATCAATAATTTAAAATAATTCGATGAAATTTATAGACTTGATATCAATTTAAAATCGTTAATAATTAGTAAAATTAATAATAAATTCTTATGATTACTTTATTTTGACATTGGAACATTGGTTAAAATTTAGAATACAGAACTTTGTTATAAATAATTATAATAAATTGTTAAGTAGTTATTTAAAATAATACCTATTGTTCAAAACAATTGTTTATACATTAAATTTAAGAAAAATTGTTTGGTAATTATTTTTAACATTACCACTTTAATTATAATTATGACGCTGCGAATCATGAATTTTTAACACAGTGCACCTACTGTTAAATACAATTTTAATATAATTTACTTTTAGTTAAATTTTTTATTTATAAGTAAAATTCTAATTTATTCTGTATTAATACCTTTAACGAATAATTTCATGTACCGAAAAATATAAATAAAATATATGGTTCTTTTTTTATTATTATTATTAGTTAAAATTCACCCATAAAAGTATTTGTAATTATTCATAAGCTAAAACTAAAAAGTCATATAGTATATATATATATATATATTTACAGATGCCTACATACAAACACGTGTTTATGATTAAAATTTGAAAAGCTGGTTCATACAAATGACGACTAGTTTCTGGACTGGGTATAAATAGGAGAATAGGTAAATACTCCAAGCATTGTTAGGGAAGCAATTAATTAAAGAATAATTAATCTTGATATACGACGCAACCTATTTATTAAGATTGATTTCAAGACGTGTAAATATATATTACATAACTATCACTTGACAAAGTTGCATTTTAACTTTTCAGTAATCACAGTATTTCCTGGAATTCAAAGCGATCAATTTGGAAGTTGTAAAAAAAAGAAAATATTTATGAACCGCAAGGAGGTACTGAAAAATGAATGGTAAAATTCAATTAAACGGTAGGAAATATATCAGAAAGATTAGCTTTTTCCTGGGCGACGTCGACACGTTTGAATAATCCAGAGCGCTCAGGCAAATTTTTGCGAGCGTCGAGGTAGTTCTTAATAACTGCCGAGGGATGGCTTTTTTGAATTGCAAACCGCCCAGGCGTCTGTAAACCGAGACGCTGAATCCTCTCCGAGTGGCCAAGAAAGCGTAAGAAACTTGGATAAGCAGAAACTAGGTATGGCGATCCCCATTTTAACTCGTCAAAAATTACCATTGTTTATGTGCCCGGAGTTTCAGAAAATTAGTATTATTACTTTAAAACTGCCGAGTTGCTTGCTACGTTACTTAAAAAATGTTTAATAATCACTAATTGTGTAATCTAAATTCTTGTAAAATTCATATAATTGTTAATGAATTTGTAATTTTTATTTTTAGCGGTCAAAATATATGCTGATCTAGATGAGTATACTCGACGCTGAACCTGATGTTGATTTATGAATTTGCAATGGATTTCCTATATCGAGGCACTAATTAATAAAGTACTCATTCGAATGCCACTGCGTTATTGCGCCTTAATTAATGAACTCTATTTCTAGCAACGACACGAAAATCGTGCATAATACGATATAACTACACGGTGTATACTGTGGATTAAGATAAATATTTCTTGTGAAGAAAATAAAATGTATAATAAATGAATAAAATATTTGATTTGTATGCGAGACAAGGAGCATTTCCAAGAGGTTCCGCGTAGTTACACAATTTCGCCAAGGTAAATCCACCATTTTTGGATGAAATAGTAAGTTGAACTACCTAATGTGAAAAGGAACCGCAGCGGAAAGTCTCGCGGGAACCCGAAGTCAACTTCGGTGTCAACTGTGTCGTCTAAACATTCCGCAACCGTGAATAATGTACAACTGGGTCAGGCGGTATCGTGCAGTATATGCCCATGCATCTTTATGCATCTTACTTTACGTCGGATCAACACGAAAATTTAAATGTTATTATTTACAATATTTTTTAACATACATTATGTATGTCTTATTTTAAACTTCCAAATTTTATTCCTCGTTATAGAATCATGAAGAAGCTATATTAATGTCATACACGTATAACGCGTTAAGTTGACTATGCAATATAAATGAATAGCTTTGTAATTCAACATTGAATATATATATATAATAAATGTCTATGAATTCATAACAGAAACCTCATAAGAACACAAAACGAAGTACAAGTTCATGGTTCAATAATAAATGTTAAAAAAACATAAGGTTTTTCATATCAGGGAACTCTCACATTATTTGAGGGAGGAAGAAAAAAAGCAATAAGAAAAAGTAAAATGTTTTTGGATATATGTAGATACAGCTCGTTTCAAAGGTTTCATAGGTTATAAACTGCGAATGCGGATAAAAGCCGACTTAATGTTGGAGAGCGAGTGCGAGGAAAGCCTTTTGTATAATATCGGTGTTTGTACAGCCTTTTTCTGGGGGATTAATTTTTGTCGTTAGTATTATTTCTTTGACGATAGTTTACTTACTTTCTCCATGAGTTCTCGCACGATTCCATTCCATTCTTTCGTCTCCGGGTCGTAAACGCCATACATGTGATCGGGCACGAGTCGAATAGCGTATTGAAATCCGACTTGCCCGGCGATCCATTTGAGTAAATCGATGCAAAATCCCTCGAACCTCGCGTTCCCCGTTAGATTCTTGTCTTCTCGCACCATCACGTAAGGCTTTTCCTGAAACGAATCGTTGTTGCACATTATGGGTGACGTGTATGCACGCTTACTCCACTGCTTAATTTAATTAGTTACACATATCGATACCTCGAACGAAAAAAAGCACAACTCAGAATTTTTCCAATCTGAGTTGAGTTTTCTTTTCGTTTGAGGCATTGATATATAAACATATCTACATTATAACAGATTACTACAGTTGGTTCTCATATTAGAATAGAGTTTTGTTGCATTTCAAATATTTAGTAATTAAAAATATTTTCTTTCTGTAGATACATTATTTATTAATAATTAATTACATATAATATAAAAGACTATCTTACAATGTACCATAATTAGTTCAATTATGAATCTATAAAATTGAAAGGAAATAGGAAAATATCTGTAGTGAAGTATATAACAAAGAGTGGTCGAAAGCATATTAAGTATCGATTTTCATTAACATTATTAGCAGACCCAGAATATAATGAGAGCTTGCTCGTAATTGCGTTGGCGACATCGAACCAACAAGTGGCGATTGGTCGTCCAACTTTCCGAAGCCTCTATGTTCACCACTTTCCTTTAGCGATTTAAACGCAAAAAAGGCGTGCGCAAAATGAGGATGAGGGTCAAAATAGATAAAGTGCTGGAACGAGAGTGGATAAAATAGAGGAAAAAGATTCGCAGTACGTATACCAGTACGAATTCACAGGATCTCTACGGTACAAGCCAACTGATGCACTGGGAATCGAGTAATTAGTTCCGAGGTACTATATACGATACTCGACATTTTTACCAATTCATTCAGGAAATGTAGTAAGCGTTTTTCCCTCGCTCCATTTCTCTACATCGTTAGGTTTCTATACTTCTTTAACGTCGAGATTTCGCGCGGCATAGAATAGAAAAGAAATACGTATAAAGGCGGGAAAGAACGGGAATCCGAGGTAAGATGAATAGTTGTGCTTGAGTAGATGAAGTGCGAGTTAAATAAATAAATAATGCGAGTACTCCTCGGAGCTTTCGAGAGTATCGTACTTGTGCAATAAGAGAAAGCTTCAGCTGAATGTACCCTTGAGATAAACACACGCGGCACGATAAAATGCGCTTATACGAGCCCCGCTTCTTCGGTCCGCATGAAAATTATGACCTTTCGCGCGGTGGGGATTTAATGTGTGGCTTTGTAATTAGAGACCGGCAAATGTTAGGCGTCTTTTCCGTCCAACGCGGTACGAAAAAATAATTTTTAAACTTGTGTGAGTATGCGTGTTTTAATTGCGAAATGCGCTCAACATTTTTTTCCAACACTTTGAGTATAATTTATTAGCCGAAAAAATCGAGAGTCTCTTGGATGGTTTTTACCTTGAAACATACTATGCAAATGTTAGTAATAAAAATGTTTAGTTTAATTAAAATTTGACGCCTAAATTTTCTAAACTACAGCATAACTAGCATCACGAGCAGCTAGTTAGTTTATATATCTTCATAATACAAACGTATTTTTATTTACAAAATAATTATTACTAACAAGGTGAGGACCAACCCTGCGGGAAACGGATCTTTACCAAACTCTAGGATATTTTTTCTACTATAAATATAGGAAGAAACCCGGAGTTATAGAATCTAATGCCCTTTCTTACCATAGATATAAGCAAATAACGAAAAATCTCGTCAAAAATACTTTTAATTTTGATTGCTTGTAACTCGGAAACGAGTAAAGGTGCACATTCAAACCTAAGTTTAAAAGAAACTGAGATCGAGTAGATATATTTAAAAAAAAGAAGCTCAAATATCTTAATTTAGTCAAAAGTTATGGAAGAAATAAAAATAAACGAAATTTTAACGAAAGTTTAGCATTGAAATTTAATGATTTTTTTAAGCCAAAATTTCTTTTATTTTTTTATTTCTTCTATAACTTTTGAGTTTCTTTTATCTCAAAATATATCTTCTCGATCTCAACTTTCTTTTGAACTTAGGTTTGTATGTATCTTTAATCGTTTCCGATTTGCAAGCAATCAAAATTAAGAGTTTTTTTACAAGGGGTGGTCCCCTCCTTGTAAATAAGTATTTGCGAGTTGAAGCATTTTTGAAATTTTAGAGTCGCTTGCATCTCTTTCACACATCAATGAATATCACCTAATAGATGTCTTTTCTTTTTTATTCAATTTCGCTTTAAATAAATTTTATAAAATGTATTCGAAGAAAAGTATAGCTCAATATTAAATACCAGTCTCTGGTTTATGTTAGATTATTTATAATATCATATTATATTAATTTATTTTTTCTACATAAGAAAAATTGATAAAATGGTCTAATTATTTTATATACTTTTTTACAAATGCATACATAATAATATTTTTAAAATTGATGAATTTTCTCACAATTTCAGTTAACCATTATATACCTGGAAGGATAATGATTAAGACTGGTACGTAAATATGATCGTATTATATGAAAAAATAAAATCTTGATTCGAATGTGGTTTCGGTCGTTGAAGCAAGTAGACGTGTTTATCTAAGCGCGAGTATCAACAAGTGTGACATCGAGTGTTACTAGTATTAATACTGTGTCCTTGTTAACAATATTTAATTAATAAAATTCTATAAGTGCCTGAAAACACTTGTGAACTGTATTTGCAGCTCTAGGTTTTGCGCAACGGACATATACAACGTAGATCAAAACGACTTGATTGTGAACGAAGCATACAGTAATTCTCAACCTACATTTAAGAAAAGTTATACTTTTCGATAGATGGATGGTCTAAAAATTTGTCTCAGAAATATTAGAATTATTTAAAAAATCTTGGATGCTAAAGTATGTGTATATTTAGGTAATGAATCTCAAGTAGAAAATCTAATGAATAACATGATACAGTCAAGATAAGCAAATAGGAAAAATGAGGTTTGATCGAAAAATATGTAATTAATGTAATTATTCAACATTTATGAAAATAAAAATTCAAGGGGCTGATTAGCTGTATAAATAGCTGTATAAATGGCTTACTCGCCTATACTTGCGCCAAGCGTTATTGCAATTAAATTTCCTTTTAAAAAAAATAGTAAATAACTAGTTACATAAACATCTAGTTTTATGATGGGATTTTGAATGTGATTATAACGAATTATAAAGAATTATAACAGTTAAAATCAAAAAGTTGTCTTTTCGAAAAAATTATTACAATATATTGATATAAATAATCACAAGCAATATACAAAAGAAATTTTAAAAACAAATGGCTTTGATCAAACCATATTGCAAATTTGAGAACAACCAAACGGATAAAAAATTATTATGTCACTAAAGAAAATGTATTAAAATGTATGACTCGATAGTCAAAATAACCCGATCAAGTCTTGTTATAGATGAAATTGATAACGATATAAAATCATTAATTATAAATTACTTTTGATGGACTTATTCAATAAAATGTTTTCAACAAATTTATACCCGAAATCATATATAAAAATTCCTTTGTTCACGTTATGCATATGTAAATTATTCGAATCTATTTTAAAAAATCGATTAACGTGGTGGGAATAATAAAACATTCTTCCTTTCAGTCAGTCTGAATTTAGAATAAGATAGAACACCATTAATAACTTAACAAATGTTTCTTACGTTTATTTACGGAACAAGCTTTATAAAACCAAAATGACACTTCAGCTGCTTTTTTGGGCATTAGTAATTTTCAATGGTTACTACACAAATATAGTAAATTTTGTTAATTTTCTAAATTTAATATAATTATTTACGCAGACGTATTAGGTGATACATTGAGAAAAGTAAATAAAAGTGTCCCATAACTTGTTGTATTAAATCCAATTTTATATTGCATACATGTCTTAAATATAAATAATCTTCTATAAAACATAGTAATTTTTTAATTTACAGATGATCTTGCAGTGTATAATAAACAATTCAAAAACCCTCCATTAAACTACTAGAAGAAGCTATTGAAAAAATACATAACATTCTAGAATTAGGTTTAGAACTTTTCCTACACAAAGTTGTATCTGTGCACTGCACTAACGTATTATATTATACATATTCGATTATGTGAATCGAAAATTAAAGTAAAGATACCGAAATAATATCTATTGAAACAGCAAATTTTCTAGGCATAATTTTAGATAATAAATTGATTACGCAAATCATGCATAATATATAGAAGCGTAAAATTTTTGGGAGGAACTTAGTAAAAGAAGTAGGAACTTAGTAAGAATGCATACATAATCTAAATATAAATACGCTTAAACTTTTGTATAAGAATAAAAAATATAATAAAAATCTAGGCTTATAATTACAAACACTTCAAATTTTGAAGATATTATTGATAATTATATAAATAATATATAGCAATTTTTACTGACTGCAACTAATCAAAAAAATGAATTTCAGTTGGTAGCGCTTACGTATACCCAGCTCTTATATAATCTTTCAAAAAAATGTATAGAAAGCTTAAACAAAGAAATATCCATTTTTACGGTTGAAACTCTAACCATATTAAACTCAGTTCACATAGCATCTGAAATCCCTGTCCGCAATTATACAATTTTTTCAGATTCCCTGAGCGCGCTGACATCCATTACAAGTATTAAACATACGTTTAATCCCATATATTCTTAAAATTAGAGAAAATATTTTTGAATTACGGAAAAAAACTGAAAAATTTACACTTGTCTGTATTCTAGTGCTATCAGGAATAGATGGTAACGAAACTGTAAATCTATTATTTTTAAAGAACAATGAAAAAAATTTATTTGAAAAATGCGTGAACAAAATATTTATCTACCAATGGTTTCTTTGTACTATTTTTAACTTATCAACAAAAATATGTAAAACTGCTTACTCATTTTTTAAAAACTGTAATTTTACAATCTATAAAGCATCGACACCTTAATTTTTGTCGTAAATGTAAAACCATTTATAAGATTAAAATAGCTTAAAAAAAAGAAATCTGGATTTTGTATAGGAAAATATATAGGTATATATATTTTAGCTGCAATTAACGAGGCAACGCCATTTAAGTAACATAGTGCTAGTTTTTCCGAAACGTATAATTTTTGACCCAGGAAAACATGTATATCCAGAAACGAAGAAGAAGAAGGAGCAAAAGAAGAATGCATAGGAAAAAGGAAGGGATGCAGCGAGTTGGCTCGTCGAAATGCTTTGGCTAAGAGGATTCAGGGTGAGGGGTGGAGAGATGGCGATCGTAAAAGAAATTTACCTCTCTTGTCATAACGACGAGGGTAATGTTGGTTGCGGTTGTTTCGTAGAAAGCGCCAACGTCCGATATATTCACCCCGCTGCCCAATTTCCATTCGCCGACCTTCACTAGGTCCTCTTTTTTCAGCTTGAGCAAATCCAATTTGAAATTCGTTCGCTTACCTTCGTTGAATTCTATATGGCCGGTAAGACCCTGCAAGCCCGCCTGAAACCAGACCAAAATTTACCTTCAAATTTAAACCGTACATTTTGATCCCGACTACTTACACCGAGTTTGATCGGTATTCGGGAAATTAACCGAGCGCTCGGTATAACTATCTAAGACCATATTGGTACTCCGAGTCTCCGAATTCACTTTCATCATCCCCTTAACGGTAAAATCCTTTTAGAATAATACAAATTTTTATCTCTTTTGGCTGGTGAAACAATCTCATTCGTTTTTATACATTTTTCATTAACATAAGGGGTATTTTCACCAGGGGCAATATCAAAATTAGCATAATTTTCTACACATTTACCAAAATTTCGAAGAATGTTTATTGTAAGTTTTCGAAATCCCGAATAATTCAATTATTGGCATCTGCGACTATGCGACGAAGAAACGTAATTACGTATAATAGAGGAGCGTTTTGAAAGAGAAAATCGTATTTAAAATGTACGAAATAAAGCCTACGAAAAGTAGCATTATTCCAAGTAAATAAAAGGTGGAGACGTGTCGCTCAAAAAAGGTAAATAACAGTCGCGCATCAGGTACATGGAGGAAGTGAGTTTCGTCTCTTTAATAGCGCGATGCAACGAAGCGAGCTAATTACAAACATTATATATCTCTTTTTGGAGGTAGGTCTCCGAGATTCGTACGTCTCTTTTCCGCTGGGTCGTAATTTTTCGAATGAAGCCATTTACACGGTAGCGTTGGTGGCAGGGAGGAGGCTCGCATTTTCCACCGGACTCGTCTCGACAGATTTGCGCGTTAATTACCTCGGGGGTTGCTTGCTCACTCCCCCTATACGCGCGAGTGTTGCTCGACTCATGCACACGCCGATGGAGAGTGAATTATGCCTGCCGCTCCCGGCATAAATCCATTTGCAAACGTTCAGCAACACCGAGAGGAAGAGAAGAGGAGAGGAAGAGAGGAAGCGTCGCGCAGTCTCGCCTGCGACGCCGTCTGTGTTGTACCCTCTCGCTTGTCGCGACAAACCAGAAAGAAATAATGCCTCGCTAACGACAAAACATAGCACGCGCGTACTCTCTCGCTTTTTTCCTACCTTCCTTCACTCCTGTCGATTGATCGTTGTTTATTCACTGTGGCTTAATTTGACTTTTACTTCTTACTTTTATCTCTTTTACGCTTTCTTTTTTTTCTTCTTCATTTAACCTCATTTCCGATTTCGTGTCGTGTTTTTAGATAAATTAATATTCTTTGCGCATCTTAATCTGTACCATTCAATTTTGTGACTATTTATTTTCTTCGAAATACTTTTGTAATACTACCGAAAAATAAATAATTCACTTCTCGTAACAATTTCTTTAAAATTAATTTATATTTTTTAAATCGCGAATTAACTTTTGTTCTTTTACGTTATTGCTTCGAATCACTGTAATGAAATAAGTGTGTTCATCACTATATGATAATTAATTGCATAACAGATTAGTTATTTAGTATAAAATGGACGATTGCACAATATTACAAAGACCTCCTTGGATCGAGCATATTTTTAGTTCTTTATGGGTAATGTGGTATGCAGTACGTAGAAGAATAGACACGCCTAGATGCTTTGTACAAAAAAAAACTTGTTATTTAATTCAAAATAATATATTTTATTAATTATTGATAAATGTTACCGACTATTATAGAATTTAATAATTACGTTTTTGCGCGTAAATCAATATAAATTTGTTGCATTATTTCATATAACTACCTTCTACATATTCTACTACTAAAAGTAAATGGAATATTGAAGTAGGTATTTCAGACATACAAGTTTAAAATTCCATTTTTTTTTAAATTTTGAAATACGTTGAAGTTGATAATGTTTACCTCAAAGGCAAAATTATTAATTCTAATTCTATATAACAGAACTATAAAATAAAAGTTTTAAAACGTGAGTTTTGGATTAAATCGGAAGTATATGCTAATTTGAGAAACAAATATACAGACTTATATAAATCTTACTTCAGAAAATGATGTATACAGTTCATCAAAAGGTACATTGTGAGTATATTAACTATTCAAGACGCATTAATCGAGAATCACCGACAAATTAAAGCCTGAAACTAATCGGGTCGTTGCGTAATTAGACATTATAATCAGTCAAAGTGGATCCTGCAATATATCAGAACGTAACCCACAATCGACAAGCAATTGATCATCTGGGTAGGATTATTAATTAAGCATTTGTATTGAATGGTTAGCTTATAGAATGGCAGCATCGGCATGCCCGGCCGTTTGGCACTCTTGACTAACATCTAATACAAAGTCGTGAAATTTCACGCGAGGCTAGGTGCCACCACACAGTGTCTTCCTACCGAAAATCGTGTAACGTCCAAGAAAGTTGGAATAAGTGAGGTTTTTACGCGTATTTGAGGTGTCGAGCGTGTGCCCGGCAACCGGAAAGTTATAATAAGATCGAGACAGCGAGAGTAAAAAGGGGTAAGTATTATACCGAGGCGAGGTACGACGAAAATGCAAGGAAGAATAACCAAGAGGGGTTGAGGGAGCTTTAACCGAATAATTCGCAAGAGTCCATGCATTGTCTAGCTTTATAAGTTTGTCCGGAGTTCCGGGAGCAGACGCGCCGGCGTCGTCGTGGAAGGGACGCGAAAGCGAGTGTCTTTTGCGCTCGACCACTTCCGCCTTTCTCCTTCTCTCTTCTCATCTCGCTCTTTCTCTCCTAGTCTTTATATACAGGTATATACGCGGAGGGCGAGCTCTTTCAACCGAATTTTACGGGTTCGCGCGCAACACGCGGTGTGCGGGTGACGGTGCGGAGAAGGGTCGACGAACTCCCATTGCCTCGCGTTCAGTTGTTCAATTTTTGCAAGCGTAAACACGCGGGATTGTACGAATGCACCACGTGCGCGACTCGACATCCCCCTCGATCAAAGCCACTGTTCGCGCTACCGAATGCGCGTGTCAGTTTTATCGTCGCGCGTGAATGAATTTTCAATTGGAATTGCCATCGGTGATTGCGCTTCTCGTGCGTTTTAGAGGCCCCGTGCAATCTTATTTTATGGCCTTTGGGGCTCACTTTCAACCGTTTTTTTAGGTTATCGGGACAGTACGCTCTCTCGCTTCTTCGCTTCCTCGCTTCCTTGTTTCCTTGTTTCCTTGTTATTAATGAAAGGGACGCTTTTTATTTCTCTGTATGAATTTATTAGGTGCGACATAAACTTTTTCCGGAAAAACTACTTTATTTTCACAAGCTGGATAGATTTTAACATTATTTTAAATTTTCTACGTGTTTATTCCCGTGTACATACTTTTTTCTTGTATGTCGAATTATACTCGCAAACAAATATACGTGTTTTCTGTTAGGAAATAATCAAACGATTTTTGTATAGTAATTTAATAAACGAGATATAGAGAATAGGAACACGAATGTTAATAAATAATAAATTAATTCGGTTTAAAATCATCAACACTGTTACATGTAGTGTTTCTTTCAAATATAATTAAGTATTTTTTTCTTCCGTCTATTCACTAACTATTATTATTCATACTTTTATATTTATTAGTATTATATTGAATTGAAAATAGTATGTAATATTTAATACAAAAATGTTAATATCTTTTTGTTATTCGAAAATTAATATTTAACTTTAAAAACTTTCGAATGCAATTATACCGTCACGTGTACTGTCGCGCTATTTAGGTGTATAGGAAGGAGTCGAGTGACCAGTACTAAATGCAGACTAATACAGACAGAGTAGGAGAAACGTAACATTCAGTCCGAGGGTTCCTGTCCCGCTGTCGGTGTTTTTTTCGTTCTCTCCTCGGATTTTCATATGTTACAATAACCAGAAACTAAATACATTTAACTTAATTCATTTAAATATTAAAATAGAATAAACATTAGAATTTGAATTAGTTGGAAATTCAACTACAAAATCTAATTAAAAATTATTTAATTCATCAAGTATTAAATTATTTCAGTAGAATTATTTAAGTTTCGATATATATCAATTTCGACTGCACTAACGTATAATAGAAAAATACCAATTACTAAAATACTTGTATATTTATTTTGTACTTCTCATTTACATAAATATTAACGAAAATTTGCATGTATATATATATGATTAGTTTAATTAAAATCTACATGTAGTAGCAATTTGGCTTTTAATCGGTGTTTTAACTCAATTTTTCAATTGCATCGTTATTTGTACTACGTTTAAAAAATTAAATTAAATAAAAATAAACTTATCTAAAATCTAAAATTAAAGAAATAATATATATTAAGTGGATATAAAACGATTTTTGTAATTTTGACAGAATATATAAAATTTTCTTTTATTTTGTATTCATGCATATTAAAGTCAGTTAAAAATTAAAGTTTCTGGAGCATAAGATATTTAATAGAAGGCACTAAATATTCAAAATGTAATAATTAAAAAGCCTTGAATGCGAAAGAATTACTTTTATTTTTATTTATATATATAAAAAGAAAGCTTGGAGCAATACCTTTCAAATGGTCTGTAGCATTTTATGGCCTCCAATTCTGTAAAAAGTTATGACAATTTAAAGAAAGACAAAAAATTCACAAAAATTATATGGTAATTCCCATTTAAATTTTTAAAAAATTTCGTGTTTCTTTAAATTGTCATAACTTTTTACAGAATTAGAGGCCATAAAAATGCTACAGACCATTTGAAAGGTATTGCTCCAAGCTTTCTTTTAGACGTTTGGATGAAAAAATCAAAGGTGGCGCACTTGCACTTTTTTCAAGTTGAATATTGACATGTAGTTTATGTAACATTGACCTTGAGATTAGAAATTCTAACCCAGAAGAATAAATTCTAGATATAATTAGCAACGAATGTTACATATAATGTTCTATAGTAAAAGTTGATAGATTTTGAGTTATATAGCGGTAAACCCAGCTGATGTTGAAAAAAATATGGAAAAATTCACTTTTTGCGGTTAGAATAACGTTTGAGCAATATGAATCTTTTCTCGGCAAATGGTGATAAAATATTACTATTATTATAGAAATTTCGCCGTTTTGTCGCACATTATTTTCGACTATTTTATATTAGTATAATCTATTACCTCTCAAGTATTGATCAAATATATATATACCTATATATATATATATTGTGTGTATGATGTGTATGATGCATGTGTGTGTGTGTGTGTGTGTGGGTGTGGAAATACAAAATACTTCATTTATTTTATTTTTTAATCTAATAATCCAAATATACTAAAATTCTGCAAATGAGGGAGGCATTAAGTTATTCGAATTTCCAACTAAGCATATCAAGTTACAATTTATCGCTACGCGAAGCCAAGCATGTATTAGTTCCTCTGCAACGGTAAATTGGAATTTCTCGTTGGATTGTCAATTAACTCGTATAACGCCTAATTAGTCTATTATAACCACTTTAGTGCTCGACTCGCTCCGAAGAGCGGATGTAATATTTTTGATAAATTTAATGATTGTATTGTTACTATTGGTAAAATTTAATTCCGTGCAAAGTAAAAGAATGTAACCGCTTTATTTGTCCACTATCAGTCATAAATCTCCCAGTATCAAAATTATCAATATTGTTAAATGGGATTTCGCATGTAAATTTATATTGAATAGTACATAGTGAATAATTCATTAAATTCAGTTAAAATATCCAAGAGAAACCTCAAGTTGTTTAAGAGTGCAAATGCTAAAGGTTGAGGAAGTTGAAAAGGGACAAACGAAGACCTCGCGTCTTGGTGTATATATAGAGATGAGGGGCAAGGTTATTTGCTAAACGCGGCGGTTCATTACACGCGTGTCAACGAGGCGATGCGGTGCATTTATTACTTCCCTCTCTCTCTCTCTCTCTCTCTCTCTCTCTCTCTCTCTTCTCTCTGCATATAAGGTACAAACATTCGTGGCTTCTAACTCGTCGCTTCAGTATGCAGTCGTAGACTGGCGCCACGGCTCGTGCAAATCTCACGGAGCTTTTCGCTTGCGCGCTTTCAATGTTAAAGCGCTCCATCATTTATAGATTGCGATTGACTCTTCGTAGATATTCATCTCTTTGACGTTTAAAAAATTAAATTAAATAAAAATAAACTTATCTAAAATCTAAAATTAAAGAAATAATATATTAAGTGGATATAAAACGATTTTTGTAATTTTGACAGAATATATAAAATTTTCTTTTATTTTGTATTCATGCATATTAAAGTCAGTTAAAAATTAAAGTTTCTGGAGCATAAGATATTTAATAGAAGGCACTAAATATTCAAAATGTTAATAATTAAAAAGCCTTGAATGCGAAAGAATTACTTTTATTTTATTTATATATATGGGGTATTCCACGTGAAGTGGTCCGATCAAAATTTTAAAATGCACCAAATTTTGGGTACACTTTGCAAATGTTTTTCAGAATACAGAAAAAAATTTTTAGGTACTGGAATCTATTTGCTCAAAAGTTATTCTAACCTCAAAAAGTGAACTTTTTCCATATTTTTTTCAACACCAGCTGGGTTTACCGCTACATAACTCAAAATCTATCAACTTTTACTATAGAACATTATATGTAACATTCGTTGCTAATTATATCTAGAATTTATTCTTCTGGGTTAGAATTTCTAATCTCAAGGTCAATGTTACATAAACTACATGTCAATATTCAACTTGAAAAAAGTGCAAGTGCGCCACCTTTGATTTTTCATCCAAAAGTCTAAAAGAAAGCTTGGAGCAATACCTTTCAAATGGTCTGTAGCATTTTATGGCCTCCAATTCTGTAAAAAGTTATGACAATTTAAAGAAAGACAAAAAATTCACAAAAATTAATATGGTAATTCCATTTAAATTTTTTAAAAAATTTCGTGTTTCTTTAAATTGTCATAACTTTTTTACAGAATAGAGGCCATAAAATGCTACAGACCATTTGAAAGGTTCTTGCTCCAAGCTTCTTTTAGACGTTTGGATGAAAAATCAAAGGTGCGCACTTGCACTCTTTTTCAAGTTGAATATGACATGTAGTTTATGTAACATTGACCTTGAGATTAGAAATTCTAACCCAGAAGAATAAATTCTAGCATAATTAGCAACGAATGTTACATATAATGTTCTATAGTAAAAGTTGATAGATTTGAGTTATATAGCGGTAAACCCAGTCGGATGTTTGAAAAAACTATGGAAAAATTCACTTTTTGCGGTCTAGAATACTTTTGAGCAAATAGAGTTCCAGTACCTAAAAATTTTTTTTCTGTATTCTGAAAACATTGCAAAGATGTACCCAAAATTTGGTGCATTTTAAAATTTTGATCGGACCACTTCACGTGAATACCCCATATATATGAATCTTTTCTCGGCAAATGGTGATAAAATATTACTATTATTATAGAAATTTCGCCGTTTTGTCGCACATTATTTTCGACTATTTTATATTAGTATAATCTATTACCTCTCAAGTATTGATCAAATATATATATACCTATATATATATATATTGTGTGTATGATGTGTATGATGCATGTGTGTGTGTGTGTGTGTGTGGGTGTGGAAATACAAAATACTTCATTATTTTATTTTTTAATCTAATAATCCAAATATACTAAAATTCTGCAAATGAGGGAGGCATTAAGTTATTCGAATTTCCAACTAAGCATATCAAGTTACAATTTATCGCTACGCGAAGCCAAGCATGTATTAGTTCCTCTGCAACGGTAAATTGGAATTTCTCGTTGGATTGTCAATTAACTCGTATAACGCCTAATTAGTCTATTATAACCACTTTAGTGCTCGACTCGCTCCGAAGAGCGGATGTAATATTTTTGATAAATTTAATGATTGTATTGTTACTATTGGTAAAATTTAATTCCGTGCAAAGTAAAAGAATGTAACCGCTTTATTTGTCCACTATCAGTCATAAATCTCCCAGTATCAAAATTATCAATATTGTTAAATGGGATTTCGCATGTAAATTTATATTGAATAGTACATAGTGAATAATTCATTAAATTCAGTTAAAATATCCAAGAGAAACCTCAAGTTGTTTAAGAGTGCAAATGCTAAAGGTTGAGGAAGTTGAAAAGGGACAAACGAAGACCTCGCGTCTTGGTGTATATATAGAGATGAGGGGCAAGGTTATTTGCTAAACGCGGCGGTTCATTACACGCGTGTCAACGAGGCGATGCGGTGCATTTATTACTTCCCTCTCTCTCTCTCTCTCTCTCTCTCTCTCTCTCTCTCTTTCTCTCTGCATATAAGGTACAAACATTCGTGGCTTCTAACTCGTCGCTTCAGTATGCAGTCGTAGACTGGCGCCACGGCTCGTGCAAATCTCACGGAGCTTTTCGCTTGCGCGCTTTCAATGTTAAAGCGCTCCATCATTTATAGATTGCGATTGACTCTTCGTAGATATTCATCTCTTTGACTTCAACTGCTATTTTTCACGGTAACGATTCGAAGCTATCCTTTGTTCGTAGATTTGTTTCTTTGTCTAAATTTAATATAATAACATTTAGCCCTACGCAAATATCAATCGATTTCGCAACATCGGCTACTAGTTTTACCTACTCAAAATAGTTTATTTTCATTTTTTTAATCGAATTCTATATAAGGTATTATACGATCTTGTTACAGTATTGGATTAGAATTTTAATTTTGTAATTTTGCCGACATCAATATGTAATTGCAATGAATTTAATAATGTCGCGTGTAATGTATATATACATAAAGTGTAGTGCTTGATTGTTTAACGAAAATTATTGAATCCAATGTAAGCTCGTACGCGAGCGTATAATAGAGTTAAATTATAACACAAAATATAATAATAACAGATTATTTAACCAGACTTACTAGTTAACGTCGTATCTACGTACTATCTACTGGTATTTTGTTTCAATTTTTTTTAATTAAATTAGTATACGATTACGTGTTCATGTTTATTTGAGCCGCACCCAAGCAATTTAATCTATCGATCGAAATCGTTTCATTATTTCTTACATTTTCGTTCCAATTCAAAGTTTTAAAAAAGAGATAAAAAGGATACTTTATTTCACAATTCAATTTCGTAGACAGAGAATTTTTTTGCTAAGAAACGCTTAGTCCGTTTAAGTCGATCAATCGATACGAATCGTCAAGATAACGGAAAATGAGCTCGTCGATGGAGCGATTGATAAAAATGAAGGAAAGAAAGAGTAGCAGCAGGGTAGAGTACGTTATATCGATTTGCACTTACGGAATTAATGTAGTTGTAGAGCGAGAGTCCATCGTCCCAGGGTTCCTCCTTTTCGCAGGACAAGTTCGCGGGCCGTAGGACGTGACTGCGATCCAGCGCTGCCAGTCCGTGCGCAAACACCTGTACACTGTCGTACACCAAAGCCGGCTCCGCCTGTAACGTACCATACACGCATACTCTAAACTACTAACTACATCCCAACCAAATGGTAAATAATCCACCCTCGTCTTTTAAACTCGAGTCTACTTTCCGTTCAATTGTACTGATTTTCTCTCGCTCTCTCTCTCTCCCAAAATTATAATTTACTAAACCGTTCCTCTCGTTTAGTTTTATTTGCAACATTCGAAACAAATATAAAATTTACGATGTTCTAGTATTTGAAAACTTATATAGTAAAATTATATTTATAAGTTTTATTAAGCATAAAATAATTATCAATAAGTATGCTTACTCATATTTTAGCACTGATTTTTATTGCCTAGTTCATTTTCCAAATTAGTATTATTTATTAGCTGAACTTTACTGTAAAATTTTATATATAATTTTGATTGATTTAGATCTTTCCTACATATCACCTATACGTTAAAACTACTACAATAGTTAGTGAAAAGCAACTAAAATTTAAACAAAATTAACAAAAAATTATTTATTTATTCGACAAAACGTATCAATTATTTCTCAATCGATATTAAATTATTGTACTAAAATTCTTTATTTATCATTATTTTATTAATATGTATTATCTATTAACTTTAGCAAAGAGAGTTACAATAAAAATTTGTTTATTAATTTATTCGTGAAATCTAATTTAGTTGAATAATTATTTAAGATAGTATTTAAGTATAGGAGACTATTAGGCAATACGTTTGTCCAATAGGTTTGCAAGCAATAAAATGTTTGTTCGCCGTGCTAGAATACACAAAACCAAATAGTACATTTGAGCTTTGTGGAAATCCCGAGTAGCCCACTCCTAAAAATTGATTGTAGTGTAGTGTAGGGTAGGATACGCCATACGAAAGTGTTTATTCGTTATGTACGCAATCGGATTGCTCGGTGCACGAACAAATATTGCTCGCTAAACGAGACGTTTCAAATTTTGGTCGATATTGAAGTTTAACGATTAAAAATTGAAGTGCTACAATTGAGCTATCTAACTAAAAAGAGTATTCGTTCGAATATAAAGAATATTGTCGTATCGAAAAAATGTTGATAATATTTGAATATCTAGAAATTTGGTGCAATTGGTGGATCGTTTACTTATTAAACGTTTTGTTTTGCAAACTTGAGATACCTGTATGATCCCAGATCGGTTAAGTATTGTATGATTAATCGGCTGAAATCGTTCCATTTCCCTAAGCGTTTCAGCGACTGAAGGTTCCTCCAAATCAACTAGTCGAAAGGCAGTCATGTTTACACTATTGTACTTAAAGTCTTCGAGATCGAACGTTTCTATGTCCTAGAATGGAAATAACACCAAATTATTATAGACCTTAATCAAGCTCATTTTGAAAAATAAACAGTAATACATTAGTGCAGTTGCTACAAATTTGCTTTAATTAAAAGTAAATCTAAAATTAATATTTTATTTATTTATAACGAGTTTGACTGATAACCGAGTAATTAATTTCACTTTGAATTTTAAAACTGTGTTCATGTATTTTTTATATATTTAAAAATGTACGCATATTTTAAAGTTGTGAACATAATTATAATATTTGAAAGTATTACGCGTGCATGGATAAATTTACCAGTTTGACAAGTTAAACCCTTCTTGACTTCTCAAAGGAGTAGGATATTTAACATTTAAATTATTCAAAAGCTTCGATAAACAGGTATTTTATAACTTTGCCAAAATCGTATTACAGTATTTAATTCAATTAGCTTGAAATTGATTGTATTTTATTGTTTTATAAATTTATTAAAATATCTGTTGAACCATTGAATATTTTGAACATTAACATGTAAAGCTTTCAAGTTTGAGTAAAATCGATAACCCATATAGCTAGGCGTGATACTCTTTTTGTCAGATAAGAAATATTTTATGATAAACCGGAGTAGCATCCCTATTTTCCTGAGTGCATAATAAATTTTCCAATTTACTTAAATTTGTTCGATCATTAAATGTTTGATACTTACAAAACTTGTGAACATATAATGATATCTATAATCATTCATTTGTAGTTGCAATATCTGTAAAGAAATATTGAGCGAATAAAAAATGTGTTGTTCAAGAAGAAACGATTATGCGAGTTGAATAATCAAAAACTTACTGCTCTAAAGAATTGTTGCATGTACATAGGATCTGTATCAATAATTAGTTTGTAAATCTCTTTGTGTCGAACTTCTCTAAGAACTTGTCTATACGATCCAGGTCCAGCCTGGCGAATATACATCTCCGTTTTCGGCGAAGGCGGCGATTTCACTAAGTCTTGCAGTTTGAACAACCCTGTGAAAAAAAGAAGTTCAATTTTGAACAATAATAGCCGCGAGTGGTATAAACATATAATTTTAATCTAATTTATAATCCAACTAGAGAAAATTGACTTTGCTCCGAGCTCAACTCTTTTATTAACTCTCGCAAGAGTATATATTCTCTCACTAATTAACGCGACTCGCTTTAAACTCCCAGAAGTTTAGAGAGAATAACCTCGGATAGAAATTCATTTAGCTGCGTCTAGAAACTCGATGATTTGAGAAGTTTTCTGGTTAGTTAGCCAACCACAGAGGACGGCGAGTTCCATTGCGAAAAAAAGAAAAAGAGGAAAAAAGGAAGAAACATCGCAATCTTGCATAGTTCGATCGAAAAATAGAGCGTTTCACGAAGAAGATTCAAGTTCCGATTTTAACAATAAACCGTCAGGTAGTAGAGTGGAGGCGGGAGACGATAAAACGAGGGAGTGCAAGGACTCGACCGAGAAGGGCAACAGAGTTGAAACGAGCAAAGTTGGAACATGTCACTTCCGTTTTCGTTCAATCTTCCTTCGCAGCTTCGCGGTCATGTTCTCTCTCTCTCTCTCTCTCTCTCTCTCTGCCTCTCTTATTGTTTCCGTAAAGCTAACGGCCCATGTTTCTATCTCGCGAAATTTCACTCTCTACACTGAATTCATCAGCGCTGATGCACCATTAGGAGAAGACTCGCGTGCACGGGAAACCGAGAGTATTCTACACCCGGAGACTGTGCCCCCCGACGGCCCGACGGTTATACACTGCATCAACCAGTGCGTCAGGAGCGATACGCGAAACGGGAAATGAGAGTTAGCTCGACGAGTTGTTTTCCATTTTCCTGGATTTCGGCCTATACATCGCATCCGAGACGCACTTTGCTTATCTAATGGTTCCCCTCGTCTAGTCTAGCTCATTCGGTTCGAGACGCATTCGCCGGATTTCTCTTCGAGTGCTTAAATTAGCTACTCTGGGAGTTGCTTCGCAACTAGTTGGAAAAACTCAGCTGATGCGGAGGAACCGACTGTTCTCCTCACTCCAAACGCGAAAATTTCCTCCGAAAGCGTTACGTTTTATTTTAACGCTCGATTGCGTCGTTACACTGAGATAACGCGCAAACGACTCGTGTTTACGGAAAGTGTCGGGAGAAATTCCCAGATCCAGGAAAATGGAATGTTTCTATCTTGATTTTAAACTTATCGTTACGGAGCGAACGTTTTAGATTGCACCTTCTATTTACTGCGGATGATGAACTTCTTTCTTCCCGTGAATAAACGTTCATCGTTATTCAGGGGCATTTCCATTTTTATCGCATCGAAATCGCGATCGATTATTTCTATTATTTCAATTACATCCTTCAAATTACACATAAACGTAATCAATAAATTTAGATTTTTTAAATAATAATGTTAAACGTAATATTGTAAATGCGATTGAAAAAGTTTAAAATGACTGGGTTTTAAAATTCACCGAGAATAAATATAAAAAATATTGAGTAAAGTTATTTTAGCAAAGTTAAAGCCGTAACTATGCCGTAAGAAAGTGCGAACGTTGTGAAGTTGAACATTCTGGAGATACGGGCGACGGAAGGACGAGGGAAGATAACGAGATCGAAAAGCACAATCAGCTTTAAAATAAAAAAGATAGATGCGTAAAGTAGGGAAGCGAAAATCCATCTACGAAAAGTCGAATTCGGAGGGAACTAGTAACACTCGCGCCTGAATTTGACAGTTTGACGTTCCTATTCGACGATATCTTCAACTTTCGAATGCTGATGGCAATAACTTTTTTCACGACACTTGTATAGTTCGCACGAAAAGTTGAGTGGCAATTATAAAAAATTCAGCGACAGATTCCGGCAATTTTAGAAGGAAAAAATATATTTTTCGGCTTTTGAATTTATACATATTATGTTAACGATGTAAAATATCAACATCGTATCGGATATTATATTATATCTTAAAATAACGTGTGCTCAATAAAAGTATCGATTTCCTTGTTGTAATGTTGAACATTTTTTTACTTTCAGTTTAATTTATTAATTAACAATTTATTTATTGCAGTACAATATGTAACGAATATGTAAGAATCGTATTTTGTGAAAATCGATAGCTCAAAGATTTTGATACTAACCATAATCCTCCTCGTAAATAATAGCGACTTTGGTCCAATTCAGGAAGGACATAAGGTCACGGAAAGCCCTATTGAGGTGGTCTTGGGCTGGGTACAGGTTGATACTAAACTCCTTGAAGGTAGGCTCGAAGTCGACTCTCGCCTCGAGGTGAGGAACATCCAGCGCCTCGCAGATACTTTGTATGTGAGCGCCGAGAAGTGGGTCTGAGGGACCAAAGATTCCCTGTACAGGTTGAGACAACTGCATACAAGCTGTAACAAATGAGAAACATTCATGTATAAATGAATTACATTCAATTCAATTTAACCGCTTTTATTTTTACACATCGTATACTAATAAAATATGTATTCTATTTTTTATAGTCAGTGTCTTTTTACTATCTCTTTCAAAACGAATAAATTAAAAGTGTATTTCTTAAATATTCAAATCCAACTTAATTAGCTACATTTTTGTTAAATATTTAGAGTACGTAAAAATTGTTTCTAACATAATATGCTGGAGGTAAAAGAAACGTAAAAAAATGTATATCATTTAAAATTTGCTGCTTATGAAATATTATGACTTCCGATTGTATAATGCAATATTTATTTTTCTAACGTGAGAGATTATGTTAGAAAAAATAAGAAAAAAAAGTGAAAAAAATTACAACTCATCTAACTTATAGCGCTTGCCAATATCACCGTAACATTCAACAAATTAATTTGGAATAAAGTTATCACAAAGGCGTAACGGTACGACTGAAACGCATATTCCCAGCAGGATATAAAGCACGTGAGTCCAGGAACATATAGTTGCGAGGACATTCAACGAGTCAGTTTGAAACCAAGAGGAAATTGATACGTCCGCGCCTTCGATGTTCCTTTCTTCGCTGGAGAGAACCGATCGTATTTACTTCCCATTCAACGATAGACTAGACCTTTTTTTTATCTAAACGTGACAATTTCCCTTCCTCTGACATTAATCCTTCACGCCATTGTGGTAGCAATATATAAAGGCATACATTTTACTTTCAAAACGCATCATATTATGTACTCTGTATGCATAATATTGCATGTCATAAAACACGGTGCTTTATAAAAACTTAAATTCGTGAGTTTAAAATTATTTTTAGATAATGCAATACATTTTTTCAACTTTATACAGAAAGAGTTAGATTTTTAAAAAATAGATAATTTGCGAATTAAATGCTTAATTCTCTGTTAATTTCATTAGGACTTAATTAACATAGATATAAATAATTTCAATTATATTATTTTAATTAATTTAAATGTTAAATGATTAACAATTCATTCTTACAAAATACCAAAATAATATTGGAAAATACATTTTTTAATTGAACTTAAGGTGGTATAAAACTTTTCTTAAACAATCTACTTTTATGCTTGCATTTTTTACTTAAAAAAACAGCATCATCGTCCTTTTCGATTAAAAATAAAGGTTGTAAAAACTTTCTGTAAGCATTTCTATAGTAATATTAAAAATAAAAGTCGGAATATATTTTAATTTACAACAGTTTTTGTTAAAAGATATGGCCATTACGATTTGCATATCAAAAGAAATGAGGAGTTTATTTATTAAAGAGAAGCTTAATACCTTTAAAGAAGTAAAGTAATGATGATATAGACACTATATTTTCTGAGTATTAAAATGAAAAAAGTGCATCTTTAAACGATTTTGTAATAGGAATATTTACCCTTCGTTTTACATGAAATTAATTAGCTTCATACATTCATACACGAGATAAGCATGAAAATGAAAATTTAAGAGTAATTATGTAAAAGTTTAAGCGATTGTTCGATTCGAAAGATTATAAAAATGCAAATAACTGCATAAATATGCATTCGTTTAAATAAGAAATAAAAAAAGAGATTATTATTTGAAATGTTCGAAATACTACAGTGTATATTAAGAGGAAACAGATTCAGCTGGTAATGCGTACATAACAATTTGCATTAATGTAATGCAATTATTAAAACTGTGCTCACAATAGGCGAGAGATAAAAATGAAAAACAACTGGGAGACCCCTTGAAATTTACATGGAGAGCAGCGTTTTTCCGATACCAAAGCGAAATTTGTTTATCGATCAAACGCCAGATCCAGCCGGTCCGCGTGTAGAGCGCGTTCGACGCCGAGATACCGGAAAACCTCGTGAAAAATCCAAAACTTGAACATCGAATCGAAAGAGGTGGTCGAAAAGAGGTCAAAATTTCACGGAGCTTTTGATTCACGGCAGGCAGATGCCGATTCGGAAGGTATACGCGCGCGACCCGACAGACTGGACGGTTAATAAAGTCCACGCGGCGTCGCGCAAATTCAATTTTCCGCATTCGATCTGTCCGATCAGCGGTGGGGGTGCAACAGTAATTTATATCGGGTCGTGAGGATCTTTCTTCCTTCCTTCCTTCCTTCCTTCCTTCCTCAGTCGCGCAACCGGGAAAAATAAAGACGCAGCGGAAGCGAGCGGTTTTGGCGCGTCTCTACGTAAACCGAATACGGGGCAAGGGGGTCGGGGACGACGCAACAACCTGGAGCCTCCATCGGAACGAACAGCTTATGGGTTTATGACGCAGAGCCGTGTCGAGCCAACTCGTTATGAACGAACGTGGGGAATTCTCTAACGCTTCTTCTTCTTCTCTTCTTTTTCTTCCCATCTCCCCTGTCCCCACTCCTCTCGCTCTCTAGCTTTGTCTCGCTATTTCTATGCTTTGTTTTATCATCCACTATAAAGTGCCGTAGAGCAGTAACGACTTGGCGCTGTCGCTTCACCGCATCCGATCGATCCCGAACTTATGAGCGCGAGATATACCGCACGTGTGTTGCTTTTATTCTTGGCTTAGTCCTTAGACAACCTACCGTGGATATTCGATTATTTCGCGAGCTGTCGTTGTGTTATACCGAAAAACTACCCGACTTTTTAATGAAATTTCGATACGAGCCTCTGTTATATTCTTCTTAATTTTATACATACTCATTTTTATATACCAATTTATACAACAATAAAACAGCGAGGGATTTAATAACTCGTTTCAAGCTTTACTTTCTTCAATATCTGGCAATTTATTTTGTTAAAAATTTGGTTTAAAATGTCATACAAATTAGCAGTAAATATTTATTAAATTTTAATCTATTCCATTCTCCGTGTATTGTTCAAGTACTTTTACAGTATCAAGTACTTTTCATCTAATTAGAAAATTGTTAGTTCTACAATGTAAAGCGTACATTTTTATGAAAGTGACTCCGTTGATTTTAATCTTCGTTATTTTATCAAGAGTTTCTCAATATAATTTTTTATGAACTAAAAACATTATAATATAAAAACTTGAATTTCTCTTTTATATAGGGATAAAATTTAAATATATGTAATACGTAAAAAATTTATATTCGTTTTGTAACAAAGTTCATAAAATAAGTGATAAAGTACTTATGTAAAGTTTTGTATATAAAACATTATATTATATTACATAAAAACATTTTATAACATTTAATGAATACGTTTGTAAATTAACAAATTGTATTATGTACGACTATAATTCTTATGAAGTTGGGGTGTTAGATGCATTTTCAGCTTTTGCATAATTTTTTTGATGATGAACTAATCTACGTCTAATTTTCTTGTCGACATTGATGAAGTTTCCTAATGAAGCTATTTAAATTTAAATATTTTAAAAGTTAAATAAACTTAATTTGTTTGACACTTTTAATAAAAATTTACATTATTATTTAAACAAAAACCAGTTAAAATCTAGAAATGGTGTAATATTATTTAATTTAATAAAAAAATGATCATATAAAAGGTATATATAAATTGATTGCAATGTTAAAACATTATTAATCTAGAAGAATAAATAGAGTTGAAAGGTATTCGAATGATAATATATGAGTTACCCTCCTTAACATTGTCAGATTCAACATTACTGTGTCTCTAAATTAGAATACTGAACAATAGCTTTCCCGGATAACGCAAGTATGAAAATCGGATTTGTAAATACAGTTTACATGTAATTTTGAATTATTAAACTTTGAAAATAAAGGTTAACAACAGTTGCATTAAAACGTATAAAGCATTACGCAGTACTGCCAACGATAAATAATCTTTAAAATATAAGCTGGAATGCAGTATATGGTTGCTATACATTTATGCGTGTTTGCGAATATAATCGGAAATCCTCGAATACGATTTTTATTTGAAAATTCTTAACTCGTTTATTCGAGGAAGCAAAAAATATACTCGCGTGTAGTTAGAAATGTCGGTAACAAAGGAAATCTATTGTGCAATATTTCAGTAGAAATGTCCAGATCGACGCGAAAGAATATCTAAGCGTAAATTTATTTATTTCAATCTCGAGAACCTCCGCATTTGATAGAATAAGGTACACATATATTCAGGTGGAACCTTATAGCTTGTAGACGATATATTTCAAATGATCTAGTGCAATCAACGTTAAAGAAGTATCTACCTAAATATAGATTCATAAGTAAGCTGGTATATTGATAAAATAAGTAGAAAAATAGTCGAGGAGGTCAAGCCTCGCGTCACGGTTAATCAGATAAAATAAAATAAGTAAAACATTAATTTCAAGTTGAAATTTGTATGTATAATTAGAAATGAAGTAAGGAACACAAAATTAAACGTATACATACGCGAGTAGGTGCCGTGGCCGAAGAAAAGTTTTAACCTGATTTAAAACAGCTCGCGACAACGACGAAATAAAGAAAAAGATATACTGGAGAAAGAAGCGTGTGGAGGCGTTCAGTCTACTGATGTATCATATCGGAGCCAAGTGGCTTCATGCTTTATCGACAACTTCGGACTCTTTTATGCTCCGGCCGGTAGCGCAGTTATACCTACGTTCGTGCTCGCTTCTGGTGCGCGCCAAATTGTTAAGCGACTCTACCGCGATGACGAGCTCACGCAATCAAGAAAAACGAGGGGATCGCACACGGCTAGGTATTCGCGGGTGGGAAGTACGCAACAATCTTGAGATCGTCGACGGTTATCGATCGATACTCGAACCGCGTCAATTGTGAGACGAGATTAAAGGAAACTTCATTAGCGAAGTACTCTTCAAAACTCTACTAGAACTCAACCTGCCGGCGCTTTGACTATTTACGACTTGGAGTTTGTATTTATTATTTTTATTTTTTAACATTCTTTAGTACCTTTGCTCATCTAACATTTTATCACTTTTCCAATAGGTTCCAATTCAAGTCTACATTCATAAATCAGAAACTTGGTAAAATTCGAGTACTCGATAAAAGCGGCTTAAATTTGGTGTAAAATATTTCTTCAATGTGTACTTACTCTTTGGATAAAAATCGAGCGCGAAACTCTTGACCTCGTTCTCTATACTTATTTAAATATTAGTGCTGAATTATTAACTCTTATAGATATGCCAAGCCCTTTATAAATGAAGCACTAAACATTTTGATGTATGGTGTATTAATGTACCCCGCAATGCGTAATTGATATTTTACAAAACGTTTAATATTTAATGAAAATTTATTAATCATAATTCAATGATAATGCAAATCTCGATTCTCCTCTGAAATATTATATATTAATGATCAGTATTTCACGCGCGCGCAATTGTAAATTAACATTTTTACATGTATCAATCAACGATGACAATAATATCGTGTCAATATTTAAAGACGATGTGTCGTTACGTACGATAACTTGAAGATATTAATCTGATGACACATTCAAATCTATTGCTGCTACCAAATGATATATTTATAATAAATTACTGTTTGGAAAATACGATTCAATTTTTTAATTAGTAATGAATTAAAAGAAATAAGATTTAATTAAAAAAGGGGATTATACCCTGGTAGAAAATAAAGCATCAGTTATGGTCGGTTCGTCATCTATTGACCATTTCAGGGTGGTCAGAAGATTAGACCAGAGTTTGACCATAGGTTGACCAGAATACGGACTACGCTCTTTAAATTTATAACCTCAAAGGTTGCCTTAGTATTTCGTCATTAAACTAAATTTTAGCATTTTTGACTTTATACGCGATAACAGCAATAAAAGTTAAACTATTTAAACTAACAAGGAAACTATTTGCTGATAACCCTCAAATCTCTTATATTAGAGTTCGTATGCAAAAATATCAGTTCATTACCATATGCAGCTATTCAGCGATGAAGCTCAAATCTCTTATATTAGTGTTCGTATGCATAAATATCAGTTCATTAATACTTATATGCTATTCATCGATGAAGCTTAAATGACTTTTACTGTTGTTCGCATGCAAAAATTTCATTTTTAGGGAAACTACTTTGAACATGAGCATACACTTAAATTTATTCGATAAAGCTCAAATGATTTATTCTGGTATTCGTACACAAGAACAGGATTTTTGAAAAAAAATTTTTTTCAATTGTGACACTTTATTTCTATAATTTTTTGTTGAAAAATTATCTAAACAAAATGGTTTATTTCATCTAATTTTTTTAACAAACTGTAAATATTAAAAAAAATTTATTTGTTAAAGTTGTTTTTTTAATTGAAAAAAGAGCTTTTTAGATCAATTTAAGATTTAATACATCCATATATGTTTCATATATACTTAAATACCTTTATATTTTGTTTATTTAGTTACAAGCAATGTATTTGAAAGTAAATATAAGATATGCTGGACAACTAATTATTATAGTATTTAAATTTTAACTTTAATGACATTTTTGTAATCTTTCATTGTAAAATAAATGTGAAACGCTATTTTTAAAAAGAATAACATTTTTTCTTATTTAGTTGAACAATTAATCATACAAAACTAAGTATAACCTATTTAAATGTCTAACCTCAAAATCATTCATTATACGCGTACGGTAAACTTATGGTGAAATTCCGTCGGGTATAAGCGGGGTTTTTCACCAGAAACTACTCTATTTTCTGATCACTGACCATAAAATTAACAGACATTATGGTCAACGTTATGCTCAAATTTCTACCAGGGTAGTGTGATAGTTAAAACGGTTAATGTTTGTTTAAAACTGTTATACATCAAATCAACAAATTGTATGTTATATATTTTAGAATAATTCTTAGTTATCTCTAGAGCGTATAATCTGTGATGTTCGATAATAGGTAAAGTCGATACGATAATGATGGAAAAAATTTGCAGGTCGGTGTAAAAAAAGTGATGTCCCTTGCGATAAGAAAATTTTGCTCTCATTAAGGTTATAATTCTGCGAAGTAAGTTTAATCAGTAAGGAAGAAAAACAAGATTTTGTTCCGAGTGATTCAAATTCATGAAAGTATTAAAAACGATATTCTGAGAGAAGGAAAAGAAAGTAGAGACAGAGACAAAGAGGTAAAAAAAGGGGGTGAACTCGTGATCACGTAACTGTGCCGAGAGGTGCTTCTGATTGTTACGCAAACTGCGTTATTCGCATCGTGGTTTAAATCGCGCTTAAACTGACCTTTTTTAGACGTTCGAAACGAATCATCTTTAGGCACGTACTGGATATCGTACACCATAGTGGTGTTCGGTAAAAGGACTTTTTCCTTGTTGATTTGGTAAACGGCATATTTAAACGCCAAATCCGAGGGGCTGTTCTTCTGATCTTCTGTAAAAATTGCACCTGCAACATAAACATTAATTTTTACATAGCATAAATGATGGAAACGGCTAAGATTTAATAACGTTGCATTGAATTAGTTATTAGCTAACAATAATATATTAACGATTCACCAGTACATATCGTATCAGTAACAAGAATATATCGGTCGTTGGTCCGCGATAGGGGATTCATTATATATCACAGTGTGGGTGTTCTAATTTATAGGATTACCTCTAAAATTGAATAATAAATTTTGTGATGCAAATTTTGAAGCATGTATTTTCATCCGAATTCACGATTGTAACTGTACTATAATAATTTATGATATTTTGGGGTATTCGCGTGTGAAATGTGCACGGAAGATTATTTAATACTACGTGAACGTTAGCTACACGTTACTCTATACTTGAGCTTTCCTCTTTTCTACCATATAAATTCACAATTTTGAAGCTCCGCAAGAGTTTTACATCATGGTTACAACAATTTTATCGTACCACAATACATCAACACCAAAATTATTGACTGCTTTATACAATTTTGGCAAAGACAAAAAATATATTGCGTATCATTTTTGTTTTTAACATTTAGTTTTATTAAATTATTTATATATAAAAATTATTATTCATGATTAAAGAAGAGAAAATAAACATGGTAAATGAAGAAACAATTTGTTTTTCCCATCTACTACCTGTACAAACTTTTCGCATTCCACATGTATGTCATTTACGTTGTAATGTACTACTTTACGTAAGATCCAATAATTTTGACAATTATTCAAAGGTATATGACGGTGTAAGGCGACAATATACATTCTGTATTCATCCTCGGGAGTTTATGTAGAAAATTGGTACAGGCTTAGCTCATGGCATTGGTGTCATGTTGATCCAAGCTAAATATATATTTATGCAAGTCCGTGTTAGATCTCAAAATTGAGGTACGACTTGGAAATGACGCGCGTGAGTTAACTGTGGGTTGAGCCTTGGTTGAATTATCATTCAAAGGAGGGGACACCGGGTAAACGAGTCCAGTCTGTACGCGTTCGTTAAATCGTTAAACGGTACGTCAACGATTCCTTTGCACTGGTGTTTACCATGATCTATGTAAGTTTGATAATGAAGTTTACTCAACGCTCCTGAGAGTTAAGCCAACCACTGGACTCTCTTCATTTACTGGATTTTTATGCATTTAAATGTTTAGAAATTGCTATTTATCTCCAGCTTCTAGGGGCTAGAGAAACTGGCTTATTTATCCCGATCGGTGACATTATTAGAAGTTTGTTTTTTTGTTGAAAATTAAAATAACAATATACAAACTACTATTTTCATTTACGAAAAGTATTAAGAGCTTCTTTTTTTATTTCTATAAACACCAAGTTTAACATATGTAGATGTCTTTGCGTTAAATAATGATGGATAACGGTATTAATGTACAAAACATTTTTTATCAAGCTCCTATAGCGTGATATTTTTTCTAATAAATATGAAATTTCATAAAATTAATTTTACTTTATAAAATTAACACAATGTGTACTACTAGAACGTTTTATTATTTATAACTATTTATACAAATATTTGTAGAATTACATTATTCAGTTACTATTTCAAGATATAGTTGGTATATTATATTTGTTATATATTATGTTTAATCAAGTGTTAACGATCAAAATATTAAATACAGAAAAGAAAATAAAAAGTAAATAAAACACTTTTTTGACATGCTAAAATTCATGTTTATTTTTACACAAATAAATTCAAATCGATATGCAATAATAATTTCGTGGCGACTACTTGGATGCGCTCAAAATTTGAATTATTTTTTAGTTGCTTAGCAACCATCTCAATCGCTTTTCTTTTAATTTTCATTACAATACGCACTTATATACTGTACATACCACTCAATCATGAAAACATAAATAATCGCTAAAAGTTAAACAAATTATAGCATTCCATCCATAACAGTCAAGTATTATTATCAAATCATGGAAATCTATCTTACAAAACGATTCATAAGTATTATTCTCATAATACCCTTAAATAGATATCGAAGTCAATTTAGATGAAAAAACAATTTTAATTAAATAAAATAATGTGGTTAATATTGTGAAAAATCAAGATATCATTGACCTTTGTTTGGAGTATTATCTAGTGTGATTTCAAATTTTCCAAAAAATAAATACTTAATAAAGAATAAGTGATAATAAAATCCACACTAAGAATATACGTTTATTAAGATTTGAACCTTGTATACCATCCTAAAAAATCCGTGATTTTATCTGCAGTCTATTCACTTTTTGGTTGAGTTAATTAAGTAAATGTAGTTTTGAGAGAATAATCATAAATTTCTTAATATTCTACATTAATTCGTGGGTGGAATTTACAAAACGATCGATTCTCATGAGTATAATAAAAAAAGAAGATAATAAAGCTCTCCATTTGTCAAGTGTGGATTCTGTGAATGGTCATGTAAAAATTATTGGAGCATGTCTCTATGAATTTTGAACGTTATATCCAAAGTCAAGCTTGAACTAATCCATTACATTGAAGCGGTATAATCGTGGAGAAAAGCTGGATTACGCAAAAACTAATATGAAATTATTTATCGCCGTTTTTGCGTAGAGGATGCTAATAATGAAAATGAAACGAAGCCGGAGCAAGAACATTAAGACATCTGGTCAGTGAACCCAGGCGATAAAATCAACTAAGTGGAATTCATAACAAAGTTTACAGTTGTAAAGTTCATATAACGAGGTCGTCGATATATCGTCGTTCTCCTTCGACCGTGTGAACTAATGACTTTACTATGGTGACTGTGATGGCGACGGTGGCGGCGGCGGCGGCGACGGTGTGTACTCTCGTAGCTCAGTCGATGGCGGCGGCGGCAGCGGCAGTGGCAGCGGGGGCGGTGGTGGCGTAGCTCGAGTTTTAATTAGATTCGAATAATTGCACCGGAACGAATTACGGATTTCGAGCGGGGAAACTGTACCGCTTTGATACAATTAGTGCGACGACATTGTAACTCGCCTCGAAAACTTTTTTATACGGACAGATTCCGAATCCTACTCATATTATACAATTCTGTCTGTGCTTATACACTTTCGACCGTACCGGAAACTACATTCTCATGGTAATTTTCTTAAATAAAATGGCGAGCTCCGCGGAGAAGAGGCAGACGTTAATACGCCGGCACAAAGGATGAACCATCTGGAAAGGAACTTATGCAATCAGTAACGAAGGAATTTACTCTCGCCCCCTCCCCCCTTGAATTTCTGATTGATCTTGATTAGATGGATGAATATTGCAAAAATTAATGGAATATCGCAAAATTTATAAAATAACTCATTTTCTCGAGTTACCCAGAAATTTATCGTATATTTATTAGATCTCGTAAAGCGATGCTTACTCAACCGGCTACTTTACAAAGAATCTAAAGATTATTTCTACAACGTAATTTCCCTTGGACATTGCGCTTCTAGTGTTTCGATATTATTAACCTTTACAGTAAAATCTACTAATTTAATTCGTACGAGAGGATAACCGACCCAAGTTCTTTTTTTCTCTGTAAACTTACGGTTAAGGGAATGATGAAATTTTCGGTTATATACGAAAACAGGCGGAGGCGATCCCGTAAAGTATGTAATTATTTGACGTGAGAGCAATGATATAAAGGTCGTGAAAGCTTCTCACGTAGCACCTTAATTGGCGGTAGGTCGAACTGAGAATTAAACCCCAGTAAGTTGGACGTGATCTCTCTTGGGTTGACCGTTTCGGCACTTTACTCATCATCAAAAATCTCATGAGACCGTACACATATACTCCTTTGACGAATACGAGGGATTTGAATGATAGATTAGAAATAAAGCTTATCGTAAAATGACAATGACAAAATTATATACTTTATAATAGAATTTCAGTAATAGAAATAACACTAATGATTCATTTTGATAATCATCTTATAAAGCGTTGATAATTTATCTCGAATAAGAATAAAAATAAAAATAAGTCCCAGTAGCGTCCTTGTATTTTTTAAATTCATTACTAAGTTATTAAATTATTAAATTAATTTTATTTTCATAAGTTACTATTAAATGAGTGAAGTAAAAAAATTTAAATTATGCGTTATAACATTATAAACCGAGAGACAGTTAATTACTTTTCATTACTGATAGATAACAAATTAAACAAAATGAATATTTCTTTGTTCTCAGTTATTCGAAAACTACCATCATACAAATTTTCATAGGAATATGTCAGATGCTCGTCAAGCGACATTAAGAAAAGATGTTCAGAGGCTGAGAGACACTTTTTCAATGACATTTGCAATGAAATCTTAGTTTCGAGTAATTTTCGTCAAACTGTAATATTCGGGTGAGGAAAGAAAATTTTCGAATCGACTGTAACACGTATAAAGATCTTTCAATCGAGAACTTTTGAATAAGTGAAAGAAGAAAAAGGTTTGTAAAGGTTCATTACGATAACTCGGTTATTTTCTGTAATATTCAGAGAGGTCTATAAAATCCAATCCAATAATTCTACATCTCGTTTGGAAAAATAAACTGTGGAGAGTAGCTACCAGTAGCTACCGGTAACTCAACTCGACGTTGAAAACGTAGGAGGGGAGTATCGTCGACGAATGGAAATTCGCCGAGTGTGCGGGAAGGTTCCACCGAAGGTTCCAGCGAAGAAAATCCGCATCGTCAGATCTGAGGGTTGTACGCCTCTAGCCTTTGGATGCGCGCGGCCTGACTATACGACGGCTAGACCTCACGGACATGGCGCGAATTGCCGCTTACGCGACAATTTATGCTGACGGATCGCCCGGAATGTCCAATTGAGAGCCACCGCGGCGCGCGACGCGCGGCTCGCTCGGTCTAATCCGGCACCATTATCCCGGACTCGCTTCGAAGGCCGATACGTTTGCGCTTGAAATCTTGACACACTGCGTACCCTTCTACTAGCACGAGAAAATCGAGCAATTTCGCGTTTAATTACAGCACCGATTGTTCCACCGGAACTTTATTCCAGGATATTGCCTTTGGGATTCAATTATTCAAAAAACCCGACTTTTTCATCCGTTATGGGCTTTTATTGCCCTCTCACACTACCCCCCCCCTCCCTCTCTCACTCTCTCTCTCTCTTTCTTTCTCTCTTATACATTTTAATTTGCACAAGAAGCCACCACAATGTTCGTTTATTTTAATTAACGTTTGAATTTATGTGCTGAATTTGTGTTCCATTCAAAGTTATTACACATCAAAAGAGTTTAAATTATTTCGTATACTTTTGAGGTATCGACAATAACATATATATACTATTCCATACTATTCAACGAGTATTCTCGTTGATTTTAGGCACTTTTATACAATATGTTTTTTCGGATATTAAATTTTATGTAAATATTTTAAGCTGTCGGCCAATTGAACTCCCTCATTCGTATGAATATATACACACATATAATGGGGCTTTCAGAATTTTTTTATTCAAAAATCACTTTTCGAGTATGGAAAAATGTATCTAAAATGTCTGTAGAATATATCAGTACATTGTGAAACATTTGGTGCAATGTTCACTGTAATTACTTTCCAAACTTCAGAATTGATAATAATGTCATCATTATAAAAAATCACAGTTTGGATTATAAATTAAAACCACGTAATACAATTAGTTTGCATAAATTAAAAATACTTAAATATAGAACTAGATAAATTTTCAAACTTTATGATTATTTCTCGTTCTTGTATATGTATATATTTTTGAAAAGAAAAATTCAAAAAGTTAAATGTTTATGTAAAATATCTGAATATTTGGAGTTTTTCATTTGGTTACAGGATTTGAATGTGATTGATCTTTTTACTCTCAAAATTTGTATTAACCCTAACGAAATGACTTTACAGAAGTTTAATACGTTTTTAACAATTTAAACATTTTAACCGCGTGTTATGTATGCAGGTAAGAATTATGTTTTAGCGTAATTACTATTTTAAGCATTTATCGTAGATGACGATGTTAAACACTAGATAATGTACCGTAATAGATAATCCTGATTTGCTGTGTTAAGTTGACAGCAAGTATCTCTTGGTAGTACGGTATAAACGCTTTACGCTCCGTACAAGGCAGACTTGTGGAATATCGTGTATGTACCTCATTAACTGCTCAAGCGGCAAGAAACTTTAAGTAACTTTCATCAAGGTTGGGAATCGCCTGTACCGCCTGTTTGCCCTTGGCTTAGTAGGGTTCAAGAAATATGTGTGTTGCTTCCAGTCTTTACACATACACACTTATCTATGTTTTGTACAATCACCTCATTTTGAGTATCCAATTTAGTGAGTGACAGTTTGCATAACACAAATAATCGAGAACTTTTGAATAAGTGAAAGAAGAAAAAGGTTTGTAAAGGTTCATTACGATAACTCGGTTATTTTCTGTAATATTCAGAGAGGTCTATAAAATCCAATCCAATAATTCTACATCTCGTTTGGAAAAATAAACTGTGGAGAGTAGCTACCAGTAGCTACCGGTAACTCAACTCGACGTTGAAAACGTAGGAGGGGAGTATCGTCGACGAATGGAAATTCGCCGAGTGTGCGGGAAGGTTCCACCGAAGGTTCCAGCGAAGAAAATCCGCATCGTCAGATCTGAGGGTTGTACGCCTCTAGCCTTTGGATGCGCGCGGCCTGACTATACGACGGCTAGACCTCACGGACATGGCGCGAATTGCCGCTTACGCGACAATTTATGCTGACGGATCGCCCGGAATGTCCAATTGAGAGCCACCGCGGCGCGCGACGCGCGGCTCGCTCGGTCTAATCCGGCACCATTATCCCGGACTCGCTTCGAAGGCCGATACGTTTGCGCTTGAAATCTTGACACACTGCGTACCCTTCTACTAGCACGAGAAAATCGAGCAATTTCGCGTTTAATTACAGCACCGATTGTTCCACCGGAACTTTATTCCAGGATATTGCCTTTGGGATTCAATTATTCAAAAAACCCGACTTTTTCATCCGTTATGGGCTTTTATTGCCCTCTCACACTACCCCCCCCCCTCCCTCTCTCACTCTCTCTCTCTCTTTCTTTCTCTCTTATACATTTTAATTTGCACAAGAAGCCACCACAATGTTCGTTTATTTTAATTAACGTTTGAATTTATGTGCTGAATTTGTGTTCCATTCAAAGTTATTACACATCAAAAGAGTTTAAATTATTTCGTATACTTTTGAGGTATCGACAATAACATATATATACTATTCCATACTATTCAACGAGTATTCTCGTTGATTTTAGGCACTTTTATACAATATGTTTTTTCGGATATTAAATTTTATGTAAATATTTTAAGCTGTCGGCCAATTGAACTCCCTCATTCGTATGAATATATACACACATATAATGGGGCTTTCAGAATTTTTTTATTCAAAAATCACTTTTCGAGTATGGAAAAATGTATCTAAAATGTCTGTAGAATATATCAGTACATTGTGAAACATTTGGTGCAATGTTCACTGTAATTACTTTCCAAACTTCAGAATTGATAATAATGTCATCATTATAAAAAATCACAGTTTGGATTATAAATTAAAACCACGTAATACAATTAGTTTGCATAAATTAAAAATACTTAAATATAGAACTAGATAAATTTTCAAACTTTATGATTATTTCTCGTTCTTGTATATGTATATATTTTTGAAAAGAAAAATTCAAAAAGTTAAATGTTTATGTAAAATATCTGAATATTTGGAGTTTTTCATTTGGTTACAGGATTTGAATGTGATTGATCTTTTTACTCTCAAAATTTGTATTAACCCTAACGAAATGACTTTACAGAAGTTTAATACGTTTTTAACAATTTAAACATTTTAACCGCGTGTTATGTATGCAGGTAAGAATTATGTTTTAGCGTAATTACTATTTTAAAGCATTTATCGTAGATGACGATGTTAAACACTAGATAAATGTACCGTAAATAGATAATCCTGATTTGCTTTGTTAAGTTACAGCAAGTATCTCTTTGTAGTACGGTATAACGCTTTACGCTCCGTACAAGGCAGACTTGTGGGAATATCGTGTATGTACCTCATTAACTGCTCATCGGCAAGAAACTTTAAGTAACTTTCATCAAGTTTGGTAATCGCCTGTACCTCCTGTTTGCCTTGGCTTTATAGGGTTTCAAGAAATATGTTGTGTGCTTCAGCTTTACACATACACACTTATCTATGTTTGTACAATCAATCATTTTGAGTATCCAATTTATGAGTGACAGTTTCATTAACAACAAATAATACATTTAAATGTCTAAGCAAAACTCAGTGGTTAATTAATATAATTTCATAGTATTTGACAGAAAGTAAACACATTTATTTCTTTTAAAGTATAAAGTATACCTCCAGCATTGTTATACAAAGTCCTCTGTTGGTGGTAGAAAAAAGTATAAAAGTTTTCATAATATCTATACCATTTGAGTTTTTGACTCTATTCTTTTATAATTTTATATATATATTTCAATAAAAAATAATTCATTTAATAATTTATGGAAATAATTTTTACTACGGATGCGAAATTGATTGCGAAGTTAAACTAACGTATGCAGTTTATTCAATTATAGAATATAATATGACTTGTAAAAACCGCTCGTTTGCTCGTGACTTATATTTTTATGTATTACAATTTTTTTAAATAAATAATAAAATTATATTATTTAATACAAAATAAAAAAAATAAAATAAATTTGATTAATTTACAGTTTAATTTAATCTTTACATATTTTTACTACTTTTTGTGACGGTGCCTCTATCTTGCCACCCCTCTCCTTCCCATCAATAACCAACATGTATCAATCCTAATGACCAACTAGATAATGTTTCAGACGATTTTACATCAATTTTCATATCAGACATTCAAAACTTCCACAATTCCCTCTGCCGTGGTTAATTAAATATAAAAGTTAGATCCGATAACCAAATGGAATATTAACAAGATTATACAACGTAAATTTATCAGTGTACTGATATAAATAGATCTGTAACAATTATCTCATTACTTCATTTAATAGTAATAAGTATATAAATTACAAAACTATTGATAAAAACTGTTGTTTAAAATAAGATGCACAAAACTGTATAATAGGTACATTATAATGGCTGTTTTATTAAGGAGTCCGATGATTTTCGATAAAAACTAAACAATGTTTATTCCAGAAGAAGTTAATTTAGTTATGATTGATGATCTGATACAGATTTTATCGTTTTATATTTATACCTATAACTAATCTCTTTTTTATAATATACATAGAGATGCTAAAGGCTAGAAATAATAATAAATTTCTTTTTTGTGTTTAAATGGTTAAAAAGAATTATGTATAAAATCAATAATCAAATCAATAAATCAAATTTCTACTCGCTGGCATAAATTAAAAAAATATAAAGTACAAATATAAACGTGAAGCTGCTAAGCAGACACGGAGAACCTTATGTTTTGTGTACGAATCATACTCTAATGTATAATGGATACTCTAATATGATGTAAAAATATGAAGAAAGAAATTTAGCATTTAAGTTTCGTTTATTTTTAGGCACGGTACCTTCTAACTTTTGTTTCTGCTAAAATTTTGCACTAAACCAATGGATATTGTTGAATCCTAGCTACTTACTCAACTTTGTCTAAAACTATGGTTTGATTGTCTATCTGAAATTGGTCAAGAGTTGCAATCAATCAAAAAATCTTGTTTTTATCAAATATTGGCTTCAATGACGTATTACTTTCATGTAAACGATTTTTAGAATTTGGGACTTTATCATTCTTCATATTTTCACATCACAAAATATATCCTAGAGTTAGAAAGAGCATGATCCGTGTACCAAACATATTAGGGTGTTCTTGTAAGTAGAAAAATAGGTAGTATAAGAGGAAGAACAAAGTTTTGTCTGCAGATCAAGGAAGAATTACAAGTTGTAATCCTTTATTTTATATATAAAATCGTGTGATTAATATTGAATGACTTTTTTTTAATTTTAACACTGGCTTATCCTCTTAAGTACTTGAAAGAGTTTAAAGTACACAACGTAACAATTATCAAGGAAGAATGTTTAAAACATTTAGCCAAACGTTTGTATAGAGCGCTTTCGCGCCTAAAATCAATAGAGTTATACTTGATAGTAAGAAGAAAGGAACATTGATAGTCCCTCCACGTGAACCTCTCTTCACTCCGGTCATGCACGTTCAGTGTAAGCATATACCACTCCCAATATATTACTATTTATGAAATAATACCCCTAGAAGACATTTTTTGTCGATAGTACGGGTATTTCCAAAAATGTTTCCAATAACAGGAAGTGTATTTCATAAACGAAAATTATGCGCTTCCATCGACTGCATGCAGTAAACATAAATATAAAAAGAAAAAAAATATAAAAATATAAAAAAGTTTATAAAAATATAAATTATAAATGCATATACATAATTAAGTATCTGAATACATATATTCGAACGGACGGCCGGACCCTGATAGTTTTTACTCTAAGAACTTAAATAAAATAAAAAAAAACTTGGCGTATTATGGTGGTCAGAAACTGTTGTGTTTGTTTCGATTATAATATTTTAACATATTGTGGATGTAGATGTGAAAATGATAGATGATAAAGGTTTATAATATTCAGCAAATTATCGCCTTCCTTACCGGAAAAATTGTAAAAGAATTGTAAAATTTTTTGATATCACATCATACACGTTCAGAGTGACTGAAATTTACACTTATATTTAATTTTCTTTAATGTTATGAACATTGTTATTAGTAGAGTATGGATTTTTCTATCTTTTTGTTTAAGGTTTGTTACCTTCAATTGCTTTTGAGCCCTTATAGAATTTCGAATAAGAAAAACGTTTGTAACTGAAATGGCTAGTAGCACTGTGTAGGTTTTATCTCACGATGAACAGCATTTTCCGACTTTTTTTGATCATTTATTAGATGGACATAACCTTCAAATATTAAACAAAACTTTCTCGGGTGAACTTGATAAGAAAAGTGCAAGCGTGTTATGAAATTTGATTCGTTTTACCGTTTGTGATGGATACCGACGATTATTTATGCTTAATAAATAGTTATTTTGAAGATATTTTGACTTTTATTATTTTTTTGTCGAATTGATCCAAATGATTATTCCAAGCTTGTTCATATCTTAGAGTGACTCATTTTTCTTAGTCAAATTTGAGATTGCGAAAATTAGTTTTCATGTTTATAAACGGGTTGTAAACTCTAATCCAAACAATAAAATGTCCGAGAAAAGTTTGAAAAAGCGTTTGATCGCTGTACAAAAACTGACCACGTATGCAAACACTACTCAAATATATCTACGAAATATTTGCAATTCTACCAGGGAGTTATTGTCAAAATAAACACTTTTTTTTAATTTGTAATACAAAAAATGATTGATATTTTTGGTTAAAAAAAATTGTGTGATTTTTTGTCTATTTATCATTGTTAATCACATAAACAAATAAAAATAATTAAAAAACCCCGAACCAATGTTTCAGTTTATGACATGGCTATGTTAATGTACTAGTAACATGAAATAATGTTATACAAAATCAGAAATAAGTACTGTACGAGGAAGCTACCTGCTACCAATTAGTAGCGGTTTTTATTGTTCAATATTTTCAAAGGCATGCTTTGTGAAAAATTCTATCTCTAGATGAATATTATCTTTTAATAAATTTACAATGTGCGTTGGCAATTTACATTTACATAACTATAACTAATATCATCAAGATAATTTTGTCGCCCAATCAGTGTTTGGGGAAGGTTCAGATTTTTTCGATATTGATGAACATCATTAGAACAATTTATTTACTTGCCAACGTTTTGATCGATATCTTCTATCCCTGTACGGGCTATACCTTTTATAATTATAACAAACATCTTTTCATACATGTATTATCTGTACAAATATATATTAACATTACTTCTAAATAGATTACTTACTATTTCGTCATCATTACAATTTGTATTATAATTAATAGCACCCTGATACATTGTTCCACAATATTGTAAATAAAAGAATAAGCAAATATTAATAAACAAAAAAATTGAAAAACATTTACGCAGAGTTTCAGGCTATGTATAACTATTTTCCATATTATTATGTTAAAAATTAACATTATAAAATTAAGATTAGAATAAATAAATAAATAAAGAACACACAAAATAAATTAACATAAAATTACAAATATTTAGAAAAAGGCAGTTCAAAAATTTAAAATAATAAATTTATATCACAGATGGTTAATATTGAAAAACAATTTTTAAAATATCTATGCTATGGTAGTCACCCGTGCGATTTCTCTGAATCAGATCAATTGCACAAACATTCCCACCCACAGCGCAAAACTTTAATTTTCGGAAATTTAAATTATTGTTTTTTTTTATTCATTTATTTATCAGCAACTAAAATTATTGTTATAAAAGGTTTGAAATTTTTTTTTTAATTGCTTAAAATTAATATTACGTTCGAAAGAATTTTATTAGTATTTAGAAAATGAAAAAGTAATTAAAATGATAAAAGTGTATTTCAAAATTTTTCCGCATAAAAATTCATCGTTTCCTACATAACTAGTATTATCATAACTTTTCTAAATAATAAAAATATTCGAGTGAAAAATGTTATGTGATGTTTGCGATATTTGTGGATAAAAAATGAGGTATGTGGTCAAAATTTGATAAAATGTGTATAAATTTTATATCAGGAATATCAGGCAACTGATTAAATAATTCCGTGAGAAAGGTTATATAAAATTCGTGTATAAATTGATCAAGTTAATCAACTTGTAAGGGTATGCTCGGTCACGGTCACTATAAACTAGTATACGTAAAACAAAATAATCAAACTCTCGAAAAGTAGAAGTCTAACCTTTGATAACTCAATTGGAGAAAATCGATATCTCGAAGTTCCGGTTGCACTTGCTAAATAAAGGAAAACACGAAATTTTCGCATGAGAGGCGGTTAAAACGAAAGGGTTTTTAAGTTCGTTATTTAACGTCTGGTACGATGTGTGCATTCCAATGGAGACAAGAAGAGACAGAGTGAAAAGCTAACAAAGTAAATTTTCCCCGGTAGCCAAAGTCGAGGTCACACCGAGGGCCAGCGCAATCGTAGGTTTGGCACTGGGTCCGCATTGAATTACCGCGGTCTCGTGACGTTTATATCCCCCGAGGTAATGCGTCTGGAGCCGGTAGCGGATGTTAGTGGAGCCGATAATGCGCTTCCTAGTTTGCAAATGTACGCGTGGACTGTTGGACGGTTATCTCCGAGCAATGGTCGCGTCGTCGACGCTTTACCTGCCTTCCGACCAAATAAAAGAATGACATTTTGCGTGATTTACTGGGCGTTTAGAGCTTCAGCTGTACACTCTATACATACACTCTATAAGCTGTTTGTAAACGAGTCCGTTGTGAAACCTTAGCGCGAGGCAGGTTCAAATATTTGCGGTTGGGATGGATAAACAACCGTACTTATACGATGCGATATTATAAATGGAGGATTCCTCGCTTTCAGAATATTTGTACAATCGCGGATTCGATAATTATTCTCCTTTATGTTTACGGAAACAATTCGACCATGCTTCTTTGAATATATATATATATATATATTATCATATACTTATTCAAATGCATAATCAAAGATGGTTCATATCAAAACTTTTCACTTTAGTTATGTGTTACTTTACAAGGATTTTAATAGAATTAAATATTCAGATGCTAATCTTTTATGTGCCCAAATATTTTACTGGTTTCATTAAAATCGGTGACACAACTAGACTGGTAAATTATTAAATATTTTATCCAAACAACAGAGGAATTTCTTGACTTTAAATATAATTCAACGCAGAGATGATTTTTTATTTTTCAAGTATTAATGAAACGTAATAAATATAAATGAAATATAAATGAAACGTAACAACATGTGAAATGAGTGCATCTCAATACTCATAAGTTATTTTTTATAACTCTCGTGTCTGTTTATTATTAATAAAACAAAGTAATTGAATGGACAGATTAACTTTTTCCTGTTATGAAAAATTTCAATGTATTAAATATTAATTTTAATTTATTGTAATATTGTAATTACATCGATAAATAAATGTAAATGAAAATATATTATTGGTAAATTTATTTCCCGAAATTTGGGAATTCTATTGTATTAAGAATGATTGTAATATACACAAGATTATTGTCGATAAATATTTTTATCGTTGCAATAAAACATAAAGCTGCGTTAAAATAAAAAAAAATAATTACGGAAACAAAATAAGAACATTTTTTGTTTCTTTAGACCGCCACCGCAGGCAAATATTTAATTTTCATTTAGTCATCTAACTTTTATTTAAAAAAAATAAGAACACTGCGTTAATTTAATGAATTTTTACGAGATTAAAATGTTAAAAGGAAATAATTACTTTATCAAGAAATATATTGGTTGTACTAAAAATTTAATGCGTTTAAGTCAATGTCACTTAAAAGTTCTATAATATAATATGTTCTTATAACAATATTAATCCAATTTTTTATAAATTAAAATGTATATAATCTTACGTAAATATTTCGTATGAATAGATTTCAATATAACTAAATTATCCAGTTATAAATAATTTTATATATTACAATGTTTTTTTTTTAATTTCTACACGGAGAGAAATTAAAAATTACAAAATATTTTGTAAAAATTACAATAGTGTCTTGTAAATAAATCAGAAACTACAAAATTAAGAAAAATTACTATAGTTGATATTAAAATTTACAAAACTTATAGTAAATAAGGTAAATGTCCTAGTTCTCGATAGCGATCCAATTGTCGATAATATTTAAGAATACTTATTTAGTTTTATAATAATTAAATGTTTATATACAGCAGTAATGATAGTATATTGTGTGCCTAGGGTGTAAAGCATAAAAGCCCAGTTAGCCCTTGGCGCACACCATATTTTTTCTGACAAGTGCACGAATGTTCGCGTTTGAAGGGCTCTAAAAATAGGGACACTATGCAAATATTGCGCTGTAATTAATAAATGCATATATATATATGGGATATTCCACATGAAGTGGTCCGATCAAAATTTTAAAATGCTCCAAATTTTGGGTACACATTGCAAATGTTTTTCAGAATACAGAAAAAAATTTTTAGGTACTGGAATCTATTTGCTCAAAAGTTATTCTAACCTCAGAAAGTGGATATTTCCAAGTTTTTTTCAACACCAGCTGGGTTTACCACTATTTAACTCAAAATCTATCAACTTTTACTATAGAACATTATATGTAACATTCGTTGCTAATTGTGTCTGGAATTTATTCTTCTAGGTTAGAATTTCTAATTTCAAGGTGAATGTTACATAAACTACATGTCAATATTCAACTTAAAAAAAGTGCAAGTGTGCCACAATTGATTTTTTTATCCAAAATTCTAAAAGAAAGCTTGGAGCAACCTTTCAAATGGTCTGTAGCATTTTTATGGCCTCCAATTCTGTAAAAAGTTATGATAATTTAAAAAAACACGAAATTTTTTAAAAAATTTAAATGGGAATTACCATGTTAATTTTTGTGAATTTTTTGTCTTTCTTTAAATTGTCATAACTTTTTACAGAATTGGAGGCCATAAAAATGCTACAGACCATTTGAAAGGTATTGCTCCAAGCTTTCTTTTAGACTTTTGGATAAAAAAATCAATTGTGGCGAACCTGCACTTTTTTTGAGTTGAATATTGACATGTAGTTTATGTAACATTGACCTTGAGATGAGAAATTCTAACCCAGAAGAATAAGTTTTAGACACAATTAGCAACGAATGTTACATATAATGTTCTATAGTAAAAGTTGATAGATTTTGAGTTAAATAGTGATAAACCCAGCTGGTGTTGAAAAAAACTTGGAAAAATTCACTTTTTGAGGTTAGAATAACTTATGAGAAATGAAATTCTAGTATCTAAAAATTTTTTTCTGTATTCTGAGAAATATTTGCAATGTGTACCCAAAATTTGGTGCATATTAAAATTTTGATCGGACCAGTTAACGTGGAATACCCCATATATATACGTGTGTGTACGTGTACGTGAGCGTGTGTGTGTTTGTATACGACTAAGTAAAAGTTTAAATCTACGCAGGGGACACAAAAGAGGGTCTATAAAGAAAACGCCCGCTGCTGAAAAAAACGCCCGCTCCTCGAGGTTTTAGCGGGCGCTTTCTTTATGGGTGCAAAAAGACTAGTTTAGTTCCTATTTTTAGGGCGCAAAAACGCGATTTTCGTGCATGTGTTACAAAAAATTATTTTAAGTATCAGAAACTATCATAGAATTAATATTTGTAATTAAAATCTTCGAACTATGCTGCAACTGGTCAAAAAAAATATTGTTTAGTCAGTCTTACTGAAAATGATGATTTCGCCCTCTTCCATACGCGTAAAGCTACCCTGGTAGAAATCATATTCCATTAAATAAGTATTAAATAGACTGTTTGAATAGAATGGGCAAAAAATAGGCGAAAAATGTGCCCATTTTTCTCCTATCGATGAAACGCTTTTTCTCACATTTTATGACCATTTATTAAAGTAAAATCCTATTTTTCTCCCATTTTTGAGCTTGTAAATATAGATTACAGTTGAGTCTAGTTATGTCCTATTAAATATCTATTAAAAATGGACAAGTGAAAAATCTAATAAAACAGCGTTTATCTTCGTAAATACTGGGAATACAACAGAAATTAGTTGTGAATCAGACGAAAACGTTAAAAACCCATCCGAAACTATAGGAATTTTGAAGTTTACTCTTTCCGGAAAGCTGGAAAGAATATTTAAATATTTTGAGGTTATGGTCATTCTATTAAATGCTAGTAAAATGGGAGAAAAAGCGTTTCATCACAAGGTATTTACTACCAATTTTTAATTCCTAGTTCTTAGTTTTAAATTTCTACTAGGGTAAGAGTAAGCGAGAACAAAAAGATTTTGTTTTATTGAAATTTTAATGTCTGACGTAATTTACACGATTTACAGACTATTAATAATGTTACTAGAAGCAATAAACAAAGGGTAAAAGTGTATTTTTTTATTTCAAATAAATTTAATTAAGGTATCGAGAATTCCGTAGTAAATTTGGTAGGTTGCCCATTTCTCGATAACTTTCAAATACTTGTAACATTGATCTAAATTTAATATATTTTATAATTATACATATAATAATGTATATATTTAAACGTTTTTAACTTCTATTATGTAAATTAAGAGATATTTTTTTGCTAACATAGATGTTTAAAAGATCAATGTAACACAACCTACCATAACCAAATTTCATACTATACATTCTCCGAAGACTAGAAAAATGCTATTTGAGTTAGTATGCATAGTACACTTTTCACCGATCAATCAATCTTGGAATGATAACTCTCTTTTTGTAACTAAAACATGTCAATATTTACTGAAGCTATTTAAAAATTGGTTCATCTGTGAAAAGTACTACTCTGCATACTAACTCAAAATACATTTTTCCAGTCTTCGGAGTATATTAGTATGAAATTTGTTCTTTTTTTAAAACAAAATCTTTCAGTTTTTATAGTGTAAACAAATGTGTTTTAAAACATTATTAATAGTGTTTGAAAAATAAAATATATATAGTATTAAAGAATAAATGTCTTTGACTTCTTACATAACCTTAAACCAAAAATAATATCTATTATCGACAATTGGGACAATGGCATATCGACAACTACTTCAAGTCAATAAATAATTATCGACAACTGCTCACTGCACAATTTTTTTTAAACCTTAATTGCAAATTAAAAAATTAAAAAAAATTTAATTAACCCTTGTTTTATTTTTAAAATCATAAACTGAAATAAGCGGAAATATCGATTTGAATTACTTATGTGAATTTTAAGCATATTATAATAGATAACAAAGTTGACTTTCTCATTACGCTATCGAGAACTGGGCCATTTACCTTATTACAAGAACTATAGTAAATTTTATTATAATCTATAGTAATTTTTACTGAAAAACTATAGTAACTTCCCTAATTTGTCAGTCTGTGATTTGTTTACGAAACACTATTGTAATTTTTAATCTAAACTTTTTCTCAGTGTAAAAGATGTTAATGCAATTTTAAGAGTATATTGAGTCTTTAAATAGTTAAGTTGGTGATTACACTGAGAAAAAACTGCATAGCAATATTTACTAAAAAATTTAGTAAAGTACAATATAAGTAATACAACCTGATTATTTTATTGATTTCACTATACTATGGCTGAATTACTTATAAACGTATACTTAAATCAACCAACATTTTTTGAACAATGGGTCCAATTAACTTATTGATATTCGATTGTATTTTTTACTATAATTCGCTTAGTTAAATTTACTATTTAGAAATACTTAATACAACCCTAATTTCTTTAAAATATTTACAATTAAAATTTTGTTACTTTTACAATATATTATTGCAGTATCATTATTACACAATGCAATATTGTTAAATATACTATGTTTTTAAAGTATGTTTAAATAAAAATTTTTATTGATACTAATTAATATGTGGTACAATGAACTATATATTAAAAGAGAATTGACGGATCCAATGGTAAATATAGGTACTATTTCTATAAATATTATTACCCATGTATACAATAACTGAATTCCTTGATACGTATTTCGAAATAAGTTCGTCAGTGTAGTGTTTGTCGTCGAAGGACATGGACGTACAGCAAAGTGTAGAAAAGTTACTTACTGAGTGGGAATTATCCCATTATATACTGTCATTTCAAAGTAAGTCCATTCATTTAAAGTATAGAAAATATACTTAGTTTCTAAAATAAAGATAAATCATTACCTTTAGAAATATTAAGATTAGAAATTAATAAATAAATTAATTAATAATATTAAGATACTGAAAGGTACAATTTTAAATATAGCCAATACAGATTTGCCCATATTTGGAAAGATTTTATCATTGCACCGACGTAAATTGGGAAAAGTAGAAGATGTTGGTGTTCGGGTACAAATTTTTAAAACAATTTGTGTCAGTGAACATATGCAGCAACCGGAAGTCATTCAAACAGATGAAACAAAATAGTATTGTCTAAATGAATTAGACTTAAATAAAGAGTATTATATACATATGTGTAAAAATAAAACTATGTACATTTTATAATCTTATATGTATAACTTGTTTTATAAATAAAAATAAATTTTTAAAAACCAAATTTTAACTATCTTTTTATTTTGCAAAACCGTATCTTAAAGTCTAACTTATTATAAATTATAGTAAAACTAAAAATTATGATGCATTTGTAATATTATTTTTCTATTAATTTCTATTATAATTTATAGTAGTGTTTAATAAAAATATAATATAGTAATTTTTAATAAATAAATATTTTTAAATATATAGTTAAATTACAATTTCTTTTTTGTAAATGGTACTTACAATTTTCAGAAATAGTTTTACCATAAAATATTGCAGTATAGTTATTGCACTATATTTTCTGGTAATTTTATAGTAAAATTAACCTTTTTTTTCTCTCAGTGTAGCTTAAAATATTAGTGTTACTAGGCATCCTACTTTAAGTATACGAAAAATAATTGTTCATCACAGAATAAGAGTTAGTTAGGCTAAGCAACTGGTTATTTAACTAGCTGCATCGTCATTTAACTAGTCGCGAAGCATAGCTTTTGACATATAAGGAACGACCGCGTAAAGCTCGTGCTTCGCGCTCGCATCGTTTGTGAGTATTGGGTAAAATACATGACACAACCAATCAACTTGTATTAACTTTCACAAAGCGAGGGATTTTTGACCTAATTTTACTATAAAATTATTAGAAAATATAGTGCAATAACTATACTGCAATATTTTATGGTAAAACTATTTCTGAAAATTGTAAATACCATTTACAAAACAGAAATTGTATTTTAACTATATATTTGAAAATATTTATTTATTAAAAATTACTATATTATATTTTTATTAAACACTACTAAAAATTATGTTAGAAATGAATAGAAAAATACTATTACAAATGCATCATAATTTTTAGTTCTACTATAATTTATAATAATTTAGACTTTAGGATACGGTTGTGTGAAATGAAAAGATAGTTAAAATTTTGTTTTTAATAATTTATTTTTTTTTTTATAAAACAAGTTATACATATAAGTTTATAAAATGTGCATAGTTTCAATTTAACATATATATACAAACACTATCGACTTCTTGAAAAATTGGTACCTTTCACCTTTAGTTTTGATCAAATCGAAGAACTCTTCATCCGGCAAATTTATCAAAGCTTCCATATCTATACACTCATTTGTAAATAAAAATTAACATAATATTTATAAATGTATATTATTTTATATTTATTGTATAACTACTTTAAATGAATGGACTTACTTTGAAATGGCAGTATATAGTGGGATAATTCCTACTTAGTAATAGTAGACCCTTTGCACTTTGGTCTGCATTCTTTCGACGACAAAGACTATTCTGATCAACTTGTTTTGAAATAAATTTTCGAAATACGTATAAAGGAATTCAGTTACTGTATACATTGGTAATAACATTTATAGAAATAGTACCTATAGTTACCATTGAATCGGTCAATACTCTTTCAATATATAGCTCATTGTACTACATATTAATTAGTATTAAATAAAAATTTTACTTATAAATACTTTAAAAACATAGTATATTTAACAATACTGCATAGTGTAATAATGATACTTCAATAATATAATGTAACAGTAACAAAAATTAAATTTTAAATATTTAAAAAAAATTATGGTATTTTAAATATTTATAAATAGTAAATTTAACTAAGCGAATTATAGTAAAAAATACAGTCAAATATCAATAAATTAACAGGACCCATTGTTCTAAAAAAGTTGGTTGATTTAAGTATGCGTTTATAAGTAATTCAGCTATAGTATAGTGAAATCAATAAAATAATCAGGTTGTTTTACTTATATTTTACTTTACTTAATTTTTTAGTAAATATTGCTATTCAGTTTTTTCTTAGTGTATATACGTACATACATACACGCCAACCCATCATCTAGTATATTTTGATGCATCACACATTTTGCGATGACGAAAATATAATGATTGCCTCTCCCGTGCAGCGGTCGCGCCTAAAAAGGGTGCAAGTTAAACAATTGTTAAATTTATTAACATAAAATGGTTACGTTAAGATTTTTCAGTGTTAACTAATCTAATGTTACTGAATTGAGCCAACAAAATTGTTAGAATAACTATTTCATATCATTAAAACTGCTAATTCAATTTCACTTACTGTAAGCTAACCAGTAATGATCTTTACGATAACTATTTCGAATGATTAAATTTACAAATTAATTGCTTGAAACGTTAAAAAGTATAACTAACATCATAAGTAGTGATAATGAAAAAATTTAGTTTGGTGTACAAAAAGTGCGTTTTTCATATTTCAATGATCGGTTACACAGGTACAAAACTGAAATTGTTGACGACCATTACATTGTATCATTAATATTAATGAATTGTAAACCGACGCGGTGGCGGAGTGGTGGAAGCGCACCTTGGCCGATCGCGAAAGTTAAGCAGCGCTGAGCGCGGTTAGTACTTGGATGGGAGACCATTCTCGTGCGGCTTTCGTGATCGGTTAGGTGTTTTTCACATTCCACAACGTGAGCGGGCGGTGTGAAACATTCGGTTTCGGTGTCAAGGCCTACGCAATGTGACTTTGACACCCAAAAAGAATGTTTCGAATACACCGGCCATCTCGGGTGAGGTTTTCCCTGCTTCACAGGTTTCCCTCATCCACGGGCATAACCCCGGGCGAATGCGAGATGGTGGGGTTTTAAGGGAGGGATAAAGCACCCACACATAGGTGGTAGGTGGACACCGTTAAAGTCTCCCAGAGGATAAACGGTAGGAAGTGCCAGGAAAAAAGAGGGGACAAAATCAAGAATAAAAAAAAAAAAAAAATATTAATGAATTGTATTTTCTGCTTACGGCTATTAGCTACATTATATCTAATAAACTTAAAAATATTGGTTTAATCATTGTCATAATATAACTAAATTGCATACTGAAGAGGTTTCATAAATAAATATTTTTCTAACGTTCGCTAGATAGGTGTTATAACCAAAATAAAGTAATTGATCTAATTATTTAATTGCTTAACCACAACTATTTTGTTTCAACGAACCAAGAAATAAGTTGATTATCCTAAGCATTACCAATTCACTACCTATGTGGTTGGTTAACTCAACTATCCGCAGTTGCGTAGGTAAGCAGTTTTTTCCGTGGTGACAGAGCCGTTTGTCTATAATCTCGATTGGTTATTCCGTGCTCAATTAGACCATTTCTTCTGCATTATATTTTATTCTCCTTACAATGCTAACGCACTATGCAGATAGGTGGTTTTGCAGTTAGTAGTAGGTATCTTCGTAAATAACTTAATAATGGTGATTTATTGAGCAATTACTAACTACCAATTGTATAATATATTATAATTATACATTATCGGTAGAGTATTATGCAGTCATAAAAATCTCCCAATAAAATCAACTCGTTTTTACACTTTTAATTTCTTTCACGTACGTACATATCCAATTAAATTAAATTAAATTTCACAGCCCTTGGCAAACACAGGGGTCGTAACTAAACTTTTAGAGAATTCGTGGGGCAACTGAACACTGTCTGAACTTTTTCACACGATGATTTTCCTCGAGTTTCCGCTACTCCTAAGGTTTCGACTCCTTTAGCGGGTAGAGCTTGAATGGGTTTCTCAACCCCAAGACTAGCCGCCATCTTCAATCCTTTCGGTGGTTTTTTGGTTGGACGAAACCAGCGCACTATACCCGAAATAACTCGTCCAGCTTGTTCTCCCTCGCTATAAGCTGAGCACGAATTTGACCTATGTTGCCAGTGGAGTTTCACTTTTTCTCTACGTTTTTCAATTCTCTCTCAAAATACAATTTCTATCTTCATTTCATTGTATCTCCGAGTAAAAGGAAATAATAAATAATGTATACTATTGTTAAAAAAAAACCTGTCTTCTCTTCGATATAAAAATATTTTCAATTTTCAATTCGGCGAGGTCTATAAATACAGTAAGATAGATTAATATGTTGAATACGAAACGAATGAGTGAAATATGAAATGGTAATATATGGGCCATAAGTTAATCTGATTTATTACCAAAATAAATCTATATTCTCTTTATTTTTTATATTAAATTATTGTATTTATACAGTTGCATAAACTAAAAGAATAAAAAAATCGATTTTTAATTCGTCAACTTTTTGGTAAGTATACATAAATACAAAAACTTAGTGTGGTAGTTATTTGACTATAAATAATAAGGTAAAACAAGTAAAATTGTTAAATTTCCTTATAGTTGTTTTTTAAACTTGCAGAATCTTTCTGAAATTTATGCACCAATAATATATTTTTCACGAAATTACAATCACAAATTCACACTTAGAATAATAAGTGACAAGCTTAAAATGTAGTCAAGATTATTCTAGCTTGGTTTTGTTAGTTCATTTTCTGCGATGGAATAAACATCGAATTTTATTAGGACCACCACTATTTATTTCTCACGCTCTACAGATTAACATAGGATTAGTTAGGATAAGAGAACATTTGCACAGTAGGGTTTTACACAAAATGCGAAGAAATTTGTTTACAAAGTAAACTTTTTTGAAACTTGAAACTTTTTTCTTTTTGATTAGTAAATACACGTTTAATTTCGATTACTATTTACCTTGAAATTTTTAGAAATATATTAATCAGTGCAATAATTAATTTGTGACGAATATAAATTGTTTTTGAAATAATATTAATCTCAGAAATGTTTCAAAGTTTATTTTTTGGTCGAAGGAGACCAATCCACCAGGATATTGGTCAACAGTTTTAGAAAATGTGCGAATAAGTGATAAATATATTTTGTATAAAATCAATGTATAAGACAGGATCTGATGTCTATTGCATGTATCTTGATGCTATGTATCACTAGGTGTATCCTATACTTGTCAAAAGCAAGCGTTTCCTTTTTTCCCCCTATTTTTGACAATTAATAACCTGTTTGAACTATGCTCTCTATTTCCCGTGTTAAAACGCATATCGATCTTCTCACACTGTGTTTTTCGCGTACCTTCTCGTCTGCAAAACAGGGGATCGGTTTGGCGCTTACGCATGAGCGCGCAGGACACGAAACGCTTGGGCGCGAAATGACTCGAATTTATATTGTCCCAATTAGCGCGTCGTATATGAGCGCCATTAACAACTTGTCGAGGTGCCTGAGCGGCAGGTGTGACGATTTTCAATCGGCTCCCCTCCCTGCCCCTTTTCTCACCATTATGATAGATTAGTGACGATTATAATGGCTCTTGTTGAACATTTAATTGAGTCAGGTGATTGCACTTTTTCCTCTACAAATATTGTGTTAAGAATTTATCAATGTATCGATTATAATATTTTTGACGAACTATTAAAACGAATTACATCATTTTTTATAATGAGAATTTTCATAATTAAAAGTAACAAAACGCTAGAAAAACTTGGAATTTAGATGAAAGTTAATTGGAATTATTTTTGCTTAATGTTATTTTTAAATTATTATTAAAAAATAAATGTTATTCACCAACATTTAGTTGATGAAATTTTCAATAGCATAGTAAGCCTAACAACAATATGTCACTAGAAACGCATGTAGGAGTGACGAATTTTGTTCTTCATTAAATTTGATAAAGTAAACTATTCGCAATATATTTAAAACTTCGTACCGTACAATATAATACGTTAATTAAATAATCAACAGGATTTTTTTTAACATCTTTAATAAAATCATAAAGATAATACTTGTAATTTCACAAAAATGTGATACGTTCAAATTGGCAAGCAATTATCAGATCAATAATCATTAACGAAACGAAGGTGGATTGCTATAAAGAAATGGAAAATTGTACATCGGTATAGAGAAACGAAAAATATATATACGTAAATTCAAAAGAATGAAGTAATTAAAACAGCTCAAGGATTGAAACGTTAATTAACGATAACACACCGGTTTGCGAGTTGGAATGTCAAAGAAGGAGAGGTACACGGCACTACAGAATCACGGTGAGACAGTATACTGATTTAATCGTAGTAGTCAATCGTAGTATTCAAAGTCAGAGGATACTTTGACTCGAGAAAGTTCTCTAGAACGAAGTAAGTATTATTGGCGATTTGGAGAAATGTAGCTTCAATCATTTTGGACGGTGAGCTACATGCACGACTGCTCTCAACATTACTCGTCTGCTCAATTACGCAATTAGGCTACGTTGGTGTGCGGATATGTTTGCCGTTTAAGCAAGCGATTACGGAAAAAACTTGGGGACAAGTCTCTCGATCGCACGACGCTCCTTTATTAGTGTTTTTTTTAGATAATAAATTAATTGGAATCACCTCTCTTTTTCAAAATTATAGTTGATAGCTGCACCTAGCGAGTAGCTTCTTATTTTTGCATTAAATGACACAATGTTTAAATAGTTTCAACATTTTGATTATGTACGGTGTAAAGAGATCAATATTTGACCAGAGTCTTTTTCTATCCTGATTTTATCGACAAGCAGATATGAAATATATGTATTCTAATTATACGTACTTATTTTATATATGTATATTACATAATAGCATGAATTATAAGATTTAATTATAAATTTATGCAGCTTTATAGTTAAACGTGTATAAATATTTTAATACATATGTGTACTGTAAGTTAATTAAAAATGAATATGATTATATTATATACTATACTATATTATTCATGTAATTAAAAATACGTTATTTATAAATCAGTCATGGTTACAGATCTAATAAAAAAGATATAATCTCAAATATGTATAATTTGAGATATTCTATTGTATAACGCAATTAATTGAATACGTTTAACGTTATATAAAATCAATTATTCATAATTCCTATTTAGTTACACATGAACCATATTGTTATACAAAATTTTGTATTATTTTAATAGTAAAAAAAGTATCAAATTAAGTCTAAAAAAGATAAAATTTCAAATTTTAATTGATACAAATATTGTTTTGTGCCTGAATATGAAAGTATAACGATAAGTGCTCCTGAAAAAGTGTTTACTTCTGTTCCTCAAAATAGTTAAAAAATGAAATATTAATGCGAAGTTACAGAATACCCGAAAAATTAAGAAAGATCATTTCGATTTATAATATAAATATAATAAATAGCAATTAAGTTAAAGTTTCAACATTACTCAAGTTATGTTATCAATTTTTGTATATACTGTATATGAGTCTGTTGTACTTGTTATAAAACTTCTCATACACAATTATTCTAATGTCCTAATAGATCTATGAACGTCACAATATTTTATGAAACAATATTTATTTTTACATATATCTGTGACACCTAACCACTTGACATTGATTTAAATGAAGTTTCAATTCTAAGGCAATTTAAGTATTTAATAACTAAATAAATAATAAAGAATATATTAAACTTTTCAGATATTTGATAATATTTTAATTTATATAATAGGTTGGACATTTTTAATAATTTTTATGTAGCAAGTGCTACTTTCTTACTATAAAAATTAGGATGTATACTTCCATTTTATTACACCTATTACCTCTATTGTAGTTGCAGAGTTAAATCTGGTATACAAATTCAATTTTCTCATTTAATAATTAATTATTCGAGATTCTGCATGAAATAAACTCTTAGGCAGCATTGTCCTTTGTGAGAAAAGTAAATAACGAAAGTAGCGTTAAAATGATTTCTCCACTGCGGAAAAGGGGGAAGTGCCGGGTCGTAGTATAAAGAAAAGCAATTCTCATTGCGAGAAGATAAAATTTTCAGGGTACGTTTCTGGATAAATAACACGCGCGAAGCGAAGCGTTTCGAGGGGGAGTAAGTAAGAACTAAAATTGGAGTATAAGAAGGCACGAAACAGCGAAATTAAACTGCTGTTCGTACAGTTTTCTCGGTAGGGGAGAGTCGAAAGCGAAACTGCTATTTTACTTAATAACGTGTTATATATATATAGGAGGTTCTTAAAAACGCGCGCGCGCGCACGCATTCGCGCTCTCGAGTCAGCAAAGCGCCATTCTCAAGCAACCAGTCGACCACGTGTGTGTCTTGGTCACGCAGTTCACGGGCTTTGCTTTGCACGCGCTGTATTTTGCACTTTCGATTTTATTTCGTCTCTTGTATTAACACCACTTACTCTCTTTTAAGGAAAACTAGACACATTTAAAGATTTATAATACTTTTAAAAGTCGTTATTGTATACATTTCCACGCTATGTATTGTTATGATTCATTATACTAAACTTCTCAAATATGTAAATCATTGTTCATCGTTTTTTTTAAACAGAAGAATATGCTTATGTTACTATCGATGTTAATGAATAATAAATAAGATAGTGTTACGGATTAAAAAGGCGAGGAGCTAAAAAAGGCGGACGACGGGATTCGAACACACGGACCTTGGATTACGAATCTCGTATACTCTAACCATCGAGCTAACGTCCGTGCTGCAATGCAACGCTTACATTAGTCGAGACATCTTATCGATCACTCTATCCTTCTCATACATCTAAGTCGCGCTTAGACATCCGTGACAATAGTAATATATTTTTTTTTATAAATAAATAATGAATTCGTTAAAATTGTATAAAATATTAAAATAGCTTAAACAAAGTTAATATGTATAAAATGAATTTCTATAATTTATTAATAAAGAACGTATGTACGTGTAAAAATTTAAACGAAAGGTAAAAGCGCTGAATAAAATTTGACCTAGAAAATTGTCGGCAAATTCAAGCTGTTCGTAGAGCACAGCGTTCCCTTACGATGGGGAAGCGGTTGCAAATGTAACCAGTGTTACTATACCATTTTGTATATTGAACTCTATATGAAAAAACATGTTGTAAAACGATGCTGCAAAATTTTTTTATAAAATGTAATGCATTAATGCATATGTTTCCGAGAAACTTTAGCAACCATAATGGACAAAGAGTACAATGAACTTTCTCTAATTGAAGTTTAATTTTAGTTTAAAAAGACAGATAAATTCATGCAATTTTATATTATATTATTATCATATAACTGAATTATCATAAATTTGAGTAAAAAATTTTATTTTATTTTTAACGAAAATATTTAAAAAAATGCATTATCATTAAAGTATTTAATACTAACAAGAAGAACATTATATGTTTGGGAAACATATAATGCCCAGCTTGTAGGATATGTTTTCTAACATAAAATTATAAAGAAAGCCAGAGCCGCAGACCCTACCAATCGTTTTTTCAAAAGTTATACGCTATATTACAACAAAATTTACAAAAAACAAAGGCTTTACTATACACGCTTACAACTTCTAAACTATCAAATATTAAGATTCAGACCAAAGTTTAATGAAAAGCGGAGATAAAATAGATACAATTAAAAAAGTAGGCTCATATCCATTAGAATTGAGGAAATTTATATTTGTAGTGCTCAATTTTTGTATAAAATTTCTTCAAATTTTTAATTCGGTTGTAACTTTGCTCCATTCTAACGGATTTGAGTGTATTTTTTTTATTTATATCTATTTTATCTCAGATTTTCATTAAACTTTGGTCTGAATGTTAATATTTGATAGTTTAGAAGTTACAAGCATTTGAAGTGAAGTCTATTTTTTTAGAAATTTATCTTTAATAGCGTATAACTTTTGAAAAATGATTGTTATGGTCTGCGGCTCTGACTTTTTTTATATTTTTATATTAGAAAACATATATCCTATAAGCTGGGCACGATCCGTTTCGCAAGCAACTGATGTTTTCCTTGTAAGTGTTTTTTGAATCCGGTAATATTGTTTCAACAATATGCATAACAGTATTCCAATATAAAAAATGCCACTCAAATACTTTTAAAATTGTTATATTACTCAATTAATACGTATATTGTTCAAGATTTTATTTCGCTCGTCAGGAAGATTTCTCACGCCCGAGTCACCAATTTAACGCAACTTTGCAAATTATTTTCTCGTGTCGACAAATTACATCTAGTATCATAGATCATTCTTAGATGCCATTAATTTGAAGATGTGAATACATTAAGTAAAATTAAAATATTTTCAAAAATAACTGTTCAATATTAATAAATTGAAAGTATAGGAAATATAATTAATAAAGTAAACACATCATATTGATATCGAGATTGTGACAGATTAAATCAATGGATGAATGAAAATAAATTGAATTGAGCGCAATAAAGTACGTAGAAGTGTATGTGAGAGAGGCATAAGAGTTCGTCGTATTTGCACAGGGTAGCTTTTAGTTCACGCGGAAGTCTTTGAAGGTCGGATCGATGGTTTGATGTTATTTGCGATCGAGAACAGGGTAATCCCTTATGAACCGAATGAGTTGTTCGCGAAACCAAGCAAATAAAATGAATCGTAAGAATGTAACAGGGTATAAATACATGTGTATATTCAAAATACTATTATTTTTTTGTATTATCGTGATATGGTCGCATTCGTACATCTCGGCATTAATAAAATGTATCTTAGATAGGTCCACGAAATAAACTGAGAGTTTCAAATAGTTCATTGATCGAAACTTTTTCTTTCGACAGTAGCGATACCACGTAAATCAATTTGCACATTGCAAAACCAAATTAAGGTATGTGCTGACTGAGAGGAATCATATTTCGTTTGGAAAAAAAGGACGTGAAAAAGCTTTGAAATGCCAGCTTCGCGTTAGCTGAACAAAGGGTTGTTGCTTCTATAGAAATTTGTCACTATTTGAGCCATATCACACCCAAAAGTGTAACCCAAGTTGAATCAATTGTATTGAGTATTTTGTGCTAAACTGTTAAATTAAACATGCTTTATTAAAACACTTATATATGTATTTCATTTGCATTAATATTTTCAATTGCTTCGTTTTAAGAGCATGAAAAGAGCATGTAAACTAACAATTATTTACTTTCAACCCGTAAATAACCTGATATTCGAATAATATTAAATATTTATACAAAAAATAATATTAAAAATATAATTGTAAGTAAATATATGCAAAATATTTATTAAAGTTATATGAACAAAATTAAAATAAAATATGTATTTTTAACTATTAAATTTGTATGAATTATTCCATTTTCATCGTACAATATTTTTTAATACTGCACATCGTAATATTTATTTTGTAAATAGTAAAGTTAATGCCACTGAACATAATTTTTAATGTAAAGCAAAAATAAAATAAATGATAATTTTGAAGAATGCTTTTGCCTATGTACCAAGTTTTATCATTGTATTTACTTAAATTTATTAAAATTGTTTTCGTTTCAGTTATATAATAAAATATATATTATTTTGAAGCATAAAATAAAAATCATGGACTTTGTTGGAGTAAAAACAAGTAACGTTCATTTGTATACGTATTTAATTGTTAATCTGGTTATGGGTTTCCAATTTAATAAATTTATAAACAAAATAATTCAATAATCAATTCAACTTGCGTAAACCTTGCGGTTGAAAAAAAGAATATATTCCATTGCGGTGAATCAATAATTAAACAATGATTATTTACTTTTTAATCGGTATATATATATTAATATTTTTATATCAGCTTTAGTACGTACTTCTTTTGTATCAAACATTTAGTTATTTGAATTTTTACCAGACAAAATAGTAAATCACGCGTAAAGAAATGAAAAGACTTGCACTTTTCTATAAATATATTTGTAACTTTATTTGTAAGAAGATGTAATAACGTAGAATGTATCTTGTGACGTGAGTAGTCCAAGAAGCTAAATACAACACAGTATTAAATAAAAAAAACTCGTAAGCAAGTAAACAAAACGGCTATATTTATTTTTTACGATGTTAATGTATATATCAATACCTCGATTTTGGCCAAGAGTTATAATACTATTTGAATTCACAATACAAATCAATAATTAAAGATACACATTTTTACATCGTATAATATTTAACTAATTTTTGAAAAGAGCAGCATTAATCTAACATTGATTATTTTCTCTTTTCGCCTCTAATAAAAGACAAAGAAATAATATGATTATTATTATCGATACGATATTGATAAGACATACCTCGTATTTCCCACATTGAATATAGTGAGCAAGAGACGCGAATCCTTCCTCCTCCGCAATGAATAAAAAATCAAATCAAGAATTCCAGATTTATGTTGCATGTATAACTCGCAGAGAAAATATCGATAAAACGTGTTTTTATAATACTTTTTATTGATCGTAAAAAAGCTTTTGTCGTATAAAATATATGTTTAAACAACTGGTCAAAGTTGCCTAAATGTTGTTTGATTTGTATATTCCTGGAGAAATAATAGTTGTAAGGTTCCTTGGGAAATCATTATATGAAGCGAGAACAGAAGAATATTTCACCGATAAAGTGTACGCGGTCAGTTTGGCTGGGAATAAGCGTCGGCACTTAAAGTTTTCTTTGGTAACGCAAACTCCGTACATCGTGAACTTGCGTGTAAATATTACTGAGATAGGATTGGAAGATTTACATGGTCCGCAGATATAAACGAGAGTAAGGTGAAGAGCGTGGTACGTACGGTTGGAAGAACGGAACGTTTTGAAAAGTGCGCCAAAAACATGGACGCACACCCACGTTAAATATTTATTCTAGCCGGTTGTCTCCAACAGGGACCTTCCGGGGCAATGTGTGCACTTCGTCATTTCTATCGCTACGTCTGTTCCGGTCGCACGGCGCGTCCTTCTTCCCAAGAATCACGCGCAGTTTTTCTTCTTGTGTATATATATATAGAAGCAGCTCGGTAACGACCCAGAGAGCCCACCACCAGCAGCCTCAATTTAAGCGCAGCTTTACCCTGCACTCGGATGCCACCGCCGGTCTTTGGATATTTACGATTCGGATTTTACGAAATAATAGGCGCTACTAACCGTACGTGTGCAGTTAAGCGACTCTGGTCAATTGTATCTCCGTCTATCTTCTATTGCAGACCGGTATCGTCAATCGCAACGTCGAGTGATCAGTCAATTTTGATCTCGTTCTAAATGTCTTTGTATGAGAACTGGTAAGTTCGTTTCTTGGATATTCAATACATTTTATCCATAACTTTTTTTTAAATCTATTTTACGACCATTTATGTACTTATTTACTGTCTTATTATTATATAATATATAAGTACATATACATTCATTTGTTTTGGCAGGATTAAAGTTAAATTATTATTCTTGTTAAAATCACTAATTTATCGTTGTGTTAAACTAAACTCCCTGACTATGGATCTCTGCCAAATTTTTTGCACGAACAACTATGAAATATTTTCTTGTTTGAAGAAAGAGTGGTTCCTGTAGCTTTAATCAAATAATATCAATTTTGTTTTCTTTTTTTATATACTTTGGTTTGGTCATTATTTTAAAGAAAAAAATGTACGCCAACGCTTTAGCCACCATTGTAATTTATACTATACCCGCGTAAAAATCAGAAAGTTTGGGCCAAACTTCGCCCAAGTTTATGTTTGTATAAACTTGGGGCAAATTTGGGCAATGAGACTACTAAGGGACGTTTGTAAAATTTGCTTGACGATCAGCAAACAAATGACTTCTTGTTTACTGGTAACTAAGAAATTTTTCTTGACGCCGATGCATCAGTCTAACCCTCAACGTCGACTTGAAATGACGTGCTGCGACGACTTAGATGAAGAGGATGAAATTCACCGAGGACCTTGGAATCTTTTGGAAAAATATGTATGAATTTTCTTTCAGGTGTAAATAGGGTAATATTAAATTATTTTTAATTTCTTTTCATTTCATATTTTACAGTTAATATAATCTAAAAATAAAGTGTGGCAAAAGTAATCCTACACTTGCGCCATACTTTGGACAAATTTGTCCCATATTTCAGCCAATAACATAATAATTTATAAGAACTTTGTAGGAAGTTTGGCAAAACTTTTGCAAACTTCTCCCAAACTTGGAATGCGTGACTTGTCAAGTTTGGCATAGTCTCATTGCCCAAATTTGCCCCAAGTTTATACAAACATAAACTTGGGCGAAGTTTGGCCCAAACTTTCTGATTTTTACGCAGGTATGGAATATAGCGATTTCATTCATACTCAACTGAATAAATTTCAATAACGAAGTTTAATTTAAATAAGAAAATCGGATTAACTTCACTATTTATTCATCAACTGTACTGTTTAAATTATAATATGTAAATTTACATTTCACAACTTTTTACTAAGAGTATAACTGTTACTCTTATGCTAACGCTTTATTTTAGAAATTTATAGCTCTTAATTATACAACCAAAAAACTTTAATGTAAGTAATCACTAAGAAATTTTGAACGTAACTTTAGATATGTTATAAAAATTTATATATATACATTGTATATTTCAGTAAAAATAATAACATTTCAATTTTCATAAAAAGAAATAATAATAATGAAACGAAGCATGAACGGCGTCATCAATTTCTAATAAAATCTTCGTGTGAAAACTAATCTATTTTTATCGCTTTATAAATCAACTTATTTACTTTCGAAATAATAACGTATTAAAGAATTTAAAAAAAATTGAAACACTCGATCAACTTGGTAGAAAAATGACCTGTGCAATCGCGTCACGTATTTGAAGTTGTATGAGGTAACTATGTTATTTCAACAGGTTGAAAGTCTTACAGACGAATCGAGGAATAAATGATTCATGATTACTAGAATTATTTTTAAATTACACACGTATTTCAGGTGAAATCACTCGGAAAAATTTAATCGAACTTATAAAAATGCAACAAAGGTGTATCTGCTTAGTTGTGATTTAATAAGGAGGTCATGAATGTCTTTAAAACGAAATAGTCGGGTGTGCGAATGCTTAAACGTAGAGGAGTCAAATGCAGGTAATAGGTGGATAGTTTGCACTCTCGATCGATTCCCGTTCTCGCGCGTGATCGAATGAACGAGGCGCAAGTTGTTCCGTATCCCTCGTAAGCTCGTATCCACGAGGATTTGCATACTCGAAGAACGATTCGGCTAATTAGGAGGGTGGCTCGGTCACACGTACTGTACGAGCTATAGGTTGGTAGGTACGATTAGTCGGTTGGCCAAAGTCATCCGTTCGGTGCAAAGAAAGTTGAGACAAAGCCGACAGGATGAAAGACCAGGTTTGCCCGTTGGGAGTGCCGAGGAAATGCACCTGCTGTAATCAACGGAAAGTTTTCGGTCCCCGACGTCGGATTGCCAATCGAATTATACGCGAATCGAGCTACCTCCCAATTCACTTCGTCGCGCGGTGGTGGCGGCAACGACGGCCTCTTAATTATCCCCTAGAGTTACTATCCGACTTCCGGTCGAGTTCCTTTCCTTTTCTCCGCGTCTCTCGCCTCTCGCGCATTCATTTACTTTTCCCGCGCTTCTTTACCAATTTATATCTTTATCTTACAGTCTGGAACCTTCGGCTTTTTCAATTTCCCGGTTCGCATCGATTACTAACTCGCTCGACGTTCTTTCAATTAAGTATCAAAATTTCGAGATTTCTCGCTGCCATCGGCAAGATTTTCTCACGTGTTTTCCACTCCCGAGTTTACGTCAGCAAATCCTTCTCTCCCTCTTTCTCTTTGCAGCGATAATTTTATCGAATAGCCTTCTTCTGATTTATCTTCCCTCCACTTACCGCTAGCTCAACGGTCAAGAGAACCTCGGTCTAATTGGAAAAGACGAGTCCTGTAGAGTGGATGGCGAACAAGCTGAGACGCATAAGACTAATGTCAATGAGATACTGCTAAATTATCGATATTGCTTCCGAGAAAGCAATAAGAAGCGAAATAACCAATGCACAATGTTGTGACTCGATAAGTGCCATAACAATAGAGCACTTTATCCATTTTCCGAAAGTATGTCGTATAAATTAATGTTTTACATAAATCCCATTAAAGATATACTACGATTCATTTTTTTAAAAGAACTCTTTTCATTCTTGATCTATTCGGTAATTAGCTGACTGAACGAAACTACACATTTTTATATGATATTTTAAGCTTCATAATAAAACTGTAATTATCGATGCGTGAATCAGAAGACTCACCCGATAATTTTCTTGTGTATCAATAATTTGTAGATAATGTTAAACATTTCCTGGTTGTGGTCTGTGTTCGTAAAGTACTCGATCGCTGGTAACGGTTGCTGATCGTTGCATTGTGTTTTAGGTATTTAACTAATAAATAATGTTAATTACTTCTATATCTTCGAAAAAATAGTTTCTGTAGCAGATGAGATATTTGAAGTTAATGAATAATGTTGGTTCTAGTATTCCAAGTTTTTAAACGATATAACGTACACAAGTATTTCAGTGATGATTTATGCGTCAATCATTTACATTTCAGTTTCGAGTGTAAGTAGTATATTTCCGTGAATGCAAATTATGAATCTGTTGCCAAAGTTTTAGAATACAAAAAACTAGAGGAAAGTTGATCAGTGAACTTTCTTTCTGCAAGATGATAAAAACAGGACTAAGAGCTGTATAATGGAACATTAGAGTAAAATTTTCATCCTAATGGAGCAATTTCTAGGTTAATAAAAGTTTTATACTTTTATTGCAAGTGGGGTCAGTATCTTAGAAAAGAAGCAGATCATTCGAAATTTAAATGTAATAACGTTAAACTTGGTAATTATTATACGTAATATCGAAAGGTAAATTATTTAGAAAAATATATACGTAAGTGTAGAGTGATCAAAGAAATAAGTAAACGGATTACATTTTTTTCCGGTAGAAATATCTTGGTTTATCGCGATAGAAATAGCTTTTCCATACCAGACGCCAAGAATTCTCATATGTATATAGATGGAGAGACCGAGCGATATTGAAATGTATTGACAATGACGTGAAAGCGTGTACACCTTATTGATGGATGTGCAGGGAGGAGAATTCAGTTAGCGCGTGGTTCTCGAATTTCACGACAAACCCAAGTGTCTACGTGCACGTACACATACATATTTACACTTACACTTACGATCTTGGAGTTTTTATACATTGACACATCGGTTGTGAGCTGAAGCTACATTTGCATGGACTTTTGCACATTTACCTTCCTCGAGCATTATCTAAATTTTTCTCGAGCCTCTTTTTATGACGTCCTCGAGAAACTCATAGCCGAATGCTTCCGAGAGCACTATAGACCATTCTGAGTGTAGAGAGAGAGAGAGAGAGAGAGAGGGAGAAACTCTACGGTCGTACACTCGCTTAGCTTATATTCTCACACCCCTTTCCAACTTAAAAACAATATTGACCCTAGTGTAGAAATTTCCCCGTCCATTCGTACGTACCCCCGTGTATTTTGCAATAAACTTTTTCAAACTCTAAGTGTTCTTGATTGTTTCGACGTTAACACGCGTATATGTACAACTTTTTCTAGTCGCTGGCAGGAAAACTTTCCTTACGAGTTTAACGAAATCCTGGCCGATTCGCATTCTTATTTGAACCTAATGAGTTTTTCGGATTATATACGCAAGTGTAGACGGGTATACGAATATTGGAAATAGAATTCCCTTCGTAGAACTCGATTACCCAAGAAATACATAATGGTGCATTTGATATTGTGAATGTAAAATTACTTTACCAGGAATTTAATTTACTTTGATCTATATTTAATAAGCAGCTTATACAATATTACGTGGTCATTTTATACACGTTATTTTAATATTTTTATTCATACTCATACATACGTATCTTTACAAGTGTATTATTATACAAATTATAAATAAATATTATATTATTATAATAATTGATTAGCTGTAACGAAAGAGTGCTAAAAGTTATACATATCATACTAAAAGGTAGTGTTCTATATTCGATATGCATAATATATTTCTATCTATAGAAAATCAGTAGATAAAGCCTACGTTCGGTCAGGCTAGTCACGTATCAGCCCAGACATTCTCCTCCCATTTCTTAATTTATTGTAGAATAATGCACCATTTGTCTTTTACCTCAGGTTGTAAATTAAACTCTTTCTCAAAATCAGGTCGTTATTTAATACTTTGTTTGACCCATTTATCGCGCAATTGCAATTACAACTACACTGCGTCCTCCGACCTACCAATTCGAATTTAAATAGTCTTTTCGTAACTGCATACATCCCTCTAACGCATTAAATGTTAAATAATAATAAATTCCTTTATTTTATTCTAAATTCACGCGTTTTTCAGAGCCATCATACCAGTTGGTATAACGTCAAGTAAGTAAAATAAAGATGAAATAATATTTGATAAGAATGCCATAAAGGATATAAATATCATTTAGGCAGCGCAGGACGAATGTAAAAAGAAAAATATATGTCTCCCTATTCTGCCTCTTCTTTGGATTTCGCCTGAGTTTGGGAAAGTAATTTTCTCCTCTCACTCGTTCCTACTCTCCTTACTTCCGGCTCGTACGCACACATTTAGCCAATCAGCGATCATCACCTACTATCAAATAAGTCTCTCGAGAATTCTCGTGAGCTACAGAGTTTCTCCTCTCTTGGTTCCCTTATCCTGCAACACTTTTTCTCTCGGCACATATAAGCTTATATTTTTCACTGAACTTTTTATTAACCGTTTAGAAGAAAATAGAGTTTAGGGATCTTGCGCTTTCTTACTTCAAACTTGTAAATATTAGTAAAGATGCAAATATTATTAGATTAATATCACAGTTAAATAACAATTTAAATTTTGTATTATTAATCCCAAGTTAATAATTGACGTAGCACAGAATTTTTATATACACGGGGCGTCTTTTTTAGTACGTGATTGGTCATTTTGTTCAGTGCATAGAGTCTTGTGTGTAATATCGTAGGAACGGTTGTACGCTTTTCATTTTATTGCGACACAAAATATCAATTTATTTGTTGTAACTTAGACAAAGAATAAGCTAATGAATAGTATTTACACACGCTAGTGATTGTTGTAATATCATTTGAAGATTATCCAGCAGTCGAATACGCATAAACTGGAATAAAGGAGTTGGTAAATGGTATAACTGTAACTGATTTGATATTCAAACACACGCTCTAATAATTGAAGGAGCAATAAAAATGTAATCAAGCATGGGATGATAAAAACTGTCCTCACTCGTATATGTAAATATTAGATTAACAATCACGGGAAAAGAAAAGGCGAATAATTAAATTCCTGTTTTTTTTTGTTGTTGTAAAGAGTCTACGAGAGCAGTGACAGAAAGTTTACAATTTCCATAGAAAGAGATAATATTTTTTGTAGCTGGGTGTACGAGAGAACCGAGAGTACACGGTCGAGTGCAGTAAACTCTATTTTTCGCAAAAGCGTTTCCGCGGCGAAACGAAAGGTGGAAGGTACGGCAAGGGTCAGAAAAAAACAAACGAAGAGACAACGAGTGGTGGGGTTGGAAGAGGGCGAGAGTCGCCGGATATATCAGCTTGAAATCACTGTCTAGAGTCTAAAACGATAACAGAACACACGTGCGCTTTAGTTCGCATTTCCCGGAAAGAAGGGTTCCTCGACTCTCCTCTCTCGCGAGAGACTCGTGTCCGGGTGATGAGAGGCGGCACGGAGCGTCGAGGAAATACCCCCGCGAACAAACTACCGCGCTACTGAATGCAGGATCGCGCGACGAGCGAGTGGTTAAGCTTAAAGTCATTCGGGAGGGAGAGAAAGGGAGAGAGAAACACCCTCGAAAGTAGACATAAATAACTCATGCCGAGCTGCGGAGGGAGAGGCGACACAACCCCGGCGATAAATAAGGTGCGAGGAAGACGCGATAAAATTCATGGAGTCCTCCTGACGAAATAAAACCAAGAGAGAAGGAAGGAGAGACCGCGTGGAGATAGTTCGCTGCGGACCGGATACGGCGCCTCTACAAATGGCTTGGTAGTACTCGAGGATTAAACCCCACCGGTTTCGAGGAAAACTCTATTGCAAACTACTTTTTTCTTACACGCGTACATTTCCAATCGAGGATTTTCACTCGTGTTAATCAATTCACCGTATTTCCCTTCCGACACCAAGCTTTAACTATACCAACGTTTTTCACGATAAATTGATACCTCGCCTAGTAATACACTCTTTCTCTTCAAGTGCAACAGCAAATTTGACTTTTCGATAAACATTATTGATGAGGATGTGATTTTTGTTAGAGTCACTGATCAACCGAGTATTGTGTTCGAGTAAATGAAACGTATGTTTTTTATTAAATTGATCCGCGCTGTACTAATGGACACTTGAAAAATGATTAACACGCTTGTCGCGTGAAAATGTGAGAAATTAGTACCCTACCAAAAAACTGTATGTGATATATTTTTGATAATATAGAACAAGTAAAATGAAATTTCATCGTTTAAATGCTTGAAAACTTCCATTTTATTTTTAATACTACAATTATTTACAAATTTTGTAAATACAAGAAAATTGATTATATAAAATAAATAAAATTAATATTTTTCTTTGATTATTACTCTTATCTTATTTTCTTTAGGAAATAAATGTGCTCTTGAAAATCGATTAAAATTTTTAAATTGAAAAAACTGATTAAGCGATCAAAATATACCTACTGTAGAGATATAAAATCGATGTAAATTTGGTTAGATATTCGTGTGTTAATAGTACATGCTTTGATGAGAAGAATTATTAATAGTAGCGAACCCTGTTCAATAAAGCTGGGACCGTTTTTTTAGTTAATTTTTTTTAAATAAAACATGTAAGAAAATTTTGCTTTTAAATGTCGAATACACGCTTGCAAATATGTTGAAATATTAAATTTAAATTTTATTCTAATTATTAATATATAACGTAGTTATATTTGAAAAAAAAACCTATAAAATTTTTCCTTTCATGTAAGAAATTCGTTTTCATTTTAATATCCTTAAAATTACGAAGAGGGTTAGGGGTTAACGTAGAAGCGAGATATTATGTTTAAAACTTTTGGTCTAATTGTCAGGCAACAACTTTGCAAAGTATTAAGAAAGTAGATGAGTACCATTTGCGTTTACCCTTTCGAAGTCTCAAAATTGCAACCTTGCTACTTGGTAATTAGAATAAATAAATAAATGATTTTCCATTTCTCGATTTAATAGCGCAAGTTTTGTACGGTAAATGAAAGTATTATTAATGTATTAATTTTGTACATTTTATATATTATATCTTATGTTCGAATTATTTATTTTTAATAATATAAAATATAAACTGCGTACTGTATTATATTCTAACAAATTAGGATAAATAAATCATTATTCCGATATAATTGGATGATGCTGTGAAGAAAAATGAAGCAAATGAAAGACGGGCATGTAGATATAGACAAATAGCAGAGAAGAAAAGAGAAATAACGTTTGTTTCTCTTCACGCGTAGAATTTCGTATATCAGGTGCGCAACGTCGTTCGAACTACACGGAGGACCGAATAAGATTTACTGTGGGGAAGAACAAAAAGGGCAAAAAGATGATCGTAGCGCAAGGATCCTCGCCTTTAAAGTGCCACTCGGCCACGAGGCCAGGACTCTACGTTCTTCTCTCTCTCTCCCTCCCTCTCTCTTTCTCTCTCTCTCTTCGGAGTCCATCAGGTCATGCATTATTCATTGCGGATCATGACTGATACCGCGTACGTGGCATTTTTAGAGGACCCCTCTCCCCTTTACCTCTAACCAGTTACTTCCGAATCACGATTCGTCGATCTCCGCAATCGGGCCACCTTTACTATCTCTGTCCCTTTCCCTCCTTCTCTTACCCCCCCCCCCCCTCTCACTATCGTTTCGTTTATTATTATGTTATTAATGATTTTTTTATTTTAAGTTTTTACGACAGTCTTTTGAAAGTTATTAGCTTACATTGCGCTTTGTTTGTTATTTTTTATTGTAAACTCATACCAGCAAGGCAAGATTTTACTCTAAGGTTGCATTAATAAAGAAATCAATCTCAAATTCCTCTTCTGTGTGCGAGGCGACCGGCGTGCAGTACGAGACTAAGGGACTCGTCGCGAAGGCAGCCCAATTTCGCGTGCCCACGGTCACTTCATATTTCACTTTAATCTTCGACTTCCGGAGTCGCGGCTCCTCCCTTTGATTTACCGCCTGGATCAAATTCATCGGTGAAGCCGAAAGTCCGAGCACCTTTGAGATTTATCGTCGACATTAGCAAAAGCTCGTCTTGTTTTATTTTTTGTTTCTTCTGCTTACTCTTCTTATTCCTTTAAATACAACGCATCACTGAGTATTTCATTGAAAAATTTCGAACCAGTGGTTTTAATTCTGGTTGGCAATAGATTGTCTTTCAATACGTTACTAGACTCTCTCTCTCTCTCTCTCTCTCAACAAAGCAAACTTTGTTTCTCTCGAATGTTGCAAAACGTTCCAAACTTTTTTTAGTTTCCATTTTATTAAATAATTTGCTTTTTACGATACAATCCTCGAAAGTTCATTTTAATATGCCCTCCGGCTTATTATTTATTTGCTTTTATTTAGCTGCGGCAATTTTTTTATTTTGAGAAATATTGTACATATCTTTTTGATGTTGTTATAAATATAGTTAAAAATACTTTTTTACAGTAAAATCAATCTTAAATTACATTATATTATGTATAGAGGAAAATAATAAAGTATTGTTTTCTACATTTCCTTCAGATGAAGTGATGTTTAAATAACAGAAGAAGCTTACAGAGTTTTTTAAAATAATTATTTTTAAATTAATTACTAGTAGATAATTACTTTTCCTTGAAAAGAGAAGATTTATTAAGAAATAAATTGCAAAATAAAAATTATGAAATTGAAGTTAACAATTATTACATAATATGACAAAGAAGTTTAATTTTGATTGAATATCTTATTGTTATCGTGTCTGTCATCATTTAATTTCAATATCGTTAATCTGTACAAATTTTTTTAAATCTTTATCAGAAATTAAAAAAAAATTTAAATTGTCATTTTTAAAGTTTTTAGTTACTCAAACAATATTCATTATGAAATAAAATAGTTCTGTAGATTTTTCAATATCTTTGAGCAATACTTGAAAATATACTAGCTATTTCAATAAATTATGTACACATATAGGAATATTATGCCCAATTTCAATATTAGAAGAAATTGACGAAAATCACTGGATAGAAGGTACTCGATATCAAAGTATAGTTATTTCATTTCACTAATTATATACGAAAAGTAAATGTCGTGCTACTGAATAATGTATGCTAGTTTTCCACAATCCGAAAACGTGAAATATGTTACTAAGTATTTGGGGAGCGTTCGGATAGGATCGGTGTAGACAGTAATAAAGTGGAGCTTTTGAGGTGAGTTTGGACTTGCGCAGGTGCAATAAAGCCCTTTTGGTCGGGAGGGTTGTAAACCAGCCGGCGCATCGCGTCGCGTCCCATCGCAAGTACAGAGCCAGAGCTGCAAACTGCCCGAAGTGCCGTTAACGAAATCAGCTACGGGAATGGAGAGACGATGACAGTGTCGTGTACGCGAGGTCGAAGAGAGTAAGCTGCTTCGCTTCCATAAACAATGACGATACGTCTCTCGAGTCCGCATTTAACCTCGTACACCTAATGTCGGATAATCGCATGCTTCGTTTAAGCCAATATTTCAATATCGCGATGCTTGCCGCCCGGATTAATTATAATTTCCATTTCCCCTTTGGGGCTGTCATCGGCTAAGATTTAACGACCCTGTCAAAGTCAAGCGATTTTCATGAATAATGAGTATAAATATTTAGCATCCCCCTCCCATCCCTCCCTAGCAAAATATTTTCTAAAATTAATTTATATAGATATATACATATATATTATAACCTATATAACCTATTGGCAACTGGAAACTTAAAATAAGCATTACTGGAAAATAGATGCAAATTTTAGATAAGTTTTTATTTGATATTTTCATTCGCCAATCCCAATTTACTTTAAGTTAAAATCTTGCATATTATAAATATATATGTGTTGTAAAACATACAGAATTGAAAATAAATATTGTTTAACAATTAATCTCGTCCGTTTTCAGTGAAGAGCGACGGCTAGATGCAGAAAATGTTGTTTCTCAATATTCGAATGTACTCCCGCAATACTTTTCAAATCCTAAGTTCCGAGGATAGTTCATGAAAGATTCAATGTATGTTTTTCTTGACCTTTTAAAATCTGGTCTGATTTATGATTCCCTGTCTATTCCAATCTACTTTATCACGATTAGAGTCGATACTTCTTTTTTTTACCACTGGATCAGATAACGTAAACCAGAGTTTATCAACTTTAAAAATACGCTACAAATTCATATTTTTAAAGGAGAGTAAAATATTCGAAGCGAACACATTTCCAAAGATAACTGCGGTTACAAAATTAGATTATCCCACAGATAAATGTAAAATCGAATTCGAAAAATGTAATATTGTAAATTTTGGTTTTCGCCATAATAACGATATCCACGATGTGGAACTTACGAATCGATAAAAACATTCCGGTCATTGAAAACGATATTTAAACATCGAAAATTTACTTGCAACGCTCTCTTTGAAACCCACTGACACGGAAAAAATACGCAACGCACGCGTATTTGTAAAAGTGAACAAAAAAAAACGGAAACGCGAATTAAAAAGAAGTTGGCTGTTATAAAAAATGCAGAGAAAGTCTAGAAGAGTGGAGTAAAAATTGTCGAGGTAATAACCATGATAATACGGAGTCAGAGGGATAGAGAGGGAGAGAGAGAGAGAGAGAGAGCGAGAGAGAGCGAGAGGCACAGGTATATACATTCCGGAATATGGTAGAGATGTATATCAGGTCTATCAAGATAATGGGTTGCTAGAGTTAAATGCAAACGTGTCTTAACACTTTGCTCTCCTTATTAAGCAATTAAGGTAACCTCGAGAGACAGCTGAACGGCGCAACTGCAACTACCGTGTCGTAGCTTATTTCACCAGTACAGCCCTGAGCTTTTCTACTTGAGAAAACATTTCGAGGGAGAAGTGACCCTGGATCTCTTTATCTCACTTGCGACTCGAGAGTTCTTTACTGCGCGCTGACGGCCGACCCTCTGGATTTTCTTACAGTTGCCACCACTGTAGTAACAACACTCGGTTGTTGTTAAACCTTTTCAAGACGAGCAATTGTCCTCTGATTAGTTCCTCTTGTCTCTATATTATTTTAACAGCTTTACTTCGCAAAAACACATTTTTATTAAAGCACGCACAACATTATATTAAAATATTTTTTACTTCTAATTGTACCATCATTTACAGTCACTTTTTTATTGTTACGAGCGTAGAATATATATACAAAATTACTATTTTCTATTAAACAATTTTCAGTTATTGTCTTGTTTGAATAGTAAACAATATTCATTTACCGAATTTCTTGAGACATCAGAATATTTTGTT